>JAJOZX010000860.1:460000-815000 GCA_023014485.1 Bathynomus jamesi | reverse complement strand
TCCAGTTTTCATTTTATTTTTACATTTTTTCCTTAAAATATCAAATTTACTACAATCATAGAACACTGTTGAGATATTTTCTTCCCTTATAAATCCCGTTATTCTTCGATATTTTTGTTTTTTACTTATTTTTTGGGGAATTCCCTCGATTGCTTTGCATTTGGTTAAGTTAACCAAGTTTTTTTTATTGACTGATTAGTTAGTAGTTTGTTTAATTTTACTTTCGATTTCGAAAATTTACACTTAATTTCATTCTGAAGAATATATTTTGATTTTTTCCTCTTTTTCTTTTGAAGATTTTTTAACTTTAAATTAATTTTAATTTTTAATTTTTATTTTGTACACCACACACACACACACACACATTCACACACACACATTCACACACACACACACACACACACAAATAATAGAAATTCACTGAGAAATCGTGTTTTGTTTGTCTATTTTCGCGTGCAACGTCTATGCTGGGCTCTGATTCCGATTTCGATTCCGACTCCGACCGTGAATTCTCATTACCTTTCACACCTCCACGCCCGTCTTTTCTTTAACGTCGTCGAATTTTAACGGTGAACATGGAAAACGATAGTACTTCCGCCACTGCTGCGCCTGCCGCATCCAGCACTTGTACTTCCGCCGCTGCTGCGCCTGCCACATCCAACATTAGTACTTCCGCCCGCTATTGCGCCGACCGCTAATATGACTCTTTCTAGGGTACTTAACCTTCCGACGTCCTTCCCCAGATTTAAAGGAACCGTGGAGGGAATGACCCCCGAGCCACTCTTTCAACAGTAGTTCAATAAGCTGGAAATTTACTTTGAAAATGGCAAGATAAGGTTAAATTTTTTGAATCGAAGCAGTTCATTGACTTCGCGGAAGGATCAGCTTCGAAGTCCGTTGAAACCGACCCCGAACTCCGAGAAGCTTGGGTGAAATACTGACGAATATTGTTGGAGAACTTTAAAGACGTAAGTGACATACAACCATTCACGGCGATGACCAACTTTTTTCGACTTCGCTGGCAAGATGGTGAAGATTGAATGGAATTCAAGAACCATATTCAACACAGTGTGGACATTGCTACCCAAGCCATCAGCGGTACCTTCGGCTATGTAGTACCTCCACAGATGACAAAACTATTGTTCTTTTCGTCAATGTATGCAAACCTGCCCAGTCAACATCGGGATAAGTTTCAACAACATGCAGATATTACCGCATCATTGGCAACCATAATGAATAAGCTGAAGGAGTCTTGTGCAAATTTGACTGAACTTAACGTCTGTCACCCACGGTAAGATCGACCTAGGACCTCTCAGTCTGTTCGCTATACCACAAACAAACAAAGATGGCAACAGAAGCATAACTCAGCTTCTGCATCGCCTCCTTCACACCAGTCTCAACCTACACCGTCACAGCAGCCCCCTCGAATTCAACCTCAAACTCCACAATCACAGTGCTATAACTGATGTCAATTCGGCCATGTTATGAAGCAATGCAGGGTAGCCGCGTACTGTAATTATTGCAAAGAGGCTGGTCATCGGCGAGAAAAACATCCAAAGTGCAGTCATAAAGGTTCTTTTCCCCAGCAATAGCAGACTCTACGGCACCAAGTATCCCGACCTTACAATCAGCCATGGCAAGAAAGAGACCCAAGAAGAGCACCTCATCATACGACTTTTCCTAGACAAAGTCGACCACCTAACCAACCCCTTGACCAGTTCGTTCATCATCTTTCGGAGTATTTACAAGCGAAAGTCGAGAACGGTGTGGGATACGCTGGATCACTAGACTTACCTCTGCAGAATTATGAGACTGCAGTTCAGTCTGATTATTTTTTTAGGGGATCTACCGGATCCAGAATTTCAGTACCTAGAGGAGCCGGGTTGTCCTCCTCCGGAATAAGTGTTTCTGCGCAGAGTTCAGGGAGTTACTACTCCACTTGAAGAACCCAAGGGTTCTGAACAAGATATTCCAGATGTTACTTTACAACATTATGAACCTCCCCTTCAAGAGATTTCTCGCACTGAACCCGAGATTTATGAATCTCGTCCTGTTGCTAATTCTATCGTTGTTTCTAAGCCGTCTTCGTCGCATGTTTGTATAATATTATTTGTAGTGATATTAAAGATGTTATCATTCCGCTTCGTGTTCGAAGCTTAGATATATTTGGTCTTATAGACACTGGTGGCACTGCTAACCTAATTAAACAATCTAGTTTTAATAAAATTAAGGGATCTTCTGAACTGAAACTTTTCCCTTCTGAAGTTGTTTTAAGAAGTATTAATGAAAGAATTATATCTTCCACAGGGTAAGTCAAATTCAAATTAAAACTCAGGAATTGTGATGCCGCATGTGTTGTTGTGCAAGATTCTATACACTTTCCTACAGATATTTTAATTTTCTCAGACTTTCTTCGTGAATACGGTTGGGATGTTAAGTTTGAGTCGAATACTGTCCAGATGCAGGGAAAATCTTTACCGTTAGTTAGTACGGATTCGAACCCGAAGGTTCGTTGTCTTACGTACAGTATTTCTGTTCAAACAGATGTCAATGGTTCTAATGCTTATTCCGATGATGTTCCCGATTTTACTGCTAATTTACAAGATTGATGTTATCCTGGTCATGAAGATTTTCAGTTATTTTCAGCTATGCCGTTTTGTGGTTGTTCTGAAATGAGTGATAGTCCCGCTGCATGCCATGTTAGGCGCACATTGAGTTTTTGTTCAGAATCTGTTCCCACCGATGAATTTCAGTTGAGAGTTAAAGATGTCGTTACTGAGACAAACCACCAAGCCCACTTTTATGTTATAGTTACTTTTAATGATGGTACTTATTTAGATTCTGCGACTTCGGTAGTCGTTGCGAATGTTCTTGAAAATCAAATGCAACATTCTGGTTTAGTAATTGCACGCAATCTGTGTACCAGTGAAATTTCAAACATTCCTGTACTGTGTGCTAATGTAGGTTCCGAGTCCATCACGTTGAAACCTAATACTTTAATAGGCAATCCGTATTTGTCTCAATCTGAGCCGAATTTAAATCCTCACACCATACGCAAATGCACTTATGAAGATGTGCCTCCAGAGAAATTGCATGCTTCTTACAAAGCATGTTTAGAGTCCGATCCTGCAAATTCTTTTCTTTGCAGTGACCCGGACCTATTCATCAAATTATTAGACTTCTTGCTCGAACACAAAAGCATCATTGCACTTAAGGGTGACGCTTGGGTCGTTGGAACCTTGTCCCATTCCACATTAACCTATATGCTGCCATATTGCTTTCCGCATTCTCAGCAAATTGCTGATGAGGAACACGTGAAGGAAATGTTAGACTTGGGTGTTATCCGACCGTTGGTAAATCCGTGGTCTTTTCCATGGATCTTGGTCAAGAAGAAAGATGGAACACTAAGGCCTTGCATTGATTACTGACGCCTAAATAGTGTGACCATCCCAGATCGATTCCCTCTTCCCAGTATGTAAGAGGTCATTCAACAAATTAGTAAGGTTAAGTACTTTACATCTCTCGAACAAGCTTCAGGATATTTACTTTACATAATTTGGCCTAGCTTCACGATATTGGCAAATATCTTTGTACCCGGAGTCAAGGTTATGTACTGCCTTTACTAACAACTCAGGCCATTACGAGTGGAATATTTTGCCATTCGAATGCTAAATTTTTTTCTAAGCATCTAACTGGAAAAGTGTAACTAGCGGCGTACCTCAGGGATCAGTTTTGGGACCAGTTCTTTTTAATATTTATCAATGACATCGACGTAGGAATTAGGAGTATAATTTCAAAATCTGCGGATGATACCAAACTTGGGGGACAAACAAAATCAGCAGCAGAACGTTTGCAGATTCGAAACGATAGTAATATTAAAACGATGCATATCGCTGGGAGTAATGTTAAAGAAAAGTATTTTATGACCGACAAGACACTAACGAGTGTTACGGAAGAAAAAGATTTGGGTATTATTGTTGCCGACACTCTTAATTTGAGTAAGCAATGTATCGAAGTTGTCAGAAAAGCAAATAGAAACTTAGGATTTATTGGTAGATCATTTGAATTTTAGTCGGAGAAAACAGTGCTAACAATATATAATCCCTCAGTACGTCCCAACCTGGAATAGTGCGTTTAGCTCTGGTACTCATATTTACGACAAAACATAGGCAGTTGTTTTTGCTTGTATTTTCCGTTATTTCTTGTGTTAACATAAATTCATCGGCTAGAGGTAGCAGCATTTTTGCCTGCTCCTGATCTTTCCATGTGACCCCCTTGTCTTGGTGTATACATATATTTTTTCCTATCCTTTTATATTTCATAAATGGAAAGTTAAAATCACTACAGAGAAAATATTAGGGGTTGGGGAGTGTAGAACTTTCACCCGGGGGTATATATATATATATATATATATATATATATATACTTACTTACTTTTGTTTACTTTTGTTGAGTTTGAACGACGGTTCAGGATCGACCTGCGGTCGACCCCTCTGCAGCATCCCGCCTCATTTGCGGGACTTGGTGAAGGAGGGAATTGCTCTCTGATCGCCTCCTGCCCTCGTAGCCAGCCACGCATGGCTGGTCAGGGACTTTGCACAAGAATCTGTCCAGCTGGTTCTTGAAGTTATTCAGGTTGGTGTGCTGGAGATTCCTCACTTCTTTTGGAAGGACATTGAAAAGCTTTGGGCCCCGTATTCTGAGGGTATTTTCCATCCTCGTTTTCATGGCTCCTTGTCCCACCGCAGCTGGGACCGTACAAAATCTGCCTCTTCTCTCATTCCAGTTTGTTTCTATTTCATTTCTTAGGTTAGGGACAGAGCCCTCAAGTATGTTCCATATGTATATTATTGTGTACCGCTCTCGCCTTCTTTCAAGAGAGTAGAGTTCCAGGGATTGTAGTCGAGACCAGTAGTCTTCACCTTCCGTTTCCTCTATCTTAGACGTAAAAGTCCTTTGTATAGCTTCAATGCTCGCAATGTCTCTTTTTCTGTGTGGGCTTGTGAGTACTGAGCAATACTCAATTATTGGTAGGACTAGACTCTTCCATAATTTGAGCATGATGTTTGCTTTTCTGCTGCGGAAGCTCCTCCAGATGATTCCCATTATTTTTCTAGCCGTTGTGATTTTGATTTTATAGTGCTCTCTGAATTCTGCATCCGACGACATTATTACTCCATGATCCCTGACTTGTGGATTTGGTGTTATCTGTTTGGCTTGCAGAGTTTTGTACCCTTTTTTCTGTAGCTCTTTGTTATTACCATATCTTAGAAGTTGGAATTTTTCTTCATTGAACTTCATATTGTTGTCTTCTGCCAACTGGAATAATGTTTCAATGTCGTTTTGTAGTTTTCTTACGTCATCTTCGTTCAATATTTCCTTACGTATCTTCGTGTCATCTGCGAAGCATGATACAATACTGTCCTTAATATCTGCATCAATATCTGCAATCATTATTATGAACAGCAAGGGAGCTAATACTGTCCCTTGTGGGACAGAGCTCACGACTTCCGAGACTTCCGATTTAACTCCGTTTACCACCACTCTTTGCGTTCATTGCGTCAAGAAATTAAATATCCACCTTCCTAGCTTTCCAGTAATTCCTGTATCCTTAAGTTTGTGTGCTATGATTCCATGGTCACATTTATCGAAGGCTTTAGCAAAATCAGTATATATTACATCAATGTTTTGTCCTCGACACAATGTTCCTAATATTTTCTCCTGGTGGTCTAGTAGCTGTGACAGGCATGATCTACCCGCCCTGAAGCCATGTTGATTTGGGTTGTACAAGTCTTTTTCTTGTAGGTAGTAGGTAATTTTGGCTCTAATTATGCGTTCAAAACACTTTATAAGGTGTGAGGTGAGAGCCACTGGCCGATAATTTTTGGGCATTTCTCTGTTACCACCTTTAAAGAGGGGGGCAATATTCGCGTTCTTTAAGGGGAGTGGAATTTGTCCTGTGTCGAGTGATTTCCTCCATAGTAAGTATAGCGGTTTTGCAATACTCTCTTTGCATTTCTTCAGAAATGTGGCACTCCATGTGTGTGGCCCTGGCGCTGAATCGTCTCGCATCTGTGATAAGGCCGTAATTACATCTCCTTCCGTGAACTCGAAGTCCATTAATAGGTTTGTGCCGGGATTTGTTCTTGGTTGATCCGTTTCAATGTCGAAAAACTCGTCTGGGTTTTCCACTTCCATCTCGGACTTAGGGGTGCTAAACACAGATTTAAATTGTTCCCTAAGCAGTTCACTTATTTCTTTCGGGTCATTTGTGTATTCGGCCTCCCCGTCTATCAACGGTCCAATACTCTCTTTACACTGCATTTTCCTTTTCGCAAAAGTGTAGAAGTATTTTGGGTTATTTTTTATGTTTTCTGCTACCTTGTTTTCCTCCTCGTTTGTCTTATGCATGAATGTTTGCTTTAGGTCCATTTCTATTTCGCCAAGTTTCCTCTCTAGTTTGAGTCTCTTTGCATCAGTTCTGCATCTGTGGAGATGTTTTACGGTTTGTCTTCGTTGCCTGAATAGAGTCCTGATTTTCCTCTCGAGCTTGCTACGTTTTCTTTCCTGTCTCTCTGGAATATGTTTCAGTATTATAGGTTTGGTTTCCGTCTCTATTATACATAGTATTTCTTGTGGAGTCTTCTCGTGTAGTAGCAATTCCCAATTTACCTCCTTTAAATCTTTATTTACATTTTCCCAATTTACTTTCTTTGAATTTATGTTTAAGCCTTCAAATATTCCATCTGCCTCTCTGGGATGCGTTTTCGGACCTCTAGGTGCTAACTTCAATTGTATATCGATGAGGTTATGGTCGGAGAACTTTGTGTGCATTACTTTTTTATTTATTATTATCTCGTTGTTATTTGTCCACATTAAATCCAAAACGTTCTCCTTTCTTATATATATATATATATATATATATATATATATATATATATATATATATATATATAATATATATATATATATATATATATATATTAGGGTGTGTTTATGGTATATGGTGAAAAATGCGAAATGAAAATGCAAGGGAGCGGAACCCTTTATTTTGTGAGGATACATGAGAAAACAGAACAGGCAAAATTTCTTTGTAATCCAACAACATTTAGAGGTTGCCCACAGCTGATAGGTATTTTCAATTTATAGGGCAATGGAAATTTTAATTCTCAGTTTAAATGATAAATTGCATCTCCAATATACATCTCCAATAAGTATTCAGAACAAATATATCGTGTGAGTATATTCACTAAATTCATAATTAACGATTAAAGTACATGACACCTCGAGTGTTGGCGTTCATTTTTTCATCAAAGTGGCTTTGGAGGCTGTCGGCAAGACTTTACGATGTTCTTCGACGATTTGAATCATGAACTGCATCTGCTCTTCGTTCCGAGTCCTTCCAGCCTTCGTGAATTCTTGAATCAATGCTATGCCTCGCTCTGCTGCATCATTCACTACATTTAAGGAATCCACCCTGATCTTTGCTGAACCAAAGCTGGTGTTGTTTTCCCAGTTTGATGGATCCTCTTGCAGGTAATCGACCGGAATATCTAGAAGGGTGAACAGATTGTACGTATTGGAAGAGCAAAAGTCTGCCAGGGTCTTTCCTCTTGGATCTGGAATCCAGACTCGTCGGGGGGGAGCTTCTGACCCTTCAACGGAATTCATATTCTCTACCATTTTCCGCTTCTCATCATCATCGACTGCAGAATCGAATAGTGCAAGGCCCACGTTTACCTCATTGAGGTACCAGAGATGCCGATTAAAACTCTTGTACCCAGCGGCGTTGGTGTTTTGCAACTTTTGAAGGAGGGCTAAGTCGCTTCGTGAGCGCTTGCTGCTTCTCTTGCTGAAAACCACGGAAGGACGTAATCTTGAGCAACGAAGAGACAGAAGTCCCGCAACCCAGAAATCAGGCGGTCACTGCTACTTGCTCCACGAGATGTTGAAGGACATTGGTTCATGTGCATCTTGAACTGGTATCTGAACATCCAAATCTTGAAAGAGTAAATTCCACGCGCCATCCACCGTGCTCGGTGCAAAGCCCCTGGAGCCATGAACACAGGACTCCGACGTCTGTGAGGTACTCCTCCCAAGAAAATGACTACAAGTTCAAGAAGCTCTTTGTAGTCATCTCTGGGATGCTTCACTTTCAGAAGGTCATTTGCTTCATGAATCATCTTCTCGGCCCAGGGACTGATCATTGCAGCCGCGTCCTCTTCGTCCGCGGCAGTGGAGTATTCATTCAATTTCAGGTGCGGCCAAACATTACAGAAGCTCTGGAAAATCGTAATCTCAGGTCCTTTGGAAAGGTCTCCAACAAGGAAAGAAAATACTGCTTCAAGCAGCAGTTCCAGCACGTGATGTCGACATGCAAAGTAAATCATTTCACGCCCGAGAGCCTGCTCTACTCGCACACACACTCCTCCATGGATGCCGGTGTTGGTGGCTGTCGTGTCAAAGCAAAGAGCTTTGATCTTCTGACCAAGATCCCAGTTTTCGATGGTTTCGATGATGACGATTGCTGTCCTTTCTGCCTTGGAGTCTGGGAGTTTGGGGATGGCTAGAATCTTGCTCATCCCATCCCCGGTAACTAAGATGGCTAAACGGTCGATTTTCTCTCTTCCCATTAAGTCTGCCATAAGTTTTCCATCCCAGTGAAGAACAAGAGGGCAGTCAGGCTTGTAGGAAGCTCTCACCTCTGCTTCGTGGGCTGATCTGTACCTGGATCTGCTGGCCCGAATAGCACTTGGACTGAGGCACATCTCACTTATGTCCTGACCCATTTGCATGCCAAAGGGGATGAGAACACGAGCAGCTGCCCTGTCGCTCATCCGCGTGCGGTCCAATGCCGCAGCGACCTCCGAACTGATTGCCGTCGTCCCACGGCGATGTTTTGGAGCCGACGATGTAACTGGCTTTCTTTCGGGACTTGTTTCCTCACTTGATGACGCTGACGATGAGGTTTCCATAACAACGGTAGCAGAGATTTCTTCCATTTCCTGCACATGCCTGTCTTTCCGCTTCAATTCCTGAGCAGTTCTTTCTTGTGCCCTTGCGACTTTTTTGGCAATCTTCTTGTCGACATTTCCAATCCTTCCTCTCCGACCCTCCTCCCTTTGAGCAAGCAGGAAGTCCTTGTCCTCCTGAATTTTGATAAGATTTAGGGCATTTTGGTGACCAATGTCGAAAAGGTTGTTCAAGCTTGACCTGAACGCAGCCTGGTTGTCCAAATTGGTCTTCGTTTTCCGCGAAATTCTCTTCTTCAAACCCTGCCATTCGTCATGCAATTTCCGGACGTGCTTCTTGACGTCGTGCGGATGTTTCGTCGGTAAACCTTCTGTCACCCAGATTTCAATGATGGCTTGTGATGTCGAGGACACACTCTCAGCTAAGGATTTCTTCTCTTCATTGTGGAGATGGAAAAGGTACTTCAATACATCACCTCTTGAAGGTAATTGCTGACCGGCAATAGTAGGACTTGATCACCCCACAAGCCAGATTGATTTCTTCGATCTTGTACATGCCGCCATCGTTCACCAGTTATCTGTGAATAAGACAAAACAGTGAAATTGGTAAGTTAATTTAACCCATTCATGGATAAAGTACCTCAGGAAAATGTGTAGAAATAAGCCACCCTCTTTGTAACCGTAATCTGTGTTCAAACAATGATTGGCTGATAACCCATGAACACAATATGTATTAAAATTATAATAATTTTGCGAAATCATGCATACATAACCATTTACAGTATATCCAATCCATATATAAATTTAAAATAATCTACGGTACACTACACTATTTCACTCAGACGATGCGAAAAAAGATGATTGCAATACGCTGAAGCAGAGAGCGTCCAAAATTTTATACGCATAAAAATTAAACCTTATAACTATTTTTGGAAACAAAAATATTGCCGGTAAAACAAGTCATTATACTTACAAACAATTCATAATACCATCCATTACAGTGCTAAGTAAAAAAAACGTTTGAAATATATGAATTATTTAAATAACACTTACCGTTATGAGAACTGTGATGCTTCTTGGCCACCATTACGTAAATACATGAAAGACGTGAGTAATTAAGAGAAAACGATTTAGAATTAAAGAAAATTCATTTGTTGGTATACTGAAGTAAAGAAATATGGATTATCAGAACGCAATTGACAAATGCAATTTCTAATTTTAGGGACGCTGTGTATCAATGGGTTAATAAACACTAGAAGTGACTTAAAAAGGGCGCATAAATAAATGAGCATATGGGTAAAACTTTGGGGTCTTTGGACAACCTCTAAATATTTGATGATTTTCCAAAAAATCATGTGCTTTATTTGCTCCCGGAACCTCATCATTTGCGGGGTTCCGTGACCCGAAATTCACACTTTCAGTTTTTAAAAGCACCCTAATATATATACGTATATTATATATATATATAATATATATATATATTATATATATATATATATTGCAATAAGTACCATGTTTAATTTTTCAACTTTTGCTGCTACAGATTCTACGTAGTTGTTTGAAATACTTACAGCCATTTCTGCCATATGTTTTTAGCGTATATAAATAGCACATCCTTCTTTACGCCTTACTGTTCTGCCGGCTCGGAGTATGTTATAGCTGTCAATTTGTATTTCTTTTTTGTTAGTACAAAACTCACAGTTTTCATAGTTCGCCTGGTAGTCCTTTAGATGGGTTTCCGTGAAGCATGAAAAGTCTGCCCTTGTTTCTTGCCCGAGTCCTTTCAGGTTTGTAACTTTGTCGGGGGAATGGTTTGGTTTAAGGCCCTGAATGTTGGATAGGATTATTTTTATTTTTTCGCTTTCATTTTTCCCTTTATGTAATTCAGATTCGTTTTCTAATGGTGATGCATGTTTCGGTGCCTTGTGATTCTTCGAGAATTTTCTTTTCTTTATCTGTTTCGATACCCGTTGTCCCGATATCGCATGTAATGTCTTTCTGTATTTATTCTGTACTACTCTCGGATCCCCATATTTGTCAGCTGGCTTTGTATGTGTTGGTTGGATGGTACTTAATAGTTGAATTGTGGTGGCTGCATCTAAAAAATTGGTAGCCTTCTTTGTTGCTGGTATTGCTTACTCACCTGTCGCGCTCCTTTGAGGATGGTGGTAACGGCATTTTTGTCCGTAGTTGTATCTCCCATACCTTGCATAAGTTTTGCAGATGGTTAGGTGGTGGAATTTGCATTTCTTCTCAGATTTACAAAGTCCATTTTTTTACTGTAATGGAAGTTACATAAAGTGGGATGTGCATTAGGGCGGCTCGTGTTTACACTTTTTTCGATATTTGATTGGGGGTAGTGCGGAAAAGTTGCGATTTGGAGAGAAAATAAAGTGTGTAAAATTTTTTTGATCTACGTCAATACCTTCCGTTGGCGGCGAGTCCTTAAAAATCGAAAAATAGGCCTAAAAACACAAAAATTTTATATAATTTTATATCATTTTTATATAATGTTCATTGTTCAATGACTGCTATTAATTTATTCAAGCCTATAATAGTGTTCTCAGGGTTGTTTGCACAGAAATATACCGGAATTAACATTTGTATAACATCTTGTTAAAACTTGCTTTAAATCAATATTTTGGATATTTTAACGGCTAAGACACCACCGGAAGTTATTAACAGATTGTGCTGAAATTTTTATTGTTTATTTTGTAAGTCTTTAAAACCATTTTCCAATCTACCCCGTTAGGCCTATTTTTCGATTTTTAAGGACTCGCCGCCACCGGAAGGTATTGATGTAGATCAAAAAAATTTTACACACTTTATTTTCTCTCCAAATCGCAACTTTTCCGCACTACCCCCAATCAAATATCGAAAAAAGTGTAAAAACGAACCGCCCTAATGTGCATAGATGCATTATCCATCCCAGTATCTGCAATGCCCTTTTGCATAATATTTACATATGATATTTTCTACGTTTCTAGTTCTTATCATCTGTATATTTTCTGTTTTTAGTCTTTGTCATCATTTAATTATTATCATTATAATTTTCTACGTTTCTTGTTCTTATCGTCTGTTTATTTTCTAAGTAAATACCAGTGAACATTTTTTGGCCCGCGACTCAATAAGGTTGTCCATCCCCGATATATATATATATATATATATATATATATATATATATATATATATATAATAAACAGGAACACCAGAGAAAATACAAACATCCTTCAAGGTTTAATAGTACCAACGTTTCGGAATGCACTAATTCCATCTTCAGGGCTAAAACAATAAAATTCCAAATCACATACAAATACAAATTGCTTAATAACAATTTAAAATAAACTTAAAAAATTATAAAAAGTAGCTAAGAAAATGTAAAACATTAAAACTAAAAGGTAAATAAATGTGAAGTTAAAAAGTTAAAATTATAAAAAAGTAAAAGCATTAAAACTGAAATGTAAATAAAATAAACTAGTACCTTAACCAAAACATAGCAGATCTATCGATGATTCGTCAGAATTTAGGTCTGGTTTTAGTTTATAAATAAACAAAGACTCCAACTAAAACCAGACCTAAATTCTGACGAATCATCGATAGATCTGCTATGTTTTGGTTAAGGTACTAGTTTATTTTATTTACATTTCAGTTTTAATGCTTTTACTTTTTTATAATTTTAACTTTTTAACTTCACATTTATTTACCTTTTAGTTTTAATGTTTTACATTTTCTTAGCTACTTTTTATAATTTTTTAAGTTTATTTTAAATTGTTATTAAACAATTTGTATTTTGTATGTGATTTGGAATTTTATTGTTTTAGCCCTGAAGATGGAATTAGTGCATTCCGAAACGTTGGTACTATTAAACCTTGAAGGATGTTTGTATTTTCTCTGGTGTTCCTGTTTATTATTAAACTGCGTTTTCCGCGCCACCAATCAATAGCCGATATATATATATATGATGAATAAAACCACGAAGGAAAAAAGAAACACAAAGGGGTGCTCAAGCGCTTTCGTCTAATGACATCCTCAGGAACACTGGAGTGAAAGGACAGATCAAGGCAATATATAGGTTACAAAAATAACATACATACATACATATTCACATATATATATACATATATATATATATACATATATACATATATATAGTAAGCATAGAAAAAATTGTGGGAGGAGCCAACATTTATATGGTCACAAAAGAATAAAGAAATAAAAATAAATATAAATATAAATTGAGAAAAAATTAATTACAAAATAGTGCCTTAGTGATATATATGTCACAGCCTAAATAATCATAAAGAAATAAACAGGCAAATAAAAAAAAAAAAAAAAAACCACAAATATATTATATATATATATTATATATATTATATTATATATATATATATATATATATATTATATATATAAAAGACACTTTTAGCACTTTGGCCGACCTTCAATATAAATTCAATGGCTTGTTTATGGAACAGGTCACAAAAGAATAAAGAAATAAAAATAATAAATATTGTAAGTGGAGTCTACCAATTCAAGCTCAAAAGGGAAGTTTTACAATCAATTTAATAGATGCTGCCAAATTGATATATCAGTGCCCGCGAAAAGTATCCGATCACCCTTGAAATTTGTATTTTTTACATAAAAAACAATGTTTAAATGTATACTAACCTTATATTAGTATTTTGTCATCTGTCCTTTGGTTTGGATGACTTGTTCTAGACGTTTTGGCATGGATTTAATCAAGTTTTGACAAACTTCCACTGATATTTCCTTGCACCATACCTTTTTGATGGCCTCTTGTAATTTTTCGACTGAGCCAGTGTCGTGGCATTCAACCTTATTTTTTATTATTAGCCACAGATTTTCTATCGGATTGAGATCTGGACTATTACCAGGCCAATCCAAAATATCAAATTTATTGTCAGTAATCCATTTTGTCACTATTTTGGCCCTGTGACATGGTGCACCATCATGCATGTATGTTTTGTCCTTTGGATTGCCATTGCCATTGGAAGTGTATCCTGTAGCATTGCTAAATACCGTGCACCATTCATAGTTGTGTTCTTCGGAAGAAAATATAAGTTTCCACGCCCATAGTAACCGAAACAACCCCAAACCATCACACTTGGAGGGTGTTTCATTGTCTTTAGGGTGTATTTAGGGTCCATCCTATTTGAGCAATAGGCCGGCGAACCTTTTTTGGACAACTTCTGAATGTCAAAAATGTCGACTCATCGCTAAATAAAACCTTCTTCCAGTCATCAACAGTCCAATGAATGTATTTTTTACAAAATGCGACACGTTTTTTACGCATTTTTTCATTAATGAACGGTTTCTTAGCAGCATGGCGAGATGGTAATCCGAGTTCTTTTTGGAGCCGCTCCTGGATAGTTCGTTCAGAAACACCAGATAACAAATTATTCATATTAAATTTTATTTCTTTCGCAGTTATTGTTGGGTTTTTCAATACTAAACGTTTCATAAGTTTGTCTGTTCGCGAATTTGTTTTTCTCGGTCTGCCAGATCGTTTTTTAGGGACTGGCGTGGTTAGGCCACCATTGTTCTTAGCCCGTGAAACCCATAAATTAACGGTACTTTGGGATATGTTTAATTCCTTAGCTATCTGTCTCTGTGATTTCCCACATGCATGCAAAGCAACAATAGCACCTCGACAATCACTCTTAAGTTGTTTTTTAGCACACATTATATATAAATTTTATTTACACCACTTTCTGTAAAAAAAAAAAATATCAAGAAATTTACACAAACAGTGAAATCTGACAAATTTGAGACACAGCCACCCGCAACGAAGGCTACCAGAACACTATTTGAGAATGCATTGGATAGCTCTCATATCAGCGAGCAACCTCAAAGTTACCAGATGTCGCTAGAACAAATAGAAAGTGAATTACGTGTCTCTGAATATCAGGGAAAATATTGTATTTTCTTGAGTGATCGGATACTTTTCGCGGGCACTGTATGTCACAAAAAAATAAAGAAATAAACCAAAAAAAACAAATTAATTATTAAAAAAATAATAAAAAAATATAATAATAAATTGAAAGATAAATTTTAAGAGAGGCACACCAATTTATAAGGGAAAAATTACCACATATGCATATTATAGTCACAAACGAATAAAAAGTACAAGTAAATATAAATTGGAAAACAAAATGATGCCTAGATGATATATAAAGAACAATAAAATATATATACAACATATATACGGTATATATACGAAATATAAACGCAATATATACAGAATATATATATATATATATATATATAATATATATATATGCATAAGGGAAAAAAATTACCAAATTTGTTTTTATAATTATTGTCTGAAAAAACGGTAGGTCGCAAAGAATAAAGAAATAAAATAATATAAATTGAAAAATTACAAATAATACACGTACACATGTATACCCGCATAACCAAATATATACATATACACACATATATACAAACACACACACACACACACACAAATATATATATATACACATACAAGCTTGACCTACGCGAAATGAGAAATCATCCCGCAGAACCTTTGTGAGGTTGTAAGGTAAGGTAAGGTAATACACATATATATATATATATACATTTAACTGCATACATACATACATACATACATACATATACACACATACATACATACATATACACACATATACATACAAACACATTTAACTGCAATGACCACACACATACTCACATACACATACATACATACACATACACGCATACAGCAAAAAATTGAAAAATAAAATTGTAAGAGAAACAACAGACAAAAACAAATTTTTTACCAAAGATTTAACAACCTGCCCTTTTTGTTTAAATCCATTCTGAAGGAATTCAGAGCAACGGGATCGAGTTGAAACAGACCTTTACTCATGTTAAGGTTATTTGTAAGTTGAATTATAGCCGACTCAAGAATATTTCTATTAACAATGTTGCTAGAGTGAAACAAAACTGAAACATTATTCCAATCAATACAATGGGATAACTCTGACAAATGGACAAAAAGGGCACTGGACAACTGTCCCGTTCTAACGGAATATTGATGCTGTTTTACACGCGTTTGCAAATCCTTTCCCGTCTGACCTATGTAAAAGGAATCACATTGCTTACACCCAATTTTATAGATAATGCCTAAATTATTGGTAGGGCTATTTTTTACTATGATGTTTTTCACAATATTGTTATATGAAAACACTACACTGATATCCAAAAGTTTAAGTACATTAGCAATGCCTAAGAAGCCCGGGAAAAATGGAAGTACTAAAATATTCTTTGACAAGGTGCGAGTGTTATTATTCACACGATAGAAGGTTCGTTTAGCCTTATTAAGACAAGATTCCATGAACGCAGATGGGTAACACAACTCACTTCCAATACCGTTGATATTTTCCAATTCGGCATCGATGTATTCCGGACTGGCGATCCTAAGAGCGCGGAGAAACATTGAGGAAAATATGGCCTTTTTAATAGGGTGTCATGTCCAGAGTAAAAGTGTACGTAGGACAAATTGTTTTTTTTTTTCCGATAGATACTAAACTTAAAACCGGGCTATCCCTATGAACACGCACATCCAAAAACGGATTGAGTTGTCTTGTTCCACTTCTAAAGTAAATTTAATGGAGGGGACTTGGTCATTTAACTGAAGGAGGAAGTCATCCAGGTCACGATTCATGGGCCAGATACACAAAATATCGTTGATGTACCGCAACCAAGGGATGCCAACCCCCAGGATGATTCTCGGAATGTAAGTAGTTTCAAAAAACTCCATATAAATATTGGAGAGAAGGGGCGACAAAGGGTTGCCCATGGCCATCCCAAAATTTAGGCATTATCTATAAAATTGGGTGTAAGCAATGTGATTCCTTTTACATAGGTCAGACGGGAAAGGATTTGCAAACGCGTGTAAAACAGCATCAATATTCCGTTAGAACGGGACAGTTGTCCAGTGCCCTTTTTGTCCATTTGTCAGAGTTATCCCATTGTATTGATTGGAATAATGTTTCAGTTTTGTTTCACTCTAGCAACATTGTTAATAGAAATATTCTTGAGTCGGCTATAATTCAACTTACAAATAACCTTAACATGAGTAAGGTCTGTTTCAACTCGATCCCGTTGCTCTGAATTCCTTCAGAATGGATTTAAACAAAAGGCAGGTTGTTAAATCTTGGTAAAAAATTTGTTTTTGTCTGTTGTTTCTCTTACAATTTTATTTTTCAATTTTTTGCTGTATGCGTGTATGTGTATGTATGTATGTGTATGTGAGTATGTGTGTGGTCATTGCAGTTAAATGTGTTTGTATGTATATGTGTGTATATGTATGTATGTATGTGTGTATATGTATGTATGTATGTATGTATGTATGCAGTTAAATGTATATATATATATATATATGTGTATGTACCTTACCTTACCTTACAACCTCACAAAGGTTCTGCGGGATGATTTCTCATTTCGCGTAGGTCAAGCTTGTATGTGTATATATATATATTTGTGTGTGTGTGTGTGTGTTTGTATATATGTGTGTATATGTTATATATTTGGTTATGCGGGTATACATGTGTACGTGTATTATTTGTAATTTTTTCAATTTATATTTATTTTTATTTCTTTATTCTTTTGCGACCTACCGTTTTTTCAGACAATAATTATAAAAACAAATTTGGTAATTTTTTTCCCTTATGCATATATATATATATATATATTCTGTATATATTGCGTTTATATTTCGTATATATACCGTATATATGTTGTATATATATTTTATTGTTCTTTATATATCATCTAGGCATCATTTTGTTTTCCAATTTATATTTACTTGTACTTTTTTATTCGTTTGTGACTATAATATGCATATGTGGTAATTTTTCCCTTATAAATTGGTGTGCCTCTCTTAAAATTTATCTTTCAATTTATTATTATTATTTTTTATTATTTTTTTAATAATTAATTTGTTTTTTTTTGTTTATTTCTTTATTTTTTTGTGACATATATATCAATTTGGCAGCATCTATTAAATTGATTGTAAAACTTCCCTTTTGAGCTTGAATTGGTAGACTCCACTTACAATATTTATATTTATTTTATTTTCTTTATTCTTTTGACCTGTTCCATAAACAAGCCATTTGAATTTATATTGAAGGTCGGCCAAAGTGCTAAAAGTGTCTTTATATATTATATATATATATATATATATATATATATATATATATATATATATATGTATGTATATATATATATATTTGTCGTTTTTTTTTTTTTTATTTGCCTGTTTATTTCTTTATGATTATTTAGGCTGTGACATGTATATTTTGTAATTAATTTATATTTATATTTCTTTATATATATATATATATATATATGCAAAAATAACTGCAATGACCGCACAGTATATAAATGAATAGAAACGACATAAGTATTAAGGAACGTTTCTGCACACGAGGAAGAGAGATAACGAAAATAATGAAAAATGAGGCGAACCGCCTGGGAAACGAACCCAGGGCCTTCCAATTACCGGTCGGACGCTCTACCAATTATGCTACGGACCTCACTCAATCACAAATCGAAATTCTCCCAAATAGGGCAGAAACCAATGCCCTCAGAGAGCACCCTCGCAAATCGTGAATATGCGCAAATAATGCAATGACCGCACAGTATATAAATGAATAGAAACGATTTGTGATTGAGTGAGGTCCGTAGCATATTGGTAGAGCGTCCGACCGGCAATTGAAGGCCTGGGTTCGTTTCCCAGGCGGTTCGCCTCATTTTTCATTATTTTCGTTATCTCTCCTCTCTTGTGCAGAAACGTTCCTTAATACTTATGTCGTTTCTATTCATTTATATACTGCGCGGTCATTGTAGTTATTTGCGCATATTCACGATTTGCGAGGGTGCTCTCTGAGGGCATTGGTTTCTGCCCTATTTGGGAGAATTTCGATTTGTGATTGAGTGAGGTCCGTAGCATAATGGTAGAGCGTCCGACCGGCAATTGGAAGGCCCTGGGTTCGTTTCCCAGGCGGTTCGCCTCATTTTTCATTATTTTCGTTATCTCTCCTCCTCGTGTGCAGAAACGTTCCTTAATACTTTTGTCGTTTCTATTCATATATATATATGTATATATATGTGAATATGTATGTATGTATGTTTATTTTTGTAACCTATATATTGCCTTGATCTGTCCTTTCACTCCAGTGTTCCTGAGGATGTCATTAGACGAAAGCGCTTGAGCACCCCTTTGTGTTTCTTTTTTCCTTCGTGGTTTTATTCATCATAAATACTTTTCACGTGTCACTTTCGTGAAATAATTTTTCATATATATATATATATATATATATATAATATATATATCACAGCTATTGACCTTTCCTTAGGGAAACGGAGGTTAGAGATGAAAAAGAGGATCAACTCGATGACAAACATTCTTATTTATTTCCAAACGTTTCGACAGTATTTTTGTCATCATCAGTGGTCTATAAATTAAAATTTCTTTAAAACAGTGAACGTAGACAAATTAAGTAAATACAATACATAACATTTAAATACATTAAATTTAAAAGACATTAAAACAATTTAACAATTTAAAAATAGAACATTAAAACAATTTAACAATTTAAAAATAGAACATTAAAAATTAAAGTTTAAAACTAAGAATAAAAATATAATTATAATAACAAAATATAATGTCACGTGTACAAAAGTTATCTTAAATGCCGAATTCAAAACAATAACGTCAACCACCATATTGAACAGAAGATTGGAATTGAACTGTGTGTGGATATTAACATTATTATAGTGGTTGGTTTGTGAGAGCTATTAGTTGGTTAGAAAAGATGTAAGTTATAAGGTGAACTATTGTTGTTAATGACTGGTTTGTTTATGTGAATATATAAGGATTCCAAAATTCTTAACTTTGTGAGGTTATCACCTCTTGCTAATATTTCAAATTAGGTTTTATGAAGGGGATGGTCATTATCGTTACTATGATTTCTAGTTACTGATTGTGATGGGTTACTTCGGAGTGGTAAGCCTAAATGTTGGGAAAGGCGTACGTCCAATTGGAGTTGAATACTGCCAATATACGCAGCCTTACAGCTGTCGCACGTGTATTGGTAAACAACATTAGGGCAAATAGTTTTCGGGAGTTTGTCTTTAAATTTAACAAATTTGATAATTTAAGTGGGTTAACGAAAGTAAATCTGAAATTAATTTGAGGATAAGGTGATTTAAAGCTTAGACATTTCACTGCAAATGTGTAGGGGCAAGTAACCATACAAAAGCAATTTAATGTATCTGATTTCTTTTTATATTGTAATTATAAATGTTTTAATATTAAAAAGTTATTTAAAAATTTCTTTAACTGATTATCGATGAAATTCGAAGAGCAATTATTGTTAATAAAGTACCGTATCGAAATGTCTACTTTAGCTTATTAATATTCCTGCCTATTATGACAGCACGGTGGATACTATAAGAGACCCACTTGTGAAGAAGGTACTACACCTTTAACCAAGTGAAGGGATATGTGACTGTTCAATATGACTGATAGTGGTGGCTTGGGTTGGTGATAAATGCTAATATGAGAAAGCACCAGTCAGAAATTGACTTTTTACATACTCATTAATCAACAAGAGCCTTCTATTTTCTACATTAAGAGGACAGGCACATTGTTGACACAGGTGATGTGTTGGCATCTGTGGAACTAACAACTGTAGCAGGAAGAACATATTCCATGAATATAGCCCAATAGTGGTATGGACAAATCATCAAAAGCTCTGCAAGGATGGATAAGATGAAACAAAACTAATTAAAATATATATAGCATAAATATCTAATTTATCATTAACAAACTTTATTACTTCTGATTTTTTATTTATTTAATGGATCGGTGCATAAAATATTAGTAACAGTAGCTATTACAGGTATCACTGCAAAATATAATTGAAAATACACCTTAAGCTATATACTATACATATGCCCAAGTTCCTTAGCACTAGAAAAGGGACAAACAACCTCTACACGCTTAACTGTATCATCAGTTGAGAGATCTTTAAAGACGAATCCAATGGTCGATGAGTACGGTCTCGGGTAATGTCAGGTGCTCCTGTTTGTGGGCGGGGATATTATTAAACTTACAGAGCATATTGTCATAAATTGAGATGTTCTGGATGTTCTGGATTAATTGTAGAAATAATTAATCCAGAACATCCTAGTTTATAAAACCTCAATAGGTTGAAAAGAAGCCTATCAAGCTTAGGACGCATTGATTTTTTATCATTAACAGTGAATAAGAAAGCAATACAAAGATGTTTGAGTGATAGCTATGTTCAGATGTATTAACCCATGGTACGGCTTCCGTGGTACATCTTATAAAATACATTTTTCACTTGTGAAAGCATCTAACTATTAAAAATAGATAAGAAGTTAATGTTTACCACATCATAGGGAAAGCTATTCCAAAAATCTGGTTCCATGAATAAGGTATTTTGGGGAACCAGTCAACAAATTTGTTTTTTACTCTCCTGCTGCCCCAAGTTCTTCTGTCATACTTTAGTAAGTAGTGATTACTTACATCTAAATTTGACCCTCCTCCATGTAACTCCCGAGCTTTGGAAAATAGGGTGTCAGATGAATGCGTGGTACTGTAAAACTAACGAAACGTACATTTTCTCTTGCTCTAGCTTAAGTTGGTTTACCCTCTTTGATAAAGACTTTTAAACATCTTATGACAGGCCAATTATTAATATATATATACACACACACACACACACACACACACACACATATATATATATATGAGGGCTTTTTTTTTTGTAAAAAAAGAGGTGCCGGTACTCATATCTTGATAAATTGTAAAATTCCTCTCCCATCTTCCCCCCTTCCTGCGTCCCCTCCCCTTTCTCTATTGAATTTGTGACTAACTTTTACTAAAAAAGTTGCTAATAAAAATCAAAATATATAATAAAAATCAGAATGTTTAACATTTATAGACGCCGTTTATTACTTTGAGCTTTAAAGAATTAAAAATTAAAATACCAAAATTAGAGTTTCATAGAAAATTCCAAATTTTCATTAAGATTTCGTCCGACAAAACGTCCCGACTTCGTTCCTTCGTTAATTTATTTGAGCGGACGTGTGTCAACGTCGTTCTGAAAAAAGGTGCCGGTACGCCGTACCTGGCGCGTACCGTCACAAAAGAAGCACTGTATATACAGTATGTATATATATATATATATATATATATATATATATATATATATATATATATATATATATGAAACACACAGACCGTGCATGGAACAAGGAACTCTTCTAGGAAAATTAAATCCACAATAGTTCGAATAAGTAATGGTAAATGACAAACACTTAATATTTAATGTAATTTCCATACAAAACGAAAGCTATAACTATAAACTATAAATATAAAACAAATCGAAAGATTTACTTCTCTTAAATCTGAAACTCTCAATCCAAAAGATAAGAATATTTTAACAATTGTTAATCTTATTTTTATATTCATATTGAACAAATACTAACAATTATAAATTACTATTTAATACAACATTGCAACAGCAAGTTCTTTTAATCTTATTTACAATTCTGTATTGTTGTTGTTGTTGTTGGTGGTGTAACCCACCCTGATCAAGCAAGCCGGCGGCACGCAGGTAACCGATCGCCCTCTCCGGGGTGGATCAGAGGTTCAGCGCACTAGTGATGTTGTTTTGTGTTCGTTGTTGTGCTAGAGCGGTACTGTCCGTCATAATGTGTTCAATTGTTTTTGGTGTGTCCTGGCACAGGTGGCAGGTGTCGTCTGTGGAGTTGTCTAGTCTGTGTTTATATATCTGTAAGTTGGGGTGATGTCCACATCAGAATTGCGCTAAGTTAACTTGAACCGATCTGCTGAGGCTGGTCTCTGACCTGTCAATGGGTGGCGGCTTCGCACCTAGGACCGCATTCGGACCGAGTCGTGTCAGTGCTTTGTGGGTTAGGTGTGTGTGTGTGTGTGTGTGTGTGTGTGTATGTGTTTTCTGTACTGTGTGATGTCTGTGGGGCGTGGTATGGAATGGAGTATTTGGTTATAATGTCTCTCTCGTGTTACCTTAATGGTGCGAGGTGTCGGTGCATGATTATACATGTAGTGGTAAGGGTGTTGTGGGTTAGTTGTCGCTGCTGCCATGAATTGTGTTCCCCTCATGTCTAAATGTTCCCTAACTTTCAGTATTTTTGTTTCTGTGTGCAGGTATTCTATTGGTGTTGTTTGAGTGCATCCTGTAATGATACGAAGTGCGTTGTTTTGTATTTTCTGTAAGGTGTTTATGTGTGTGTTTGAGATAATGGGTGCCCACCATGGGCTAGCATAGTCCATAACTGAACGAATATATTGTTTGTATATGAGTGATGTTGTTTCCTGCTGGTGTCTAAAGTTTGTGCCTGTTAGTACCCTAAGCGTATTATATTGACGTACATTTGTTTTTAATGTCTTGAATGTGGTTTGCAAAAGATAATGATGTGTTGTATGTGACCCCAAGTATTTTGGTCCTGTGAGTGTGTGGAATGTTGGTGTTGTTTACTGTAAGCTGTGGAGTTATCTGGTGTTCTTTTGTGTTGCTTGTTAGCAAGGTGATGGTTGATTTTGTGGGCGCTACTTTGAGTTTATTGTGTGTGAGCCAGTTTTGTATACTGTTTATGTATGTGTGTAGGTTATTTGTAGCGGTGTTATCTATGGGTATTGGAATGTCATGCATGTATAAGTTGAACAGTGTTGGTGAGAGAACAGAGCCTCAGGAACCCCGGTCGGAAAAAGTTTGTTTTTGGATGACTTGCCATTAAATGTGACATTGTGAGTATCTTCCTGAAAGATAGTTGCTCAGCCATCTTTTAGTGTTATTGTGCATGTTTGTGTTGAGTATTTTGTTTATGAGAGGGAAGCGTGGGATAGCATCAAATGCTTTACTAATATCTATTGTTGCTAATAGTGTACGTTGAGCTGGTCGTCTGGAGTTGATGCCATCCATGATGTGCTGCGTGAGGTAATAAGTAATGTCGTGGTTGAGTGGTGAGGTCTGAATCCATGTTGAGTAGGCGATAGTGGTATGTGTAGGTTGGTGATTTGTAAGATCAGTCTTTCTCTTACTTTGGAAGGTGTGCATAGTAAAGTAATGGGTCTATAGGAAGCTGGTTCTATTGGATTTTTGTTTGGTTTGAGTAGTGTAATAATTTTACCTTGTTTCCATATGTCAGGAATAATACAGTGTTGGTATGAATACGTGCTGATGTTTGTGAGAGCTAGTATTCCCTGTGGGCCCAAGTGTTTATGGTGTATGTTAGATATGTTGTCTGGTCCAGTAGCCTTCGAATTCTTAATGTTTTTGATGATCTTGGTGGTCTGGTCTGTATTGAAGGGTGTAATGGTCGTGTCGAGTCTGTAGGTTTTCTTGTTTCTGGCTGTTTGTCTGTCTGCGTGTTTCTGGTTGTTGTCTCTGTTTAAGTGACTTATCTTTGCGTAGTGATTAACTAGAACAGTGCTTCTTAAAGTGGTGAATGGTTCACCCAAGGGTGAATAAAAATTTTGTTAGGGTGAATGGAATCTAAGGGGTGAATGAAAGGTGAATGAATTAATAAGGGTGAATGAGCTAAACTATAAACTAGACTGAATTATTATAATTTTTGCTCAGGTTTGAAACTGGTAACTGCCTGACCGGGTAAATATAGACTAGTTGGCACTTGTGCAGACTTGCTTATTGCCAGTGATAGTGAGTTATTAAATTTGACCTAATTATAAAATAGAACTGGTAATTTGTGATAGTGTTAAGTTATGTTATGTTGTTAATAATCAGAAATATAGCGATACATTTGTAAGAGTTTTAAGTAGTAATTTAGCTTAACTTTATTATTTTATTTACTTTCCAGATATTTGACAAAGCATTTCAAAAAGTTTATAATTAAATAAAGCATAAACTGAGGCAGAAATGATATATTAGTAGGCCGAAGATATTAATGAAGCGAATAAAGAAAATAGATATATTATTTAAGGTTTTATATATATCAAACTGAGTCAGTTAATGATAATAATCACCAGATTTGGAGTAATAAAGATTGCTTATAAGGTAAGTAAAATGTAAGAATTGAATGATTTCGGAAAAAATTGTATTTACTAGTTACTACTATAAAGTCCAAATATTTGAGAGATTCAGACTTATACAAATTATAAGATGAAGTCGGGGGTGAATGAAATTTTGTAACAATAACTCAAGGGTGAATGACATTGAAAAAGCTTAAGAAGCACTGAACTAGAATGTTAGCTTGTTGTGTATATGTTGTGATATTATTTTGGCTGCGACAGATAGCCGTGTGTGAGGTGTGAATGCCGCTGTTAGAGTGGGTAATGCTGTTTATAGTCTTGTATAGCCTGGATGTATCTGTGGAGTGGTTTAGTGTTATGAATTCCCTAAATGTTTCTGTTTGTTTTTTGTTGAGTTTGTTGTTCATTTCTGTGTTGAGCTGTTGTATCTGCTGTTTTATGGCTTCTGTGTGTGGTGTTTGTGTGTTATGTTTGAGGTTGTTACGTTGCCTTATGAGGTGGGCTATTTCTCTAGTGTAATTTGGGTTGTATTTCCTAATGTTGCCCCTGGGTATGTATTTGTTTGCATTACTGATGATCTGATTAAATGTCTTGAGTGTTGTATTGATGTTTATGATGGGTGTGCTGTTTAATGTGGTGAATTGTTCCTCAGTCTGTATTTTGAACTGTTTCCAATCAGCTTTCTTGTAATTTTTGTAAGTGTGCCTAAGGCTGTTGGGGCAGAGTGTAGAACGTGTTGAAATGATGATGGGCAGGTGGTCTGATGACAGTTGTTTTTCGGTTCTCCAGTGTGTGTGTGTGTGTTGCTAGTGAGGGGGGAACAGAACGTTATGTCTGGGGAGGAGTTTGAGTATCCTGCTTGATGTGGTATGTGTGTATGTTCTTCTGTATTGTTAAGAATGAAGAGGCTGTTTAGTTGTGTGGCTATGTTGGCGCCTCTGGTGTTGCTTTGGTTATGTAGGTACCAACTAGTGTCTTTAGCGTTGAAGTCGCCTCCTAAGATGACATTAGTGAGAGAGGCCAGATTGTGTAACTGTGGATTGTAATTGGTTGGCACCTGAGGTGAACTATCTGGTGGGATGTAAATGTTGATTAGTGTGGTGTTGTTTTGCGTGTGTTTTAATGTTAACGGCCTGTATTTCTATCGTGTTATCTGCTTGGATTGTATTTGTAATGTTTTGGGTGGCATCGGTGTAGCTAATGCCTTTACGTATGTAAGTGATGAGTCCACCCCCGTGACCCTCAGTACGATCTTGACGGATCGCCGTGAAGTCAGGGATGGTGGGTGTTTTGTGTGTGCGTTTTAGTTTTGTTTCTTGTATAAGTGCTATGTGAATGTTTAGTTTGTGTACGAATTCCCTAAGCTGCATGATTTTGTTTGTGAGGCCATCTACGTTTTACCGTAAGATGTTAATATTATACTTCTGTATGTGTCTCATGGTCCTATTGTGTCTGTCTTTGTGTATGGTGACATGTGTAAGTTGTAGTAGGGCCTGGATTAGTCTTAATGTCGCTGGAGAGTAAGAGTAGTCCGGGGAGCACGCAATTGCTCCCCGTAATTAAAAAATAGCACGCTGGTATAGTCCGGCCCCGGGAACTGATCGGCACTCTGACCGTGCCGGGCAACAGGCCGTCGACTGCCAGTCTGGCCAACCGTAGACAGCCCGCTGCACGGAGATTTGAGGAAGTTTGGCCACCAGCGCGTCGATGTTTCGGTTTGACGTCGCCTCTTCTTCGCGTATACAATTCTGTATACAAACTATATACTGCATATAAAACATTTTCATATACTCAGCAATACAAATAATTGTTGAGGTGTTAAAACCGTAATATGAAAACTTAATTTTGAAATGCTATGGTTATACTAATCCTAACTTAACATTTCATCTAACACCCAAGAAAATCATAATTATAATTATACAGTGCCCGCGAAAAGTATCCGATCACCCTTGAAATTTGTATTTTTTACATAAAAAACAATGTTTAAATGTATACTAACCTTATATTAGTATTTTGTCATCTGTCCTTTGGTTTGGATGACTTGTTCTAGACGTTTTGGCATGGATTTAATCAAGTTTTGACAAACTTCCACTGATATTTCCTTGCACCATACCTTTTTGATGGCCTCTTGTAATTTTTCGACTGAGCCAGTGTCGTGGCATTCAACTTATTTTTTATTATTAGCCACAGATTTTCTATCGGATTGAGATCTGGACTATTACCAGGCCAATCCAAAATATCAAATTTATTGTCAGTAATCCATTTTGTCACTATTTTGGCCCTGTGACATGGTGCACCATCATGCATGTATGTTTTTGTCCTTTGGATTGCCATTGCCATTGGAAGTTTATCCTGTAGCATTGCTAAATACCGTGCACCATTCATAGTTTTTCTTCGGAAGAAAATATAAGTTTCCACGCCCATAGTAACCGAAACAACCCCAAACCATCACACTTGGAGGGTGTTTCATTGTCTTTAGGGTGTATTTAGGGTCCATCCTATTTGAGCCAATAGGCCGGCGAACCTTTTTTGGACAACTTCTGAATGTCAAAAATGTCGACTCATCGCTAAATAAAACCTTCTTCCAGTCATCAACAGTCCAATGAATGTATTTTTTACAAAATGCGACACGTTTTTTACGCATTTTTTCATTAATGAACGGTTTCTTAGCAGCATGGCGAGATGGTAATCCGAGTTCTTTTTGGAGCCGCTCCTGGATAGTTCGTTCAGAAACACCAGCTAACAAATTATTCATATTAAATTTTATTTCTTTCGCAGTTATTGTTGGGTTTTTCAATACTAAACGTTTCATAAGTTTGTCTGTTCGCGAATTTGTTTTTCTCGGTCTGCCAGATCGTTTTTTAGGGACTGGCGTGGTTAGGCCACCATTGTTCTTAGCCCGTGAAACCCATAAATTAACGGTACTTTGGGATATGTTTAATTCCTTAGCTATCTGTCTCTGTGATTTCCCACATGCATGCAAAGCAACAATAGCACCTCGACAATCACTCTTAAGTTGTTTTTTAGCACACATTATATATAAATTTTATTTACACCACTTTCTGTAAAAAAAAAAAAAATATCAAGAATTTACACAAACAGTGAAATCTGACAAATTTGAGACACAGCACCCGCAACGAAGGCTACCAGAACACTAATTTGAGAATGCGTTGGATAGCTCTCATATCAGCGAGCAACCTCAAAGTTACCAGATGTCGCTAGAACAAATAGAAAGTGAATTACGTGTCTCTGAATATCAAGGGAAAATATTGTATTTTCTTGAGTGATCGGATACTTTTCGCGGGCACTGTATATTATATTCCTAACAATTTACATATGTATATGACTTAATAAATTGTATTATGAACAATATCACACAACTTTATTATCATTTGAGAAAATGAGCCCAGATAGGGCAGAAAAAAAACCATCTTTGGAAGAGATTCTAATTTCAGTCATAATTAAGTCACAGGAAGGGGGAGTTGGAGGAATAACAACGGATCTTTTTGTTTAGCACTTAAAATTTCATTAGAAAAATTGAAAATAAGTTTATCTGAATTATTAGAACATGAATGAGTGATTCCTAACTTTTCTAGTTCGATAGCATGTACCTTTTTATGTTTATTAATAATTTTGTCACAAAAATCACGGTAAGTTCTTTTATACTAATGTATAATGATTCTTTGTAGGCTTTGAACTCTAACGTACCTTATATTCATTATCAGCTTTAATTAATAAGTTTCAAACTTGCAAAAAAAAAATCACACTGGTCAACAAGGCTTTTGTTTCCTCAATGAGATTATGATATTCCTATAGATTTTTTAACGCTAATTACAGAAATGACGTTGAAATATTTATATCACGCACAGTTTTCGAGAAATTTTCTATTCTTTTATTTCATTACTATCAGCTTGAATATTTAAAAAAAAATTTTAAATAGCAGCTTCAATGTAATATTCCATATTGCAAAAGAAAATATCATTAGATCTACTACTTTCCAGTTTTTGAGGTGCTCAAAAATTAAAATTCATTGGGCGCTAAAATCGCACAATCTGGCAATCGTGCTAGTAAGATGATGCAAGTGACCGCTCCACTGCGTTGTCTGAAAAAAAAACACTGCCATTAGTCGTTTGTTGGGTATCAGCCAACGTTGCTGTGTGTCGAAAGCTCTAAAAAGCCACTCAGTCTCACAAATGTGTTAATAACTTAACAACCTGATACTTTGTGTTACGTATGCGGTGAGTTCACTCTCAAATCCCAAAGAAGAATATCATTCCTCTCATAAAAAGGCATACGAACTCTATTTCGGATGTAAAATAGGGGACCAAGACAAAAGCTGGGCTCCAAGACATGACTGAAAGGTACTCGCCGATCCATGCCATTTGGCGCCGTTCAAAAATTACATAACGCTATTTTTGCTAAAACCTGACACCCCCCCCCGCTGTAACGTTCCGTAAAGTGTGGGGTGTGGGAAGTGTTACATAACATCTTAGGGGGTGTCTGGTCTAGCGTTACAGAAAGACGTTCCTGGGGGATCTGGGGTGTCAAGTTTTAGCAAAAATAGCGTTACGTATTTTTGAACGGCCCCTTTGCTATCTCTATGGTTTGGAGAGAGCAGAGAGATCACGTCACAGACTGTTACTTTTGTTTAACGAATGTTTCTGGATTTTCTTCTAAAAGCAAAAATTTGATTGAATATCCAAATCTTCCATCAGCAATAAGACCAGTGCCACACGGTGAAAATCTTTCTATACTAGAGTGGTTAGAGACGTGGACCTTAGGCGATGAAACTATCGTAGACGAGCCTATGGAATGAAACAAAACATGGACCAAGATTTTCAATCACCCGAGTCAAGAGAGCCTTACTTAATTACTCAAAGTGAGTTAAATGACCTCGTCAGAGACATAAGCTTATCAAAGAGTCAAGCAGAGCTACTAGGTTCTAGGATGCAAGGGTGGAATCTGTTGGCAAAAACCACTAACCTTTCTGTGTTCCACAACCGTTAAAACGATTTGACAATTTTTTCTTTGAGTAAAAATCTGTGTGATTGTAATGATGCGACTGGATTGATGATGGTACGTGGTCATGAACATAAACTAGAAGAATGGCGACTGTTCATTGACTGATCCAAGTTAAGTCTGACGGCTGTGCTTTTACATAATAGAAACGTTTATCCAATTCCCGTCGGACATACTGCTCATATGAGAGAGTCATATGAAAATATGGAGCTTCTTTTAAATTACAAGTACAACTGGCACATCTGTGGCGATTTAATTAAAAGTCGTAATGCTTCTCCTTGGCATGCAGCTGGGATATACAAAGTACTGCTGCTTTCTTTGTGAGTGGGATAGTCGGACCAGAGATTCTCATTATGCCATTGAGGAGTGGCCACTTTATCAAGCTTTAGTTCCTGGGCAAAGAGCTGGTTGATCCCAAGACGATATACCTGCCACCTCTTCACATTAAGTTCGGATTAACGAAAAACTTTGTGAACTCGATGAACAGAGAAGGTGAAGGAATGCGTTACTTAAAACAGAAGTTTTCACAAATAAATGAGGCGAAGATAAAAGGTGTTTCTGTTGCTCTACAGATTGGAAAAGTTATGAATGACAACCGTTTTGATGAAGTTCTAGACGGAACTGAGAGGGTTGCATGGGAAGCATATAAAGCAGTGTTCAAGAAATTTTAGGTAAGAACAAAGCACCGAACTGCGTTGAGGAGATGCTTGAAGCGTTTAGGTTAATGGGGTGCAATATGTCCTTAAAGGTACATTTCCTGAATCCCCATTTGGACTTTCTCCAGACCATCCTTGGTGATGTTAGTGACGAACATGGGAAAGATTTCACCAGGACATTTCCACAATGAGAAACGGTACCAAGGCAGGTGGGATCCAACGATGCTGGTTCCTTACTACTGCTGGACTTATTGGATACCCAAGGGAAGGATCACTGCTAAAACAGTCCTTAATAGTGTGTCACATGTAGGCGTATTCATGCTAGGCTCTATAGGAAACCAAATCCTCCTGCTTTGCCAGAGGAGAGAGTTACTCTCGACAGATCCTTTGAGACTGTAGGCATTGACTATACAGGAGCATTGATGTAGGGGTGGTTAACATGACCAAAAAAATGTACATTGTACTATGTGCTGCCTCACGAGCTATTTATCTGGATGTTGTGGAGGATCTTACAGCAGAATCCTTTGTTGCTGTCTTTAAGAGATTCTGTGCACGACATTCAGTACCTAAGACAGTTTGGACTGACAGCGCTACATATTTCAAGGCCGGTGAACAGGTAATGAGTAATGATTTGTTAAGCAATGAAGTCACCTAATTATATGTACAAAATTTAAAAATAAAATGGAAGTATATTCCAGTTGCCTCTCCTTGGTATGGTTCAATCTGGGGGAGGAATATACATACGGTAAAGAGTTGCTTCAGGAAAGCAATTGTAAAAAATAGATACACTTGTTTGAGTTGCTCACTCTCCTGCTGAGATTGATAACATCATCAAATAGACCACTCACTTATGCGAGTGACAATCTTGACCCTGAACCATTAACTCCAAATCATTTGATTCGGGGAGAACAAGTTACTCTCCTGCCGGACTACAATATAGACTCTTTTGAAGACCCAAACTGGACTTAACAACATGATGACTCCAGACTAAGTTACAACACTTAACTAAAGTTAAGGCTCATTTCATTAAACAGTGGAAAACTGAGTACTTGATGGGTCTAAGGGGGAGACATAAACAAATAACTAAGAGGATTGGTCTGACACAATTAAGGTTGAGGACCTTGTTCTAATACACGACAGTACTCCAAGACAATACTGGCTCTGGTGAGTTTTAAAACTCAGACCAGGGGCAGACGGGGTATCAAGAGTGGTCAAATTAAGGACTTCAACGGGTGATACAACCAGAGACATTTCTCCTTTGTACTCCCTAGATGTTAAATCACTTTTTACTATCGCTGTTATAATGAACACTGCAGCCTTCATCTACTCTAATGGCCAGCTCTGGAACATTCTTCCTCAATCCATCTTTCTCCCGTCTATGACCCAACCTTTCAAATGCAGAGTGTCTAGGCACCTTAAAACCTTGAACCTCGATTTTGGGCCCCTCTTCCTGTATGGGCGGGACATTTTGCATGCAGGCGCCCTTTCCCCCTCCTTCCAGCATAAAAGCCACTGCTATAATTCAGAATTATTTCTTGGACATCTTGTATCTTCAACAGCAAGATTTAATATGATCCTAAAAGCTGGTTCAAAATGATATTAAAAATAATACAGCAATGTCGAAGTCAAGTGGAGCTACAAAACAGACGTTTTCACCTTGGTAGAACACAACACTATATTACTTACGTTAGGTTACTTCAGGTGAATTTGAACGACGGCTCAGAATCGACCTGCGATCGACCCCTCTGCAGCATCCCGCCTCATTTGCGGGATTTGGTGAAGGAGGGAATTGCTGTCTGATCTCCTCCTGCCCTTGTAGCCAGCCCACGCATGGCTGGTCAGGGACTTTGCACAGGAATCTGTCCAGCTGGTTCTTGAAGTTATTCAGATGGGTATGCTGGAGATTCCTCACTTCTTTTGGTAGGACATTGAAAAGCTTTGGGTCTCGTATTCTGAGGGTATTTTCCATCCTCATTTTAATGGTCCCCTTGTCCCACCGCAGCTGGGACTGTACAAAATCTGCCTCTTCTCTCATTCCAGTTTGTTTCTATTTCATTTCTAAGATTAGGGACAGAGCCCTCAAGTATTTTTCATATGTTTATTATTGTGTACCGCTCGCGCCTTCTTTCGAGAGAGCAGAGTTCCAGGGATTGTAGTCGAGACCAGTAGTCTTCACCTTCCGTTTCCTCTATCTTAGACGTAAAAGTCCTTTGTATAGCTTCAGTGTTCGCAATGTCTCGTTTTCTGTATGGGCTTGTGAGTACTGAGCAATACTCAATTATTGGTAAGACTAGACTCTTCCATAATTTGAGCATGATGTTTGCTTTTCTGCTGCGGAAGCTCCTCCAGATGATTCCCATTATTTTTCTAGCCGTTGTAATTTTAATGTAATGTTCTCTGAATTCTGCATCCGACGATATTATTACTCTAAGATCTCTGACTTGTGGATTTGATGTTATCTATTTGGCTTGCAGAGTTTTGTACACTTTTTTTCTGTAGCTCCTTGTTATTACCATATCTTAGAAGTTGGAATTTTTCTTCGTTCAACTTTATATTGTTGTCTTCTGCCCACTGAAATGTTTCAATGTCGTTTTGTAATTTTCTTATCTCACCTTCGTTCAATATTTCCTTACATATCTTTGTGTCATCTGCGAAGCATGATACAATACTGTCATTAATATCTGCATCAATATCTGTAATCATTATTATGAACAGCAAGGGAGCTAATACTGTCCCCTGTGGGACAGAGCTCACGACTTCCGAAACTTCCGATTTAACTCCGTTTACCACCACTCTTTGTGCTCTTTGCATCAAGAAATTAAATATCTACCTTCCTAGCTTTCCAGTAATTCCTGTATTCTTAAGTTTGTGTGCTATGATTCCATAGTCACATTTATCGAAGGCTTTAGCAAAGTCCGTATATATTACATCTATGCTTTGTCCTCGACACAATATTTCCAATATTTTCTCCTGGTGGTCTAGTAGCTGTGATAGGCATGATCTTCCAGCCCTGAAGCCATGTTCATTTGGGTTGTATAATGTATAAGTCTTTCTCGTAGGTAGTAGGTAGTTTTGCCTCTAATTATACGTTCAAAACACTTTATAAGGTGTAAGGTGAGAGCCACTGGCCGATAATTCTTGGGCATTGCTCTGTTACCACCTTTAAATAGGGGGGCAATGTTCGCATTCTTTGAGGGGAGTGGAATTTGTCCTATGTCGAGTGATTTCCTCCATTGTGAGTATAGCAGTTTGGCAATACTCTCTTTACATTTCTTCAGAAACGTGACATTCTCTCTCTCTCTCTCTCTCTCTCTCTCTCTCTCTCTCTCTCTCTCTCTCTCTCTCTCTCTCTCTCTATATATATATATATATATATATATATATATATATATATATATATATATATATATAAGAATCACTCTTGTGTGAAAATGAGGTACTTATGTCGCAAATGACACGGCCTGAAATAAAAAATACATTTTTCTAGTGTATTTTGGTGTGCTCTGTTCAAATATAACTTTCATTTCTTCGAACAAAGCACACTAAAATACACTTGAAACATGTATTTTTGACTACATTTTATACAATAAAGCATAACCTAACATGTTCATGTTACGAGATCTCGTAAACGACGCATTACCACAGGAAACGTGCAAAACACCTCAAAATTAACCAGAAAAGTTTGCTCTCGTCATTTTCGTTTAAACTAACGAAAATATCACGACTTAACCTAACCAATCATCAAGGGCGTACAGTTGACCTAACCGGGCATTCAATTAACCTAACCAGGCATTCAGTTGACCTAACCGGGCATTCAATTAATTGAATAAATTGATAAAATTAATTGATAAAACCATCCAATGCTTTGTCTTCATCTAGGGCACATGACGAATCAATTTCTCAAAGTCGAAATCACAAGAACAACACGTCATAATTCTATCACAAACACCACCAAACTGAATCCAATTAGGAAAAAAATATCCAGAACAGAAACCAACAAACTATCTGAGTCGCAGAGTAACATGACATCATAACACCTCTGACTACAAATACACTAAATATATATATATATATATATATATATATATATATATATATATATATATATATATAAAGATAGATTGCAGCGAAACGATTGTGGGAGGGACAAGGGAAAATACTTTGATATTTTCTGAAGTAAAGAGGTTAATTAAAGAGTTAAAGACTGGTTCTGCGTCAGGGGTAGATGACTTATCGAATGAGCACTTAAAATATGCAAATGACGTAGTATGTCTGCATATATCATTGCTCCTATTAGCCATGCTTGCTCATAGCTATATCCCTGCAGAGTTCATGAGGGTATATATCTTGCCCCTGGTAAAAAATAAGTACAGAGACATTCTTTCAGCAATAATTACAGGCCTATTGCTGTCGCTTCCTGCTTCTCGAAACTACTAGAAAAACTCTTGTTACGCCGATTAAATGATTTCCTATTGACATCTCCTAATCAGTTTGGCTTTAAAAGGTCCCACTCAACTGACCTGTGTATCTATGTGCTTAAAGAAACAATATCTAAATACATTGACAGTAATTCAACTATTTATAACTGTTTCCTAGATATAAGTAAGGCATATGATAGGGTGAACCACAATATTTCATTTGCAAAACTAGAAGACAGGAAGGTTCCCATGTACATATTAAATTTATTGAAATTTTGGTATTCCCACCAATCTTTCACTGTTAGGTGGGGCAATGTACTATCCTAGTGTTTTGCTCCTCTTGCTGGGTGAGACAAGGCTCCTTGCTCTCCCCTATGCTGTTTAATGTGTATATCGATGGATTAATTGCTTCACTTAATGAGGCAACAGTGGAATGTTTTATAGATAACACAAGGATAAATAACTTAGTTTATGCCGATGATATGGTGTCAATAAGTCCCTCTGTTAAAGGTCTGGATCGGCTACTAAAAGTTTCCGAAATGTATTCGCAGAAACATGATATTCTTTTTAATGTTACAAAAACTAAGGTTATGCAATTTCATCCTAAAAGCTGTAATCAGCCAGCTGCTATAAGGTTTAAAATAAATGGTGAAGTAATTGAGGAAGTACAAGAGTTTAAGTATTTGGGTCAAACTATTACCAGCTCCTTGAGTGATGACTCGGATATAAGAAAACAATCTCGAAGCCTGTGCTAAAGCGAATATGACCATAAGGAACTTTTGATTCTGTACAAGTGAAGCTAAAGACACTCTCTTTCGTACTTTCTGCAGTAATATATACGGACAGCAACTCTGGGTGAATTATAAAAAAGGTTCTGGCAGAACTCTAAATTTGCTGTACAAAAGGTCTTTTAGACTCTTACATAAATTATATCCGAGATGCTCAGCTTCGCAAATGTTTGCTACCCGCAATGTCTCGAGCTTCCCGGAGGTAACAAGACGTGCTCAATACAGTCTAATGCAAAGAAATAAAAAATCAACCAACCCGATCATCCAAGCTATCCATGAGTCCTGCCATTTATCCTCTAAGCTATAGACTTCTTGGTACGAAGACGTCTGTCTGTAGCTCCACTTAACTTCAACATTACAGTATTATTTCTAATCAATTGTATATATTTTTATCCTTAGTAATGAACTGTCATTGTATTAATAATATTTGTCATATGGACTATAGTCTGCCAATAAACCTTTTCATTTTCCTTTATTTCATTTTCATATATATATATATATATATATATATATATATATATATATCGTAAAGAACGACGCTTGTATAGGAGAACATTCCGCGCAAGATGAGAAGAGAGAACGAACAAATGAAAAAATGAGGTAACCACCCGGGAATCGAACCCAGGATCTTCCGATTGCCGGTCAGATATGATAACCATTACACCACGGGCTTCATTCGAACAAATGCCGTAATTCTTCTACATACGCGCAGAAACCAATGCCCCAAGGGGGCACCTCCCGCATGCCGTATCTATATATACATTTCAACTGCAAATAACACGCAGTATAAATAACGTAAAGAACGACGCTTGTATAGGAGAACATTCCGCGCAAGATGAGAAGAGAGAATGAACAAATGAAAAAATGAGGTAACCACCACCTCATTTTTTCATTTGTTCGTTCTCTCTTCTCATCTTGCGCGGAATGTTCTCCTATACAAGCGTCGTTCTTTACGTTATTTATACTGCGTGTTCTTTGCAGTTGAAATGTATATATAGATACGGCATGCGGGAGGTGCCCCCTTGGGGCATTGGTTTCGGCGCGTATGTAGAAGAATTACGGCATTTGTTCGAGTGAGGCCCGTGGTGTAATGGTTATCATATCTGACCGGCAATCGGAAGATCCCCGGTTCGATTCCCGGGTGGTTACCTCATTTTTTCATTTGTTCGTTCTCTCTTCTCATCTTGCGCGGAATGTTCTCCTATACAAGCGTCGTTCTCTACGTTATTTATACTGCGTGTTCTTTGCAGTTGAAATGTATATATATATATATATATATATATATATATATATATATATATTATTATTATTTTTTACAATAGTTTGCACAAAAAATGAGTGACAAATTTGAATAAGGCGACAAAAACTACCTCATAAAAAGTTATTTTGATATACAGGTCTAGCCCATGTCATTTAAAACATATTAACCTAAAATTAAATGGGCGTATGACAAAATCTTTAATGCATGGTCATTTAATTATTTTTGTGGAAACTCATCAGTTTAGAGAAGTGGTGAGTAATGTGAATTAATAAAAATGTTACTCTCCCCCTCAAAATCCGTTATACTGTTTTCTTTGTGTACATAAAGAATGGAATTTTTTAGCACAGACGTATATAAATCGCAATTGGGTATAAAACAGGAAATAATGTTTTACATTTCAGTCACATGGTGAAGGAAAAATATGTATATACGTTGGTCATTTAATTATTTTTCCATCATTATTTCTTGGACATCTTGTATTTTCAACAGTAAGATTTAATATGATCCTAAAAGCTGGTTTAAAATTATATTGAAAATAATACAGTAATGTCGAAGTTAAGTGGAACTATAAGCAGACGTTTTCACCTTGGTAGAACAATAATATATATATATATATATATATATATACACACACACACACACACGAAAGAATCACTTTTGTATGAAAATGAAAACGTTTATTGGGCCCCCATACTTCATATGAGGATTGGATCTTTTCGGTTTGACGGCCTGTAATATTTTTTAACATTACTTGTTTTTTGTTGTCCAGTTTTAATCGAGGATTTAAAAAATAACTCATGTTTCAGAGAAACAAATAGTGAGGCAGTTATACATTTTAGTTTAGAGAATGTCATATACGCTTTAAGATTCCAAAATCCCTGAAAGTTTTAGGTCAATTGTACGCTCATGACGTAATAATATTTGTGGATATGGTAGAATCTTTAATGCATGGTGAAAGGTGAAAATAAATAAATAAGTTACCACTAAAACTAAAATTTGGTTTAACAATTAAATTATATTATAAAAAATATTAATTTAAAGATAAATTTGGATATATTGAGATAAAAACTTGCTTTAAATAATTCTTCTTTAATGCTGGGTAAAAGGCGAAAAATGAATGTTACCCTAAAATAAAATCTAGTTTTATTATAAAATTAAATGAATATATTTTATAATAAGATTTAAAGATATATTTGTATATTAAGGTAAAAAGATTTTTTTTGCTTTAAATTTGGTTTACCATATTTGAGTTTTTGTTTAAAAGCACCTAGCCGACAATACATGGCCTCGCCGTGGTTTTCAGCCACGAGAAGTTCAATAGCTTTGACTATTATGGCCTCATAAACGTATTTTAATACGTTAATGAGAAGATTAATAGTTTTGACTATTGTCTGTATTGATAAGTAAAAGCCGTAGGTAAGTCAGCTTTGGTCTATCAGGTGTTGGTAAGTAAGATCTGGTTGATAAGTAAAAGTCGTAGGTAAGTCGGCCTCGTACTACTGAGAGGTCTTAAAGTCTAGAGGGGTCCCCAACCCTGTGCCCGCGAGCACCATGGTGCCCGCCGACTCTTTTGCGTGTGCCCGCCACTGACTGACTTCGATTGATAAGTTTTTATTTAAATTTTTAATAAAATGTTAAGTATGTTACATATTTTAAATATTTAGTTACTAAATATTTAAAATATGTAACATACTTAACATTTTATTAAATTTTAGTAGTTAATTACAGAAACAGATGCTCATTTATTGGAAAATAATTATTTCTTTCTAAATAAATTAAGTTATCGTTTTGATCATTTTTCTAAGATTCTTAGTTAGCCTCTTAGTTAGCCCATCCTTGTTCATCGTACTGCCTTGAATTTGCCTTGAAAAAGTAAATGGTGCCCGCCGCACTACCGGTAGTCTTGAATGTGCTCTTCGGCACAAAAAGGTTGGGGACCCCTGGACTCTAGACCAGTGGTTCCCAACCGGTTTTGGCTTATGGCCCCCTTAGGAACCTTATTTTTTCCTGTGGCCCCCATAAGCATTATTTTCAGTAGGTAATATGCAGATTTAACTCTATTTTACAAAATAACATTTTCTTGTGGCCCCCTTCAAATGTGCCATGGCCCCCAGGGAGCCATATGGACCCCGGTTGGGAAACACTGCTCTAGACGATTGGTGTAGCCCCATTTCGGGCTTGTGCTGCTGATGGGTGAGCTCCTAATGTCTATACTGGAGGTCATAAACTCTATACTTAGACGATTGGTGTAGCCCACATCCTGACTACGTGGTGTTGATGGGATGAGCTACTAAAAGTCTTTATTTATACTATGTTACTGACAAACGCACATGCATACACACCCCACATGCATATATACAGTATATATACTTTTGTGGACCTGAGCTACCTTAGGTTAGGATACCCACCCCTTGGAGTTCACATACACGCATATGTATAAAAGAAACTTTTCTATGCACGCACACGCACACACACACACACACACACACACACACACACACACACACATATATATATATATATATATATATATATATATATATATATATATATATATATAATTTTTTGGGGAGGAAGGGGGCTTAAAACACACTCATCACATTGCATGCAAGTTTGCACGGTTGCAAGATGCAACGTTACATTGCAATTGCACTCTACCTTTTTGCGGTCATACTACTATTACTGTAATAATTAATTAAATTAGAACTTTATGGTGAAAAGAACACCGACCAAATGAAATTAAATGGAATTAAATGAAATTAAACTTCCAAAGCAGTAAAACCAAATTGGGACTCAACCCTCTGAGTCCAAATCACTTAAACTAATCTTAAGGTTCCAAGAAGAAACCAGGGAACATATACAAGGTAGCGCAAAAGTCGCGCACCATAGGAAAAATGACAGTAAATGTTCGAATTCCTGGCCATCAACCTGGATACACTTTTTTAATCGATGTAAACATGATGTTTGAATTTTTCTTAACACGCTTATGCTAATCTTCGCACACTCGGATCTGATTTCCTCCTTCAATTGTTCTATGTTTCTTGATCGAGCAGTACAGACGCCCGACTTGAGATGTCCCCACAGAAAGAAGTCAAGAGGCGTGAAGTCTGGTGACCTTGTTAGCCATTCGACTGTAGCTCGTCGTCCAATCCACTTGTTTGGGAACGTCACATTTAAAAAGTTACGGAGGATGATTGCAAAATGTGGCAGTACACTGTCCTGTTGGAACCACAGGTGTACCCATTGTGTCACCTGACACATTACCATCGAAGAAGTACGGACCGATTAACCGATCGCTCCATATCGCCGCCCACACCATAACCGGTGGGTCATGTTGCACATGAGTCACTTCCATCCAATGTGGGTTGTCATTGGCCCAAAAGAGTGCATTATGTCTATTGACATTTCCGTTGAAGTGAAATATAGCCTCGTCACTGAACATCATCCAACGGATGAGGTTGGGTTGTTGTAAGAACTATTCGCAAAACTCCTTTCTACGGTCTGTATCATCACCGTGCAGATCCTAAACAAGTTGGATTTTGTAGGGATGGAAATGATTTTTTTCTAGAATTCGCTGAGTGGCTCTCCTGTCGAATCTTGTCTCCCGCTATGGGGGCGATCATGAACACTTCCCGTTTCTTTAAACCGAATAATTTCTCTTCCAACAGTTGCCTGATCAATTTGAGGTCTCTCCGGGTATTTTCTATTAAATTCTGTAGCGCCTGATCGATTTGTAGTCCCTGGTATTCCATACATTAAAACCAAACTCACCTTCTCGTGTATTGTTAATTTCGCAGCCATCCCCTAACTAAAAGAAAATATATATATATTATAGACAACACTGAAAATTCTTATGGTGCACAACCTTTGCGCCACTTTTACGCCACTTTTGCGCCATATATAAAGAGAGCGGGGATAGGAGTATCTCCAGGTGGCTGAAGTGATTCTTGGTTTGCGGACGTGTCATTGAACATGTAGCAGGTATTCTGAGAAAGTATTATTAATAATAAAACAAATGTAAGGATACATCCTTAAAGGTGTTTTTACGTTTCACTTTATTTTCGATGTACAGACACCCGAAGGAGTAAAGCGAGCACTGAAAAAAAAATATATAGAATTTTATGCGCTCATTTTATTCCTGCGGGGTTCTGTATTCCTTTTGTATCCTATTTTCTTAATGGCTTTTAGATCGCTACAAGTCTATCAGTGATATTAAAGGGAAACTAAATCTTTCATTTTTGGAAATAAACTTTGAAAATAATATATAAATTTGTGAAATGAAAAAAATCACTTCTTATGAATGTGAACACGTTATTAATTAATATTTTTATTGTCGCTCTCTGTTGATAATGAAAGAAGAAACTTTATTTTTATGTTGTTAAGGCAATAGAGCAGGTATAGTTTTGTAAATAGTGAGTGATGTATACTAAAAATTGCTTAATATACTGACCCTTTCAGGGAAAGGGGGAAAAAGAGACCTGAAGAGCCACTTCATGAAGATATGGAAACAAGTCGTCGTCTCCACAGCGAAGGGTCGTAACTCGATTTCTGTAACCTTTCAGGAGAGCAAGTAAACTAATTTTCCCTTCCTTTATGATAGGATTACTTGAAAAACATTCAAAGCTCCACATTGAAATGTTTTCAAGTTTACCTTTTAATATATAAGTTTAATATAAGATTGACTCTGAGAGGAATTAATAAGTAAATTTTTTTTTATTTGAACGAAAGATCGTATCTCACGTACGACTTTCTCTGATAGCAAGAATTACTGTAAACACAACTTACAACAAAACATAGTGTGTTATTTCTCCTTAACCATCAAACATTGAGCTACAGCGATTAGTCAAAATCTGTAATCATTTCTAGGCACTTAACTCAAAACCGTCCAAAATCAAGTTACGACCTATCACTGTGGAGACGACGAAGTGTTTATTCCTGTAAGTCATTTTATGATCATTTTTAGATAAATTATCATACACTTATGCCCCCAAAATATATACAAGTCAAAGTATTTAGATTAAAAAAATGAAACAAAACTTCGTGTCAATTAGTTGAAGCTCAGCATTCTCTTTGGTTGGTACTTGATTACCCGAGAAACAGAGGAAAAACAAAATTCAATAGGAGAATTATTTAACGCTTTTGCTCACGAATTATAACAAGTGGTAAAAAATGAATTTGTCTTTATACGTGGTTAAGTAAGACTCAATATGGTTTATTTTTCAGTTACACAATTGTGTACCCAGTCATTGAAAGGGTTAAACATAGAAGTTAAACAGGGTTAAACATAGATAATGATGAATTTTATTGGAAGAAGCAAACCTCATAAGAAGTACTACATTCATCAGGGCAGTAGACGATATAACTAATTGCATAATAAATGCAAAAGACAAAATAAATTATAAGTAAAAAGAAATAACAGTAATACACGTAAGTTAATGAGTAATAATAAAATTAGCAATAATAACCACCCAAAGCTAATACTAAAAAATAAAAACAAAAAGTACCTGCAATGAAAAGGCCAATGTAGATGTTAAGTTGAGCTACAGACAAACACTTTCATACCAAAAAGTCCATAATCTAGAAGATGTAAAGCAGGACTGATGAATAGTTTGGACAATTAGATTCTCCAAGTTTTCAATTCTTCGCATTAGACTGTAATGGTAGGCATGGCCGTAACTACCTATGAGGTCACCGAGGTCCGGACCTCGGTAATTATTTCCTAAAAAAAAAAAAAAGAGACTGAACCGTTCTCCGTGTATGAAACGCATATTACCGCTTTTCTTTTGAGAAGAGGGAGCGTCGAGCGTGTATTAAACATTAGAGGGCTTTTATTATAGACAAGGGTTTTGTGTTTAGTGTATAGCTTGGGTTGTGTTTGTAGATGTCATTTTGGTCTGAATTTTGCTCGTCCCGCCGCGCTCGAAAAAAATCTGGACCTCACTAATTTCTAAACCCTAGTTACGGCCCTGATGCCAGGGCGGGTCATACTATGCATGTTTTTTAAATCAATGGAGCGGGGTGTTCAAATGACATATTTTGGTGTATAGAACACAATTCTGAAGAAAATATTTAATTCTGATAACCCTAACCTACATCATTCTGCAGTTGATTATTATTAAATTGTTGATTATTTTACTATTGTAGTTACCCCAGAATATGTCTTCTCACGTTTTCTATCATGGCTGCTCACGTTATCTCTCATAGAGCATTGTTCTAACTAATTCATATAAACACATATAATGTAATTCATATAATAATAATAATATTTAAATACTCAAATAAAAAGGTGTGCCATTCCACTTAATTGTAATTATCATACAGTTTGGTATATGAAATATTTTGACGGTTTTCTGGCATGGCATAGGGCTGAGGCCAACTGCAGCGATAGCAAAAGCAGCTCTGATTGACGCAGGAATCATCACAGAAGACAATACAAGTAAAGTGATTGATAAGAGCAAGGTCAAGAGAGCACAGGAGAAGTTGATGAGAGAGCTGGGGGAACAGTTCGAGAAGAAGTGCAGGGAGGAGGGGGGGATCTCTTGCATCCTCTTTGATGGGCGGATTGACCTGACCAATGTGATGATGGAAGCTGAGGGCAGTGACCAATCTTTTCCCGCAAAGATCAAGGAAGAACACTATAGTGTTGTTAGTGAGCCTGGCAGCTACTATCTGTTCCACTTTACCCCAGAGAAAGCAACTAAAGAGGAGTCACATGCGGAGAAGATTGCTAAGGTCCTGTTTGCCTGGCTGAAAGAGAGGGATTATGATAAGACCTTGTTGGCCATTGGAGGAGACTCAACAAATGTCAACACTGGTGTGAAAGCTGGAGTGGAGTAATGCGGAAGCTGGAGCTGCACCTGGGGGGAAAGCTGGTCTGGTTGGTGTGCAACCTGCACACTGTTGAACTTCCCCTGCGCCATCTCATTGTTGACCTTGATGGCCCTACTCTGTCAGACAAAAAATTATCCGGGCCAATAGGAAAGCTCCTTGATTCTGCTACAGACTTTGTTATCAATCCAAACTTCACCCGAATCTCTGTTGGCCCTCCACTGATCAAGCTTCCTGACAAGGTCATTCAAGATCTCTCAACTGATCAATACTATGGCTATAAAATTGCCTGTGCAGTCAGGGATGGAGTACTTCCTGCAGGGCTGGCTCTGTTAGAGATAGGACCAGTAAACCACAGCCGCTGGCTCACCACAGCGAACAGACTTCTCAGGCTCTGGGTGTCAAAGCACGGACTTAAAGGAAAGAACCTGAAGATTCTGCAATTCATTGTGGAATTCATCATTGGAGTGTATTACCCATGTTGGTTCAACGTGAAGGTCAAGCACTCCTGGATCGAAGGGCCTAAGCACATCCTCTTTCAGCTGGACTGCCTCAAGTCCCAGAGAAAGGAGGTGCTGGATATTGTGATGCCAACTGTGAGAAGATCTGCTTGGTATGCCCACAGTGAAGTCATCCTCCAAACACTACTCTGCTCTGAGGATCAGAAGGAGAGTATTGAAGGGGTGGAGAGAATCCTGGCCATCAGGGGAGAGGGGGACCCGGACACTCAGCTGGGGGACTCCTCTGTTAAGAGCAGAAGGACACCTGACATCAATTGTGATGCTTCCAGCATCGGTGACTTGATCAGCTGGTCAGAAGGTGTGTCAGAGCCACCTCTCACCTGCTCTCTAAGCACCTCAGAGGTGAAAAACTTCATCAACGCCCCATGGAGGTGCGCAACTGGCCTTGCCACACAGAAAGCATTGAGAGGGTTGTTAAAATGGTGACTGAGGCTTCTGCTAAGTACTTCTCACAGGAAAAGAGGGATTGAGGGATCAGGGCTCAGGAGACCAGCAGGAAGCTGATGTCCAAGTCTGAGTCAAAGCAGGATTTGTGCAACCTGGCAAAGTTCAAGATGTCAGGAGAATGATCTTTGTAATTATATCCAGTGATATACATGCAGTTCACCTATTAATAAATATATGTAAAGTTGATTTGGCCTTGTCAATATAAATGATTTACCTTATATCTTTTAATATATTATAAAGGGGTTCAAAAGGGTAAAATTGGCAATTTAGAAATACAAAATGATGTAGGTTAGAGTTATCCTATCCAAAGAAGAAGCTCATATTTGAATTCCCCATGTAAAAACACATAATTTAGACACCCCTGATGGTAGGATTTCCTTCAGATTCATGTTGTCACCTGAGTACGACCCGCCCTACCTGAGTGTAATGGGCACATCTTGTTACTGCAAGGAGGATCTTTCATCAGACTTTTAATTCCATCCAGGAATAATTTTAATATGTCAACTGTCCGATTTAATCTAAGGCCTTCCTGTTTCCCTTAGTATGGATGTTATATAATTATAATAACTATCTTCAATTTTAAAGGGGGAAACATTTGAACAGGAATTACTACAGTCAAGATGCAATAATTCTAAATTATTAAAAAGGTTCTCTGTTCTATATTTATATTCTATTTTCTGATGCTCATTCTTGCCTAATGTATTATTATTATGTCGTGTTTTATTTAAGATGGTACAATAAATTACAGGCTTTAGTGGTCTATGATCTGAGAGAAGGAAACCATGGAAAATATGAGTATTGACAATAAGTTCTTTTAAATTATTATTTGTGAGACGCTGATCAATCCATCTAATATTCCCATTCATATCGCTGATGTACTGTACGTGAAATTATTGTTATTTATACGTAGAAGTTCTACATCACTTATTCTTAATTTAGCAGACTCACACGTGTTACCCAGTTCTACAATAAAGCCTGATTTTCACATCTGCATTAAGGTTCCCCATTATTATACACTGTGAATATTTTGGTTTATCTGTTACTGACTTAATTTTATACAAAAAATAATTTGTGTATTTTGGCAATTATTGAAAGGCAAATAGCAATTCACAATTAAGAGGCATTCACTGTTTGTTTGAAATCCAGTACCTATCAATCTTTTATTATCGCTCGGAAAAAATCTTATATACTTTGTTGACTTTTTTTCTAATTAAGAAACCAACTCCATCAAAGGTCCTACCACATAATTGATAAGATAAATAACGAGGTGGGGATGCATGATATATAAAGTCTTCATGAATCCTGAACAGGAAATTTAATTCCTGCTTAGGCAACCAGTATTCTTGCAAGAGTATCAAGTCTGCATTATGATGAGTACAAATGCTATGAACATCTACAGATGAATTTCTTATTGATCTAACGTTATATGAAAAGAATCTCGGCATGTTAATCACCGTGAATGTATATTCGATTGTTATTACACTGGTCAGCAAATATTTTGTCTCTTTAGTAAGAATAAACTTTTTGTGTTAATTTGATGATGCTGAGTACAGTGATGTACTAAGAATCTTTCTATCACGTCTAATTACTGAGTTATACATAAAATTATTTTTGCCTAATTTTCATTTATAATTCTCTATTATGTTTTGTGTAACATGATTTTCGGCAATATTTATACTTTAACTCTAAATTAGTATTTCAAATGAAAAAATAATTCACTGGTTTACAAATTTTATTTTGTCTTTTGTCTCCTATGTAAAAATATACAGGATGTCCATAAATTATATTTACAAATTCAATTGAAAGTGAATTGAACTTGGAAAGATAATTTATGAACACCGTATATTATTTTTATTAATAATAAATACACTGCTGATTTCAAAAATATGCTTAAAAGTTTTCTATCACATCTAGATTTGCAGAGACAGATTTTGTAATGTTACAATTATTAAAATATAATTAAAATATACGGTAATTGCATTGTATTTCAGAAACGTTTTACGAGAACGAAAATACAATTAAAGTTTTTCAAATTTCACTTTCCTTTCATATTCGATCTCACTTTCTCATTTAAGAAACCATGCGTTTTCCTCTTAGCCATAGCCTGAGATTCGTTGCACATGAAATGCAACATACTGTACTGTATATGAGGAGCCCAACTTTTGTCCTAATCTCCAACTTTTCAACCGAAATAAAGATGATAGGCAGTCTTCATAAGTGAAGACATGGTCTTGCGCTGTGACTTTGTTGTGAATTTGCCACGAGCATAACAAAAGCAGTCTACATTGCTAATATAACCACGAACACTGCTTAAGTTCGACACATAATTCAGATCTGAAAAGATAAAGAAAGACGAGATTAAAATATACCTACAACTCAAACAGACAAAACATATCTCCAATTGGCCCTCCACTGATCAAGCTTCCTGACAAGGTCATTCAAGATCTCTCAACTGATCAATACTATGGCTATAAAATTGTCTGTGCAGTCAGGGATGGAGTACTTCATGCAGGGCTGGCTCTGTTAGAGATAGGACCAGTAAACCACAGCCGCTGGCTCACCACAGCGAACAGACTTCTCAGGCTCTGGGTGTCAAAGCACGGACTTAAAGGAAAGAACCTGAAGATTCTGCAATTCATTGTGGAATTCATCATTGGAGTGTATTACCCATGTTGGTTCAACGTGAAGGTCAAGCACTCCTGGATCGAAGGGCCTAAGCACATCCTCTTTCAGCTGGACTGCCTCAAGTCCCAGAGAAAGGAGGTGCTGGATATTGTGATGCCAACTGTGAGAAGATCTGCTTGGTATGCCACAGTGAAGTCATCCTCCAAACACTACTCTGCTCTGAGGATCAGATGGAGAGGATTGAAGGGGTGGAGAGAATCCTGGCCATCAGGGGAGAGGGGGACCCGGACACTCAGCTGGGGGACTCCTCTGTTAGGAGCAGAAGGACACCTGACATCAATTGTGATGCTTCCAGCATCGGTGACTTGATCAGCTGGTCAGAAGGTGTGTCAGAGCCACCTCTCACCTGCTCTCTAAGCACCTCAGAGGTGAAAACTTCATCAACGCCCCCATGGAGGTGCGCAACTGGCTTTGCCACACACAAAGCATTGAGAGGGTGTTTAAAATGGTGACTGAGGCTTCTGCTAAGTACTTCTCACAGGAAAAGAGGGATGGAGGGATCAGGCTCAGGAGACCAGCAGGAAGCTGATGTCCAAGTCTGAGTCAAAGCAGGATTTGTGCAACCTGGCAAAGTTCAAGATGTCAGGAGAATGATCTTTGTAATTATATCCAGTGATATACATGCAGTTCACCTATTAATAAATATATGTAAAGTTGATTTGGCCTTGTCAATATAAATGATTTACCTTATATCTTTTAATATATTATAAAGGGGTTCAAAAGGGTAAAATTGGCAATTTAGAAATACAAAATGATGTAGGTCAGAGTTATCCTATCCAAAAAAGAAGCTCATATTTGAATTCCCCATGTAAAAACACATAATTTAGACACCCCTGATGGTAGGATTTCCTTCAGATTCATGTTGTCACCTGAGTACGACCCGCCCTACCTGAGTGTAATGGGCACATCTTGTTACTGCAAGGAGGATCTTTCATCAGACTTTTAGTTCCATCCAGGAATAATTTTAATATGTCAACTGTCCGATTTAATCTAAGGCTTCCTGTTTCCCTTAGTATGGATGTTATATAATTATAATAACTATCTTCAATTTTAAAGGGGGAAACATTTGAACAGGAATTACTACAGTCAAGATACAATAATTCTAAATTATTAAAAAGGTTCTCTGTTCTATATTTATATTCTATTTTCTGATGCTCATTCTTGCCTAATGTATTATTATTATGTCGTGTTTTATTTAAGATGGTACAATAAATTACAGGCTTTAGTGGTCTATGATCTGAGAGAAGGAAACCATGGAAAATATGAGTATTGACAATAAGTTCTTTTAAATTATTACTTGCGAGACGCTGATCAATCCATCTAATATCCCATTCATATCGCTGATGTACTGTACGTGAAATTATTGTTATTTATACGTAGAAGTTCTACATCACTTATTCTTAATTTAGCAGACTCACACGTGTTACCCAGTTCTACAATAAAGCCTGATTTTCACATCGGCATTAAGGTTCCCCATTATTTACACTGTGAATATTTTGGTTTATCTGTTACTGACTTAATTTTATACCAAAATAATTTGTGTATTTTGGCAATTATTGAAAGGCAAATAGCAATTCACAATTAAGAGGCATTCACTGTTTGTTTGAAATCCAGTACCTATCAATCTTTTATTATCGCTCGGAAAAAATCTTATATACTTTGTTGACTTTTTTCTAATTAAGAAACCAACTCCATCAAAGGTCCTACCACATAATTGATAAGATAATAACGAGGTGGGGATGCATGATATATAAAGTCTTCATGAATCCTGAACAGGAAATTTAATTCCTGCTTAGGCAACCAGTATTCTTGCAAGAGTATCAAGTCTGCATTATGATGAGTACAAATGCTATGAACATCTATCACGTCTAATTACTGAGTTATACATAAAATTATTTTTGCCTAATTTTCATTTATAATTCTCTATTATGTTTTGTGTAACATGATTTTCGGCAATATTTATACTTAACTCTAAATTAGTATTTCAAATGAAAAAATAATTCACTGGTTTACAAATTTTATTTTGTCTTTTGTCTCCTATGTAAAAATATACAGGATGTCCATAAATTATATTTACAAATTCAATTGAAAGTGAATTGAACTTGGAAAGATAATTTATGAACACCGTATATTATTTTTATTAATAATAAATACACTGCTGATTTCAAAAATATGCTTAAAAGTTTTCTATCACATCTAGATTTGCAGAGACAGATTTTGTAATGTTACAATTATTAAAATATAATTAAAATATTCGGTAATTGCATTGTATTTTTACAGAAACGTTTTACGAGAACGAAAATACAATTAAAGTTTTTCAAATTTCACTTTCCTTTCATATTCGATCTCACTTTCTCATTTAAGAAACCATGCGTTTTCCTCTTAGCCATAGCCTGAGATTCGTTGCACATGAAATGCAACATACTGTACTGTATATGAGGAGCCCAACTTTTCCCTAATCTCCAACTTTTCAACCGAAATAAAGATGATAGGCAGTCTTCATAAGTGAAGACATGGTCTTGCGCTGTGACTTTGTTGTGAATTTGCCACGAGCATAACAAAAGCAGTCTACATTGCTAATATAACCACGAACACTGCTTAAGTTCGACACATAATTCAGATCTGAAAAGATAAAGAAAGACGAGATTAAAATATACCTACAACTCAAACAGACAAAACATATCTCCAATTGGCCCTCCACTGATCAAGCTTCCTGACAAGGTCATTCAAGATCTCTCAACTGATCAATACTATGGCTATAAAATTGTCTGTGCAGTCAGGGATGGAGTACTTCATGCAGGGCTGGCTCTGTTAGAGATAGGACCAGTAAACCACAGCCGCTGGCTCACCACAGCGAACAGACTTCTCAGGCTCTGGGTGTCAAAGCACGGACTTAAAGGAAAGAACCTGAAGATTCTGCAATTCATTGTGGAATTCATCATTGGAGTGTATTACCCATGTTGGTTCAACGTGAAGGTCAAGCACTCCTGGATCGAAGGGCCTAAGCACATCCTCTTTCAGCTGGACTGCCTCAAGTCCCAGAGAAAGGAGGTGCTGGATATTGTGATGCCAACTGTGAGAAGATCTGCTTGGTATGCCCAGTGAAGTCATCCTCCAAACACTACTCTGCTCTGAGGATCAGATGGAGAGGATTGAAGGGGTGGAGAGAATCCTGGCCATCAGGGGAGAGGGGGACCCGGACACTCAGCTGGGGGACTCCTCTGTTAGGAGCAGAAGGACACCTGACATCAATTGTGATGCTTCCAGCATCGGTGACTTGATCAGCTGGTCAGAAGGTGTGTCAGAGCCACCTCTCACCTGCTCTCTAAGCACCTCAGAGGTGAAAAACTTCATCAACGCCCCCATGGAGGTGCGCAACTGGCTTTGCCACACACAAAGCATTGAGAGGGTTGTTAAAATGGTGACTGAGGCTTCTGCTAAGTACTTCTCACAGGAAAAGAGGGATGGAGGGATCAGGGCTCAGGAGACCAGCAGGAAGCTGATGTCCAAGTCTGAGTCAAAGCAGGATTGTGCAACCTGGCAAAGTTCAAGATGTCAGGAGAATGATCTTTGTAATTATATCCAGTGATATACATGCAGTTCACCTATTAATAAATATATGTAAAGTTGATTTGGCCTTGTCAATATAAATGATTTACCTTATATCTTTTAATATATTATAAAGGGGTTCAAAAGGTAAAATTGGCAATTTAGAAATACAAAATGATGTAGGTCAGAGTTATCCTATCCAAAAAAGAAGCTCATATTTGAATTCCCCATGTAAAAACACATAATTTAGACACCCCTGATGGTAGGATTTCCTTCAGATTCATGTTGTCACCTGAGTACGACCCGCCCTACCTGAGTGTAATGGGCACATCTTGTTACTGCAAGGAGGATCTTTCATCAGACTTTTAGTTCCATCCAGGAATAATTTTAATATGTCAACTGTCCGATTTAATCTAAGGCCTTCCTGTTTCCCTTAGTATGGATGTTATATAATTATAATAACTATCTTCAATTTTAAAGGGGGAAACATTTGAACAGGAATTACTACAGTCAAGATACAATAATTCTAAATTATTAAAAAGGTTCTCTGTTCTATATTTATATTCTATTTTCTGATGCTCATTCTTGCCTAATGTATTATTATTATGTCGTGTTTTATTTAAGATGGTACAATAAATTACAGGCTTTAGTGGTCTATGATCTGAGAGAAGGAAACCATGGAAAATATGAGTATTGACAATAAGTTCTTTTAAATTATTACTTGCGAGACGCTGATCAATCCATCTAATATTCCCATTCATATCGCTGATGTACTGTACGTGAAATTATTGTTATTTATACGTAGAAGTTCTACATCACTTATTCTTAATTTAGCAGACTCACACGTGTTACCCAGTTCTACAATAAAGCCTGATTTTCACATCGGCATTAAGGTTCCCCATTATTATACACTGTGAATATTTTGGTTTATCTGTTACTGACTTAATTTTATACCAAAAATAATTTGTGTATTTTGGCAATTATTGAAAGGCAAATAGCAATTCACAATTAAGAGGCATTCACTGTTTGTTTGAAATCCAGTACCTATCAATCTTTTATTATCGCTCGGAAAAAATCTTATATACTTTGTTGACTTTTTTTCTAATTAAGAAACCAACTCCATCAAAGGTCCTACCACATAATTGATAAGATAAATAACGAGGTGGGGATGCATGATATATAAAGTCTTCATGAATCCTGAACAGGAAATTTAATTCCTGCTTAGGCAACCAGTATTCTTGCAAGAGTATCAAGTCTGCATTATGATGAGTACAAATGCTATGAACATCTATCACGTCTAATTACTGAGTTATACATAAAATTATTTTTGCCTAATTTTCATTTATAATTCTCTATTATGTTTTGTGTAACATGATTTTCGGCAATATTTATACTTTAACTCTAAATTAGTATTTCAAATGAAAAAATAATTCACTGGTTTACAAATTTTATTTTGTCTTTTGTCTCCTATGTAAAAATATACAGGATGTCCATAAATTATATTTACAAATTCAATTGAAAGTGAATTGAACTTGGAAAGATAATTTATGAACACCGTATATTATTTTTATTAATAATAAATACACTGCTGATTTCAAAAATATGCTTAAAAGTTTTCTATCACATCTAGATTTGCAGAGACAGATTTTGTAATGTTACAATTATTAAAATATAATTAAAATATTCGGTAATTGCATTGTATTTTACAGAAACGTTTTACGAGAACGAAAATACAATTAAAGTTTTTCAAGTTTCACTTTCCTTTCATATTCGATCTCACTTTCTCATTTAAGAAACCATGCGTTTTCCTCTTAGCCATAGCCTGAGATTCGTTGCACATGAACATGTACTGTAAGGGGTTCCAAAAAACCTTAGCCCCCCCATTTGCAGCTTACATGTTTACTTATATTGAAATAGTTTTTAGTGATTATAAAAATATATAAAATTTTTTATTTGTTGCAGGTATTAAAATTACTGTAGCTGATAAAGTGATAATATAATGGCTTCTCAATTAATTGGTGATTCGGAGAGGCAACGTGTGACAGATCGCGTACGAGCAATAACATTTCGGGAAGCTCGTGATGCTGGAGCCACCTTTATAACACGTTCATGGTATGCCAAAAAGTTGCGAAGAAGTAAGGACTTCGTCAAAAGAAATTGGAATAAAGCTTTGGATGAATGTGAAATGGATACAACCAAATCTGGGCGCCCAAATTTGCCACTCTCTCAGGAAACAAAGGACATCATTGAAAGCGGTACGCGTATGCGGAAAAAACAGCTGTGCTAAACTTTCTAGAGAGATCGAAGTGTTGAGAGGAAAGATCGTTAGTGGTGAGATCATTCGACTGTACCGTCATAGGCAAGGTTTAAAGCCTTGGCATGAACTTCCAAAGCCAAGAAAAACTCAACTTAACATCGATGACAGAATGTGGTTTGCCCATTATCTTGAAGATTTGGGATGTGGATGATTTCATGCATTTAGCTGTCTCCGATGAATTTTTTGTTTACGTAACACGTCGGCCTAACTACCAAAATGATCGAATGTGGGCCACATCACCAGATGAAATCAATGACAATGAACATTATCGTGAATTATTAAAAATTCCAGACTGTGTTGGTGTGTTTGTTTTGTTTACTGCAAAGCTCATGTGGGTGCTGAAGCCAAATGGTCAGAGTTGGGATGGACAGTATTTTCGTGATATTTTTCTATCCCAGCATGTCATTCCTTTTATAAGAAACCCAAACAATGTTATGGATGTCGATCAGGCACACTTCTGCACGATAAGGCCCCCTGCTTTAAGGCATTAGCCACTCAACAGTTATTGCGGAACCATGAGATCGATTTCTTTGGAAATGAAGAATGGCCAGGAAATTCTCCTGACCTGAACGTCTGTGAACACATTGGATCAGTTATAAAGGACAAGGTTGAATGTCTCTTGTTTCAAGAACCTGCAGCAAATCGATTTTCGAAGAATACAATAACGCAACACATTGAAACTGTTTTAGCAAATTTGCGTAACGATCAAGATCTATTCACGTCACTTTTAGCAAGCTACCCAAAGCGAATTCAGGCTGTCTTGGAAGCCAATGGCGGGAACACCATGTTTTAATTGTTTCTCATTAAATGCAGGATTAAATTCTCTTTTGTAAGGTATGTTTAGTGTTACTGTACCTCTAATGGTTTAGGCCATGGGCGAGGGGGCTAAGGTTTATTGGAGCCCCGTATATGAGGAGCCCAACTTTTGTCCTAATCTCCAACTTTTCAACCGAAATAAAGATGATAGGCAGTCTTCATAAGTGAAGACATGGTCTTGCGCTGTGACTATGTTGTGAATTTGCCACAAGCATAACAAAAGCAGTCTACATTGCTAATATAACCACGAACGAACACTGCTTAAGTTCGACACATAATTCAGATCTGAAAAGAGAAAGAAAGACGCGATTAAAATATACCTACAACTCAAACAGACAAAACATATTCTTTTTCTCAACCAAATTCATAATACCAAACTACTTTCAAAGTAATGTTTGGTGATACTCAAATTCTCGTAATCTTTCTTGGAAAGATCACATATGCTCTCTTTCTAAAACAGCTTCTAAGAGGTTAGGTGTGCTGTATCGCCTCCGCGGTTTCTTCACTCCCACTCAGTTGTTGTCTCTTTTTCACCCCTGTATGGAGTATACTTCTCATGTGTGGGGTGGTTCAACCCACAGAGCCGTACTTGACCGGGTGGAATCAAAGGCTTTAAGTCTCATCAATTCCCCGCCTCTTACTGATTGTCTCCAATCTCTCCCTCTTCGCCGCAATGTTGCTTCACTCTCCTTTTACTATCGCTATCATAACGGACATTGCTCTTCGGAACTCTCTAACTGCATGCCTCCTCCTTTAAGGAGATCGCGTATCACCAGACCTTCTACACTTTCTCATTCCTTTTCTGTCCAACTCTCTAACGGAAGGGTTAATCGGTATTTTCAGTCTTTCATCTACTCAACCGGTTAACTCTGGAACAATCTTCCTCACTCCATCTTTCCTCCTGTCTATTATCTCCCATTTTTCAAACGCAGAGTGTCCAGGGATATCGACAATCCCGGACTTTGATTTTGGCTCTCTTCTTCTTCTATGAGAGGGGCGCTTTTGCGGGCATTTGCCCTTGGCCCCTCCTTCCTGCATAAAAAAAATCAGCATGGTCGATTTTATCGATTTCATCGAAGAGCGAAATAAAAAATTAAAGTTTGTTGACCAGCGTTGTTATAATAATAATAATAATAATAGGAATATTATTATTATCATCATTATTATTATTATTATTACTATCATTATTATAAATAATACAAAATTCATGCATTATTATCAATACGATGTATCTCCGTAACCTTCTATTTAGCACTTGGAACTCTGTGATTGATTCCAAATTTGTGTAGGTGTTCGCTCACCGTTCGGTCTACTATTCGGAGTTTTAGTTCAAGATTAATAACCAAAGCATTGGTTTTTGGTTTTGTGCACGAAAGGCAACTTTTCCATACTCGCCTTTCACTGAATTTATAACATCGTATGGCAACCTAATCTAAGTGTTGCCATTCCTCAGGTATAAGGGAGGTTATATTCTTACCTACGACAATGGTATCATTTTATGATTTCTCTATATATTTTACATAATTCATTCTCACTGGTTTGCATTTGTGAAAGGTTAAAATTTATCAAATGAACTATTGAGCACACACACACACACACACACACACACACACACACACAAATATATATATATGATGATGAAAATAACCACGAAGGAAAAACGAAATGCAGAATGGTTCAATCTTTTTTCCTTCCTGGTTATTTTCATCATAAATATTATTCACGGGTTACTTTCGTGAAATAACTTATATATATATATATATATATGTTACAGTCAAAGTGTGTAACCAGCCATTTCGCGTAATGGCTGAAACTTTTAGTCATTTCGCGAAATGGCTGTTTCACTTGGTCATTTCGCGAAATGACTAAAATCTTCAGCCATTACGCGAAATGGCTGAAATTCCACCTTGGTCATTTCGTGAAATGGCTAAAATTATTTTGTTATGAATTCATAGACAAAACAAACATCACAATAAAATTGGAAACCTTTATTTAACTAACTAAATCTGCTAAAACACCACATACGTCTACAGGTCTGTTCAAATAAGTGAGAAACACTCTTCAAATACACATTTGAACATATTTAACATTTGAACACATTTGAATTTGAATTTTCAATATAGAGGTTTTCAAATACGAACCGGGCCTTCAATGTTATTCCGATGTCCGCCATTGAAGGCCCGGTTGGTCAACTGTATGCCCTTGACAATTGGTTAGGTTACGTCGTGTTATTTTCGTTAAAACTAACGAAAATAACACAACGTAACCTAACCAATTGTCAAGGGCATACAGTTGACCAAACTGGGCAAATGATATTGTACAAAATGACCAAAGTGGAATGTCAGCCATTTCGCGTAATGGCTGAAGATTTTAGTAATTTCGTGAAATAACCAAGTGAAACAGCCATTTCGCGAAATGACTAAAAGCTTCAGCCATTACGCGAAATGGCTTGTTACACATTTTGATTGTAACATACATATATATGTTAACCCCCTCCGTCTATGGCCTGGGTTGGTTCGAAGTCGACGGGGGTTCTGGTTAGGAGGCAGCAACGGATTTGTTACTTGCAGTAGTTTCTTCTATACTATTCTCCGAGTTCTTCTATAGTGGCTCGGAGGATTCTGAGAGGCTTATTAAATTCTCTGAGGGTTCCCCCGATTCTTCTTGTAACGTATCGGGAGATTTTAATGACTAAGTTCTCTGAAGAGAGCACGGCTCGAAGGAGAAGATAAAGACTTTTTCTTACTGTAATTTACTGCTAAAATGTTACAGGTAATGCTCAGCCTCGTAGTCTAATTCAGAATGAACATGGAAGAATTTTTGTGGGTTTATATACCCATAAACTGCTAACATCATTATTATTAAATGTTGAAAAGCCTGCATTATTTTTGCACAATATTTGAAAATAAAGTAAATCTTTTAGCTGTGGTAATGTTTAAACGAATAAACAAGATATTTGAAGATGAAGCCATATTTTTATCTTAAACCGCGTATTTTCAGATCTGATGTTATCATGATTTGCCAAGTTAACTAAAAGTGGAAATTGAACTATGCATCTTTACACTAAAATATGCATATGAGTAAAAATTAAAGGTTTAAGATTTACAATTAAATGCTTAGGCAAGACATGACTTCATCTTTTATAATGAAGAGAGAACGTATACAAAACATGAACATTGCAAAAGTTACTGAGTATTCATTATTAAGCTAAATCTAAAAATGATTAAGAAATTTTAAAAAGAACAAGTCACCAATTACTTGGCAAACTAGAAAGCACATAAAAAATTTATCCCAACGGGAAAAAAAAAATAATAAAAAAAATAATATCCCCGAGTGTACATTCCTAAATGGCGACATAACGTCGGGTCGTACATTGAGTACAACCCCAAGTACATTACTGAGTACATTATAATTTTGGTTTATTACAACTATGATTATATTTACCAATTAATTCACATTCGCTTATTATCGTTAATTACAGTTTCATTAAAGTCCATTAATTACATTATATTAAATTATTATCGTTAATTACAGTTTCATTAAAGTACATTAATTACATTATATTAAGTTATTACAGTTAATTACAATTAAACAGTTAACGATAGTTTTTTTACAGTTACATATTTATAGACAATTAGGATGTTAAGAGTATAACATAAAGTACATGGGCACATACGGTATATATATATATATATATATATATATATATATATATATATATATGAAAATTATTTCACGAAGGTAACACGTGAAAAATATTTATGATGAATAAAACCACGAAGGAAAGGAAACACAAAATGGTGCTCAAGCGCTTTCGTCTAATGACATTAGACGAAAGCGCTTGAGCACCATTTTGTGTTTCCTTTCCTTCGTGGTTTTATTCATCATATATATATATATATATATATATATATATATATATATATATATATATTTATATAACACATAATGATGTTTTATAAATTAGAAGCAAGCGAGAGGAGATTTTCACCTCAGAAGCTCTCGCTTTTGCCTGGTCAGCGGAATTCGAACACTTGCATAAGCATTTATGAGTATTGCGAGAAATTAATTGATTTAAAGAAAAGAAATAAAAAGAATACATGTGAACGTACTTAGATGTAAAGTAACTACGTACGTGATCATGATCATTTGCGAACATGTACGAATGCATAAAGTTTTTTACACGTATTGGTAGTCACACAATAAGTGGACAATAGGTAGACAATAGGTAGCTGAATGAATAACACTAGGCAACAAAGATTTTGTTACAGAAGACCAAATAGGTGCTCCTAGCTAATTTCGGTATGCTGATTTCAAATCTATAATTAGATTTTTTCTATCACGTCTAGATTTTGTGTAAAATGCAAATCACTTTTAGTAAAATTTTCTACCACGTCCAGATTTTGGTTTTAATCGGCTTAATGCCAGTAATATGAAACTTGCTTTTCAAGGTTAAAGCAATTTTTTTTGCCAACTATATACAAATTCGAACAATTTTGATAAATAAAATTTATCCCGAGTTGGCAACACTGAGTCAAGAGCATAGTAACGGGCAACGGACCAACGGTCAGTCGCTACGTGACAGTCAAGCAGAACGGTTGTTGAAGCTCTCTGCTGATGAGCAAGTGACAGGTTGTGGTGACTTGTGTGTTTTTATAGCATTTGTTTTGTACTACGGTGTGTATTTCTTTTTATTTTGCACATCGTAATAATTACTTTCTACGTTCTTTCAGATATTGTATGGTAATTCAAAATGGCATCAAATAGACGTGCTTGTGTAAATCACCCAGACAACTTCTGCTTTGTCTGTGGACAATATACACCTAAGCCACAACGTAGAAACATAACAACAAAGATTAAACTTGCCTACAAGTGTTATTTTGACTGTAAGTTAGGAGACCAACAGAGGGACTGGGCACCACATATTTGCTGTGCACAGTGCAATGCAATGTTAATAGCTTGGATGAATGGTAAAAGAAAAGCTATGCCGTTCTCAGTCCCCATGGTTTGGCGTGAGCCGAAAAATCACTTCAATGATTGTTATTTTTGTTTGACAAAGATTGCTGGTTTCACAAAGAAAAACAAATCAAAGATCACGTACCCAAACTGCGAATCAGCAATGAAACCAGTACCACATGATGAAACAAATCCACCACCAGTTCCACCAGCAACGATAACAGACAGCAGTTCATCTGAAGATTCTGCTAGTGATATAGAAACAGGGAAAGATGGCATATATGTTCCAGATGCAAATATTTCCCCACATTTGTTAAGTCAAGCGGAGTTAAATGACTTAGTGCGCGATTTGGAATTACCAAAAGAAAAGGCAGAGTTGCTTGGTTCAAGACTTCAAGAATTTAATCTTCTCCAACCAAACACCAAAGTTTCCCATTTCCCCATCGCCATTTGCAGTTTTCATCATTTTACTTACAGGAAGAAAACGTTTGTTTCTGCCACGATATCAGTGGTCTGATGCAAGGGATTGGCTGTCGCTATGATCCAAAAGAATGGAGACTGTTCATTGACTAGTAAAGCTAGCCTTAAAGCTGTATTACTGCACAACGGCAATGAAAAACCTTCAATACCTGTAGCACATGCCACTGGCCTTAATGAGACTTATGAATCGATGAAACTGCTGCTAAGACTCATCAAATATAAGGACCACACATGGAATATTTGTGGCGACCTTAAAGTTGTATCATTACTTCTTGGGTTACAGTTGGGCTACACAAAGCATATGTGCTTTTTGTGTCTATGGAACAGCAGAGATGACAAGAACCACTACAAAAAACATGATTGGCCATCTAGAACTGAACATGTTGTTGGTAAATACAATGTGAAACACCCAGCACTTATTGACCCTCAGAAAGTACATCTTCCACCACTTCACATTAAACTTGGCCTTATGAAAAATTTCGTGAAGGGTATGGATCATCAAGGTAGTGGTTTCCAATATTTAAAGGATAAATTCAAAGGAATATTGACAGATGCTAAGCTAGAAGCTGGAGTTTTCACTGGACCACAGATCCGCAGTGTCATCCACGACTCATCGTTTCCATCTAACCTAAATGAGAATGAACTAGGAGCATGGACATCTTTCGTTGAAGTTGTCAAAAATTTTCTTGGAAACCACAAAGCTGAAAACCACCGTAAACTCGTAGAAAACATGCTTAAATCTTATGAAATAATGGGATGCAGAATGTCTTTGAAAATTCATTTTTTACATTCTCATCTTGACTTCTTCCCGGCCAACCTTGGGGCTGTAAGTGACGAGCATGGTGAGCGCTTCCACCAACAGATCTCAGTTATGGAAAACAGATACCAAGGTAATTTCAACCCAAATATGATGGGAGATTATTGTTGGTTCCTGCAGAAGGAGAGCTCGTCATCCTACAAGCGACAAAGGAAGAGGACACACCAAAGTTTCACTTAAGAACAGGAATTTGCCTTTCAGTAGTAACAACAAAATACTAACGCGCTTTGGGTGGATGGTTGGGCGCAGGGGTGGTAACTCCGCCAGCGGAATTCCGCTGTCTGTCTTAAGCCAGAATAAAGGAGGAAAGACATCCCTGTTCACTAATTATTTAAGTATGCTTAACATAAAATGTGGCACGGAAAAGTAGCTTAGACGGCTTTCGTAATAGAAGCGGGTGAGAAAAAAAATGAAAAATAGGGGTTTTCGGTTACACAAAATCTGGACGTGATAGAGAAATGTTGATATCAGATCTGAAATCAGCATCACCGCTTTAGTAGGAATCAGTAGTTCACGTGTCTGTAACAAAAAAAAAGTTGAAATTTGTTGCCTAGTGTAATTAATAAAATTAACAAAAGATAAGGGTCAAGAAAGGAAATGGACGTATGAATGAACAACATATAAATAATAATAGGTTAAAGAATTTACCATACATTGAATACTAAAGTCATCCAAACTTGCATTATGCGAGTTTGGTCCTTGTGTAAAAGTGAATATTTGAATATAAAGATTATATAGGAATTATTCATTGTTCATTTTTACACACACACACACACATATATATATATATATATATATAATATATATATATATATATATATATATATATATATATATATATAAACAGAAAGAGAGAGAGAGAGAGAGAGAGAGAATATATTCGAATTAATATGTGTATATGCATATTCACAGTTAGAGCGCCTCGGTGTTATAGTAGCGTCGCTCCAAAGAAATCCGCTATCCCCTGTATTTGAATCCTTGTGCAACCGGCGCATTAATTTCTGTTGGGCTAAAGTTACTGCACAGCTTTACTGCCTGAGGAAAACACTGGACAACCACCACAGTTTTTTCTCCCCATGTATTTAACAAACCTCGTGAAAAGCAGATTACCGTTTACATTTTACCTACGCATTTATAACACACAGTTCATATGGAATAAAGTTTTCATAAACACTCATGTTATTTTTTAAAAAATATTAAAATTAATGTCTTACCCGACAAAAACGTTAATCATACTAAGAAAATTTATTGGCCACATTTTAGCTCAATCGGTAAATATGTAGACGTGCACGAGGGACGAAGTTTCACCGTTATTGTCATAACGGTGTACTGTATAGCAAATATGAGTTTGATCATAATTTGAATATTTTTTTTTGTCCAAACTTCATTATTATTTTTTGTAGCGTTTCCACACTACCCAGAAGGTGGCGCATTTTGTTTTATAGCTGTTTCCCCAATATATATACTTCACTGTTTCTGATCTTTAAATCTTGAATTTTCGTTGCCTAGGTCACAGTTCCTGTTTCACAGTTGACATTTTCGCGATGTCTCTCCACGACTCGAAGGAGATACTGAGCCTGATCTTCATTCTCCGTCAGATGACTGTTGAAGTTCTGAATCAAAGCTACAGACCTCTCAGCATTGTCGTTTACCACATTCATTGGCTTTACGTAATTACAAGCGGTCTGGTAGTCGGCTCTGCCCTTCCACTCTTCCGGATCTTTCTCGATAAAAGCGGATGGAAGTGATAATTTCTCAAAGAACTTATGGTAGAACTAGTAACGAAGTTAGCTAGCGTTTTTTCCTGCAGAATGGGTCGTGAAAGTTCCAGGTTTATCCACTTGGGTGGGTTCTCAGAGCCTTCCACACCCAATGCCTGTATCATATCCCGCTTTACTTCTAGTGACGTGAACTCGTCAAAAGATGAGAGGGCAATAAGTTCCTCACTGAGATATCACAGATGGTGGGAAAGTGCTGTATGTGCCGCCGCTGATATTTCATTATCCTCGTATGCCAGTAGCTGCTGCAGAAGTGAGAAGTCGTTTGCAGGAATGGATGCGGCTAGAGGGACCACAGACCATGCAGGTACGTAGTGATGTACTGCATGCATTGCAAAAAGTTGCCTCCTAATTCGCTCTCTTGCGGTCATTTGAAATTGTGAACGAAAAGACAGCTCTTGATAGTGTATATAACTCGCGCCATCCATCAAGCACGGTGTAAAGCTCCGGGTTAGCGAAATCTGACTACACGAGGAGGAACATCGCCAAGGTAGATAATTGTTAATTTGAGGCGCTCCATATAGTCAGCACGAGGTTGAATGACGTCGAGGTTCCGCTTGCAGGTAGCGATAATTTCATCCTTCCCGGGGATCTCAGCTCCTAAAATTTCAAAGCGCTCCTTGTCTTTGAACTTCCAGTTCTTGTTAAATCGAGTGAAGAGTGTGATGTCGGGTCCAGAGATGATACCGTGACACTTGTCGAAGACACACAATACGACAGTTTCATTAATGTGGTGGCGGCACGCCATTCCAAGGAGCTGCCTTTTAAGCTCGTTTTCGATGAGTGTACAAGCTCCAAGTTTGGAACCAGTATTGCTTGCAGTGGTGTCAAAACACATCGCCTGTACACGATCGCGCAATTCCCAATCGTCTAAGCAGTCTACTACAGCCGTTACAATATGTCCTCCTTTACCTGAGGCGAGTTTGGGTACTGCGAGAAGTTTCGATGTCCTTACCCAAGACACAAGAACAGGTAGTCGCTTTACATTGTTAGCCCCTGTCAGGTCTGGAAGTAATTTCCCGTCCCAGTGGACGGTGAGGGGAATAGCTGGCTCAAAAGATTGCTTGATGTCGTTAGCGATCTTCTTACGTGCTTCCATTTTCCATTCTCTTTCTCTGTAATGTGCTTCTACTGATGGATATCTCGTCCAAATCATGCCCCAGAGAAGTAGCAGCAGCTGACAGCACGAAGACGGCTTGGCGGTCAGTCATCTTGGTCTGGTCCAGTACCATTGCTAACTCCAGCGATAAGATGTCCTTACCCCTGCGCTTCCTGGACCGTTTCTTTTAAAGGGAATAGGATGTACCAGGCTCTTCAGCAGCACTGCTGATACTCGAAGCATATAGTTAGGACACAGCTTCAACTATTTTCTTCCGCTCTTCTTTTTCTGCCAACCTCTCACTCGCTTCTTCTCCCTGGCATTTCCGGGATTCCCACTGTGTGAACTTTTCGTCCACTTTGTCCATGTAACCTCTCCTCCCCTTTTCTCGCTCAGCCTGTAGAAATGCTTTGTCTTCAGCGATGGAAATCATCTGAAAAGCATTGGCATGGCCAATGTCGAAAAGGTCGTCCAAACCTTCTTGAAAAGAACTTTTCTTTTCCAGTTGGAGCCTTGAACGCCGGGATTTTGATTTCTGAAGTGCTCTGTAGTTACTGTACTCTTTCTCTATCTTTGGTAAAGCATTGTATTTAGCTATAGTGGGTATTCTGGCCATCTCCCAAAATTTCACCACTTCACAATACACAGTTTTAGATGCCTCCTTGAGAGTTTGCTTAGCCTTAAAGAGGTAAAGGTAAGTGGATAGTCGTGTGGAAAATTGTGAGTTTTTGAGGGATTGAAAGGGATTGAAAAAAAGATCAGAGGTCACTATACCATAGCCATCCTACGCGGAGCATGGAATGACTATTGAGAGAGACGCTTTGAGAAACGGTTGGAGAAGCGAAGAGTGGAATCATCGGCATAGGAGAGAATAGGACAGGAAGTGCGACTTTAAAGAAAATTAATAAATAAAAGGAAAACAGTGGGTGACAGGATAGAACTCTGAGGGACACCACTGTTGATAACTTTAGGCGAAGAACAGTGCCCATCTACAACTGCAGCTATAGATCGGCAAGAAATAAAATTAGGGATGAAGGCACAGATAGAAGGATAGAAACCGAAGGAAGGCATTTTTGAAATTAAACTCTGTGACAGATTCTATCAAAAGCTTTCGATATGTCTAGCGCAATAGCAAAAGTTTCAATGAAATCTCGAAAGGAGGATGACAAGAGTCGAGAGATATGTAAGAAGATCATCAGTAGAGTTTCTCTTGCGGAACGCATACTGACGATAAGAAAGAAGATTGTGAGAAGAGAGGTGTTTAAGAATCTCCCTATTAAGAATAGATTTAAAAACTTTAGAAAGCCAAGAAATCAAAGCAATTGGACGATAGTTGGAGGATTGAGAGCGGTCACACTTCTTTGGGACAGGCTGAATGAAAGCGAACTTCAGCAGGAACGAAAAGTACCAGATGAGAGACAAAGACGAAAGAGTTTGTCTAGGCAGGGTGTCAGCACTAAAGCACAGTTCTTAAGAACAAGAGAAACACCATCAGGACCGTACGCCTTCCTAGAGTTGAGCCCAGATACGGCAGAAAAAACAACTTTGGAAGGGATTCTAATTTCATATATAATAAAGTCAGAATCAGGAAATGGAGGAATAACACCGGAATCGTCCAGGGTTGAATTGGAAGCGAAAATTTGAGCGAAGAGTTCAGCTTTGTCAGGAGAAGAAACAGCAACTGAGCCGTCGGAATGAAAAAGAGGAGGGAAAGAAGAGGAAGTAAAGTTGTTGAAGAGGTTCTTACGTTAGATGCCAGAAAGAGCGAGAAGAATTAGAATTGGATAAGTTTTCACATTTTCGTCGGATGAAGGAATTATTGGCAAGTGGAAGAACAGATTTTGCACGATTCCGGGCAGAAATATAAGTTAAGTGAGAGTCAGGAGTTGGATGGCGACGGTTGAAAGGTACCTCTCTGTTGCGGTTAGCATTAGAACAAAGAAAGTTAAACCAAGGTTTTTTTTGCATTAGTATTGGAATAGAATATGGAATGTACGCCTCCATGCCCGATAGAATCACCTCCGTGGTGCGCTCAACACACTCGGAAGGGCCCTGGTCATGGAAACAGTAAGCATTCCATGGGAAATCAGAGAATACTGCCTATGGGCCTCCCAATCAGCATCGCCAAAGTGCCCATGGAGCCTCTTCTTGGGAAGATCGAAAGGCCGGATTGGAGCAATGGGATAAGAAAAAGATATAAAATTGTGGTCGGAGGAACTCAACGGAGAAAAAAGTTCCACAGAGTAAGAAGAAGAATGAGAGGTAAGAAATAAATCCAGAATGTTGGGCCTATCTCCAAGGCGATCGGGGATATGTGTAGGGTGCTGTACAATCTTCTCTAGGTCATTTAGGGTAGCACAATTGTAAGCTAGTTCACCAGTAATGTTGTAAAATGGGAGGAAAGCCAAAGGTGGTGATGAACATTGAAATCTCGTAAAATGGAGATTTCAGCAAAGGGAGAGCGGGATAGAATGTATTCCACTTTGGAAGTGAGGTAGTCAAAAAATTTTGGATAGTTAGTAGAATTAGGAGAAAGGTAGACAATACATATGTATTTAGTTTCAGATTGGCACGTAAGCCGTAGCCAGAGGGTATAGAATTCGGAAGATTCGAGTTCGGGAATAGAGAACAAGTTAGGTCATTGCGTACATATACGCAACATCCACCTTTGGAATGAAATTGCGTATAGAGAAAGAAAGAGGATACAGACACCTGAGTTTCAGTGAGGAAAAGAGGGTGAGGTTTAGAGGAGGGGAGGTGGTGTTCAGTGGATTGAAAATTTTAGAAAAGGCCACGAATATTGCAGAAATTAATGAAAAGTGAATCAGGCAAAAGCCCAGAACATCTCGAATGGGTGGCAGTAGGATCCAGCCCCGTTACCGGGGTCTGCGTCTCCTGAAGTTGATGCCATTTTCGTTTTTTAATTTTGAAAAGATTATGCACTGTGTAAGATACATGTTTATGTAGGGAGGAATAGGAAGGGAAGTGTGTGTTTAAGAGCATGCTGGACTGCTCACAGGGTAGATGAGACACGGATAAAAATCAGCTAAGGAGGAGAGTGACAGGAGAAATAGGAATTCCAGCACTTCCTATCTTCTGTCTAACGTCCCCCCGCCCACCCGGAGTACTTCCCTGGTCGACTGGTGTCTACAATCTCCTCCTCTTTGTCTACAATCTCCGACTTACCTTTTGTTATAAATTGACATAATCATCAATTGTGGAAATTATTCCCATTTCGGTGAAAATTCGAGTGCCGTGCGGCACTCCTACAAATATTCCAATTTGCTGAAATTCTATATTTGAGGTTTTCTCAACACAGGTAACAATTTTGGGCGTCAGACTTTTGTCTCTGCAAATCTCAAATCTGTCCACTGCATTGCGGAACACATTTTCAAGCATAAGCATCTCTGGAGTTATTTTAGCGACTGGCGTGACATTGCGGGTTCGCAGATCCTGCTTGTCTGTAACTCTTGTTTTGTAACCCTCAAACTTTATAAAGCCCCACGCAAAGAAGCCTAATGATGTTAAATCCGGAGATCATGCTGTCCAGGGCCTGTTTCCACCACGTCCAATCCAGCGATTTGGGAAGAGCTCATCAAGGTACGCCCGAACGATGTTTGCATAGTGACATGAAACTTCATCTTGTTAAAAGACAGCAGTGTCGACAATACCATCTGAACGAAGCGGCGGTTCAAGAAACTGCTGAAGCATGTGAAGATAAATTGGCTCTGTTACCGTAGCTTCTGCAAAGAAAAAAGGTCCGTAAATCTTCGATCTTGTCATACCCAACCAGACATTAACTGAGAATCTCTCCCATTCGTAGAACTCGGTTGCTTTTTCACTATCCCATATATGACAATTATGTCGATTAACCTTTCCGCATGTGTGGAATGTCACCTCATCGCTGAAAAGAATATGGTTTAATAAGTTTTCGGTATGAATTTTTTCAATCAATTCTGTGCACATGTTGGCTCGTCTTCGATAATCCTCTTCGTGTAGCACTTGAATATGGTATTTTTTTTTTAATGTTGATTTTAAAATCCTCAGAACAATCGTTTGTGGTATGCTCAGTCTACGTGATGCTGTGCGAGTTGACATTCTAGAAATTGTTTCAAAGGCATCGCTTACCAATTCAACATTTTCTTGAAAGTATCTGGACGTCCAAATCATGCCTCATCATGAACAGATCCTGTTCTTTTAAATTTATTGACCAGCTCGCTAATTGCTTTATCTGGAGGTCCTGGTTTGTGAAATCTTCTTTCGAATATTTCTCGAATTTCTTTACACTTCTTCCCTTGGATACGTAGTGTTTCTACCATCACACGTTCTTCTACATCAATCATCATCTATGGCCTGTAGTAAATAAAATAGAATTGACATTATTTCAGCAAAATAGATAGGGACTTTTAGACCATCCTGTACAATAGATATATATATATATATATATATATATATATGATGAATAAAACCACGAAGGAAAGGAAACACAGAATGGTGCTCAAGCGCTTTCGTCTAATGACATCCTCAGGAACACTGAAGTACATAAAGAGTTACAGCCTATATATAGGTTACAGAAAAAAAATTATATATATATATATATATATATATATATATATATATATATCAATAAACGGAGAAACAAATTTAAAGGATTGTGGGAGGGGCACACAAATTTATAAGGAAAAACTATCGATTTTTAGCAAGATTAAATGAATTGTTTCCAACCAATGTTAAAAAAAAAAAAATATATATATATACAAATTCTATACTGGAAATCTGCCCGGGTTTTAGCACTCTGCTCTTTTTGTATATAAAAATTGAAAAATTATCGATTTTTAGCACAAGATTAAATGAATTGTTTCCAACCAATGTTATAAAAAAAAAAAATAAAAAAAAAATATATATATATATATATATATATATACAAATTTATACTGGAAATCTGCCCGGGTTTTAGCACTCTACCCTTTTTTTGTATATAAAAATTGAAAAATAAAAGTTATTAGGGTGGCATACAAGTTTACCAAAGATTTAGCGTTCTACCCTTCTTATCTAAATCTGTTCTGAAGGAATTCAAAACAACAGGATCGAGTTGAAAAAGACCTTTGCTTATGTTGAAGTTATTTGTAAGTTGGATAATGGCAGACTCAAGAATATTTCTATTAACGATGTTGCTAGAGTGAAATAAAACTGAAGCATTATTCCAATCAATACAGTGGGATAACTCTGACAAATGGACAAAAAGGGCACTGGACAACTGTCCTGTTCTAACGGAATATTGATGCTGTTTATACGTGTGTGCAAATCCTTTCCCGTCTGACCTATGTAAAAGGAATCACATTGTTTACAACCAATTTTATAGATAATGCCTGAATTATTGGTAGGGCTATTTTTTACTATGATATTTTTCACAATATTGATATATGAAAATACTACATTAATATCCAAAAGTTTAAGTACATTAGCAATGCCTAAAAAGCCCGAGAAAAATGGAAGTACTAAAATATTTTTTGACAAAGTACGAGTGTTATTATTGACACGATAGAAAGTTCGTTTTGCCTTGTTGATACAAGATTCCATAAACGCAGATGGATAACACAGATCACTTCCAATACCGTTAATTTTTTCTAATTCGCATCGATGTATTCCAGACTGGCGATCCTAAGGGCGCGGAGAAACATTGAAGAAAAAATGGCCTTCTTAGTGGGGGTCATGTCCCGAGTAAAAGTGTACGTAGGACAAATTGTTTTTTTTTTTCAGATAGATACTAAACGTAAAACCTGGGCTTTCCCTATGTACACGCACATCCAAAAATGGGATTGAATTGTCTTGTTCCACTTCTAAAGTAAACTTAATGGAGGGGACTTGATCATTTAACTGAATGAGGAAGTTATCCAGGTCACGATTCATGGGCCAGATACACAAAATATCGTCGACGTACCGCAACCAAGGGATGCCAAGCCACAGGATTCTCGGAATGTAAGTAATTTCGAAAAACTTCATATAAATATTGGAGAGGAGGGGAGACAAGGGGTTGCCCATGGCCATCCCAAAAACTTGCTGATAATACTCGTTATTGAAAGTGAATTTACAGTCTTTGATGCAAAGCTTAATAAGTTCCAAAACAATGTGTGAAGGTGGCAAGTCATACTTATGTAATTCTTGGGAGAGAAAGTCAAGCATATCGTCAATCGGCACTTTTGTAAACAATGAACAAACGTCAAAACTGATCAATCTATCGTTAGTTTCAGTACGTGCATTATTCAATTTTTCAGTAAGATCCATGGAAATTTTTTACATGTGAATCAGAGATAGTTCCGAGAATGGGGGACAAGACTTTGACAAGCCATTTGGAGAGTTTATAAGTAATAGAGCCCACCGAGCTAATAATAGGGCGCATAGGGTTGCCAGGTTTGTGGGTTTTAATAAGACCGTAAAGGTAGGGCAGGGAAGGTGAAGTGGACATGAAAAGAGGAATTAAGTCCTTATGGTCTTTGAGAATGCGTTTCAAGCCACTAGTAAATGATTTGATGACGTCATCCTGCGGGTTCTTCCTAAGTTTGCTGTATGTGGCGGGGTCCTGGAGAAGCTCGTTCATCTTTCTGATGTAGTCCACTTTGTCCATAATAACTATGGTGTTAGCCTTGTCTGCTTTAGTAATATGGAGCTCCCCATCTTTTTTTAATTGTGAGAGGCTATTGCGAAAACGTTTAGGAAAGTTATCTTCGTAATTACTATTCGCCGCACTATAAACAAGGCCTTTAACTATGTTAAACAAATACTGAGGGAGATTACACTCTTTTTCAAAACAAGCGAGACTGTAACAAATTTGTAAAGCCGAAGGTTTTTTAACAATAAAAAAGGACATACCATATCAAAGGGCACTTTTTGCATCGTCACTAATGTTTTTCGAAGAAAGGTTCAAAACACACTTTGAGCTTGGTTTTTTACTCCACTGACTATTTCTAATGAGACTTTTAATTTTTCGATCCAAAATGTTACGAAGTGAAGAAGTTCTCCGACGCAACTCGTTGTAAATTTCATTAAACAAAGGTTGGATCCACGGTTGGAGAATAACAGTTACAAAATTATGTTTGGCGATGTTTAAATTTTTGAAGGCGGACCACTCATTTTGTCTGGTGACTTCAATATGTTTCTTTAAAATTAATCTGCTGAAGTTGTTGAACGGATGGTCGTCAATTTGTCTGAGGCGAATCGGAAGCAGGGATTTGGGAAGAACTTGCTCCTCTAGACAATTAGTAAGAAACTTTCGTCGGATACGAATTGCATACCCCTTCATTAATGTAGAAGAAAACACGGACACAAACGGAGACAAGAGAGGGAACAGCAAGCCGAAGGAACGCGTGGTGTTCATTATATGAAAATTATTTCACGAAAGTAACTCGTGAAAAATATTTATGATGAATAAAACCACGAAGGAAAGGAAACACAGAATGGTGCTCAAGCGCTTTCGTCTAATGACATCCTCAGGAACACTGAAGTACATAAAGAGTTACATTAGTTGGAAACAATTCATTTAATCTTGTGCTAAAAATCGATAATTTTTCAATTTTTATATACAAAAAGAGCAGAGTGCTAAAACCCGGGCAGATTTCCAGTCTAAAATTTGTATATTTTTTTTTTAATCTATAACATTGGTTGGAAACAATTCATTTAATCTTGTGCTAAAAATCGATAGTTTTTCCTTATAAATTTGTGTGCCCCTCCCACAATCCTTTAAATTTGTTTCTCCGTTTATTGTATATATATTATATATATATATATTTTTTTTTTTTTTTTTTTTCTGTAACCTATATATAGGCTGTAACTCTTTATGTACTTCAGTGTTCCTGAGGATGTCATTAGATGAAAGCGCTTGAGCACCATTCTGTGTTTCCTTTCCTTCGTGGTTTTATTCATCATAAATATTTTTCACGTGTTACTTTCGTGAAATAATTTTCATATATATATACATATATATATATATATATATATACAGGGTGGGCCGAAAGTCTGGATCCATAGGAAAATATTTATTTTAATACATAAATTACAACAAATGGTAAATACTTAAAATGAATATTAACTTTAACTCGTAAATGCGTATCCGTGATACTGTACAGTAGTTCGTACTCCAGTATAAATACTCAAATACTGTTTTTATTTCAGCCCAGAAATGGCTTCGAATCTAACAACAGAAGACCGGGTAGAACTTGTGCTCATGTACGCAAGACAGGGCGCTACACACAGAGAAGTTGCTACCGAATTCAATAGAAATCATCCTGATAAGCATCCAGTAACACATGCGACTGTTGGCAAGATGTTTAAACGTTTCAAAGAAACAGGAAGTGTAGAGTACATGATCGACGGCGTTCTGGTCGTCCAAAAACTGCAATTGATGAAAATACCTCTGCAATGGTATGTGAAACTTTATCGAATAGTCCAGTAAAGTCAACAAGAAGATTATCAAATGAAACACGCATCTCGAGAACGTCAATTCGAAGAATTATTAAAATCATAAATTCCATCTCTAAGTGTCTCGATGTCAGAGGCCGCCAATTTGAGCATTTTGTTATAATTTGTTGTTTATACTGGAGTACGAACCACTGTACAGTATCACGGATACGCATTTACGAGTTAAAGTTAATATTCATTTTAAGTATTTACCATTTGTTGTAATTTATGTATTAAAATAAATATTTTCCTATGGATCCAGACTTTCGGCCCACCCTGTATATATTATATATATATATATATATATATATATATATATATATATATGTGTGTGTGGGTGTGTGTTTTAGATTCTTTCCAATGATAATAATGAATACATAATGTAAGAATGTTTTTTTTTTATTAAATTTAGGAACTTCCTCTCTGAATATGGAAAACAAATAATAATTTCTTCTCGGAGTTTTTAACCTTAGTTTATAAGTTCAGGAAACTTCATCATATGTGATAAAACATATCGTTCTCATATAGTGTACCAAAAAAAAAAATATATATATATATATAACCCCGCAAGGGGGTTCTAAGCTCGTGCTCTTGAGTGCTCTTTGTGCTCGTTTGTACGTGCTTGTTCCTGGAGGTTTCACGTGCGCCCTCCCGGCCCTAGCACCCAAGGATGATGGGGCTCGACCCTGCAGTCCTTGTCATCCTTGGTCTTTTTCCACTTCGACTGTCCCATCCACCCTTTCTTTTTCCTCTGTATTTCCTCTCACTTTTTCTTTGTTTTTCCGCTGAGATATGCCCTTTTAAATAGAGGCGAATCGGTTCTTCCCGAACTTAAAAAAAAAAAAAATATATATATACTCGTATATTGAAATGAAATGAGGAAATCCCAGGAATTTTTTTTACTGGCAAGAAACCATTTATTTTTTAGCAGTATATAGTCGTGTATATACAGGGTGTACACGAATTATCCTTACAACTTCTTTCTCAAATAAAAATATTAGGAAACGAGGTACACATACCGTTTTTGCGCCATCTGTGAGAGAAAGTAATATAGTTTCAGAAAACCTCAAACACATTCAACATAGGCACCATTTGTTACATGTATGACGTCCAAACGGTATTTTATCTCCAGACATGTACGCTGCAACATTTCAACGTCAATTCTTGCAATAGCAGCAGCAATTCTGGTTTTTAAATCGTCGATGTTGGCCACTGGAGTTGTGTATACGCAGTCTTTTACATAACCCCATAGAAAAAAGACACAGGGCGTTATGTCTGGTGATCTGGCCGGCCAAGAGATGGGGCTTCGCACGGCCAATCCACCGATTTGGGAAATACATGTTAAGGGAATTTCGTATCAATTTCGTAATTTGTGTGCACCCTGTACAATAATCTGATATCTGACAACTATTAGGTGAAACTTTATTACTTTCTCTCACAGATGCCGTAAAAATGATGTGTGTACCTCGTTTCCTAATATTTTTATTTGAGAGAAAAGTTGGAAAGATAATTTGTGTACACCCTGTATATATATATATATATATATATATATATATATATATATATATATACTGTGATATTATATATATATATATATATATATATATTGGAAACCCACAAGGAAAAAGAAAAATGATTCCAAGGCCTTTCGTGTATTCAGAAGTACACCTCGTCAGGGAATGAAGGGAGAAGGCGAGATGACAAACATATATACATATGTACAACGGGACAGAAAAACAAAAAGATTAGCACCTGATTAACAAGAGTTAATTAGAGACAAAAGGTATTTTAACAGGATATTGTCAATTTTATACATTCCCGCACTGTTATTGAAATTATTTTTGAAATGGATAAATGCACATTCTAGAATATTCCTTTCAATTATATTTGTTTTTAACGAGCGCTTTAGAACTGTCCCACTTGATACTATGAATACACCTATACATATGGTTAAACAATACATTAGAATTATTTGCTGTTCTACACGCATATTTATCCCATATATATATATATATATTATATATATATATATAATCATGCGGGTTGCTTCTAAAAAGCTTCAATTTAATATTTAGGAGAAATCCAATGACAAGGAGGAATGTAAAGGCCATGAAAAGTCTTCTTTAATGCGCAACGTTTCGAGCAATATGCTCATCTTCAGGCTAAATAATAACAATATGAAATTAAAATCAATAAACAAATAAAACAAGACAAAATAATTTCTATAAAACCTATTCTTAAAAACAAAATTTAAAAAGACTAAAAGAAGGTTAAATTCAAAGTTATAAAAATTTACATAAAATTACAAGAAATTTAAAAATTGAAATTGATACAATGGAATATAACACTACTAACCCTTCATTGCTGGTTCCGAGGCACAAGTAATTTTAAAACAAAACAAAGGGAACATACTATGGGTTGGGTGGTTGGAGAGTTATAAGTTGGGAAGGGGGAATTACTTTTGCCTCGGAACCAGCAATGAAGGGTTAGTAGTGTTATTCCATTGTATCAATTTCAATTTTTAAATTTCTTGTAATTTTATGTAAATTTTTATAACTTTGAATTTAACCTTCTTTTAGTCTTTTTAAATTTTGTTTTTAAGAATAGGTTTTATAGAAATTATTTTGTCTTGTTTTATTTGTTTATTGATTTTAATTTCATATTGTTATTATTTAGCCTGAAGATGAGCATATTGCTCGAAACGTTGCGCATTAAAGAAGACTTTTCATGGCAATTACATTCCTCCTTGTCATTGGATTTCTCCTAAATATTATATATATATATATATATATATATATATATGAAAATGAAAATTCAAATGAAAAGGTTCATTGGCAGACTATAGTCCATATACAAATATTATTAATAGAATGACAGTTCACATACTAAGGATAAAAATATATACAATTGATTAGAATAATACAGTAATGTCGAGGTCAAGTGGGGCTACAGACAGACGTTTTCGTACCAAAAAGTCCATAGCTTAGAGGATAAACGGCAGGACTCATGGATAGCTTGGATATCCATGAGTCCTGCCGTTTATGTATTATGTATTATTTTGTATATATATATATATATATATATAATATATATATATATAATATATACACACAGAGACAGAGACAGAGACAGAATAATAATGGAAACACACGCATTTTCCACGCTGATATCATTAATGGCATTATACACTTTAACAAGTTGATATATATGAATACATATATTATTGAGAGCATCTATTCTAATATGCTGATTCTGGTTTTCCCTGTTCTTGCAGAAAAAGTAAAATATAGCGATTGGAAAAGATGTTACTGACTGTGAAAGGGACATGATAATAGGAGCCCGTTTGATTGGTGTCTCAGTATTGAAAGTCGCATAATTGGCCCTGTATCTCGAGAACAGTCTTGATGGTTGTGAATTGATTTGTATAAAATTTACCCCGTTTCTCCGCGTTTATTTGTTGGGTATTTGTACAAAGTTTCAATCTAATTGGATAAAATATTTGAAGTTACAAATGCTTTTATTGTTTTTGTCGTTGTTGTTGTTGTTGTTGTTGTTGTTGTTGTTGTTTCACCTACATGTATTTATACATTTGTCTACCTCTTTTGAGGGTAGTAACTTGAGAGTTGGTGTTGACCATATTGATACAATATGCTAAAAAATTCGTAAAATACTTTTACCAAATAAAGATTGGGTTCTCCTCTCCTACAAAAAGAAATGTGACCATGCCCCACCTTTTCCCCCCATGACTTTTTTTCAGTTTCCTGTAAATTTATATATTTCGTAATTATCCTTCAAGTCTGAAAAACAGTCAATATCAAGGGGGGGGGGTTATTATTTTTTTTTTATCTTCTATTTTGAATTTTGGTAAAATTAAAGTTGAAAGTTCATGTAACACAAAACAGTGTTCTTTTCATACGATTTTTTTGAAAGTTTGGTCATAACATGTTTCATACTTTTTGGGTTGACACTCTATGGTTGAATGAGAACCGATAAATAGTTCTGTATATATTTGAATTTACTGTGGTAGCTCCCATTTTCACTCTTTCTTCTGAAAAATTAGTGTGTTTCCATTTATTATTCATGAAAAATAACAGGAACCTCGAGTTCTACGTGGACATTTTTATAGGAAAAAGTAAAAAATTTAATATTTTCGATTTGTATAAAATACCCATATAAACACCATTGTCTCCCATTAAAGAGTGTTTTTCAGCTTCATTTTCATGGTAGTTGGGATAGTATACTTTAGAATTTACCAGATCTCTCATTGCAGTTTGTTTTCATTTAATTTCTAAAGTTTGGTATTTATTCCTCGAGTACTTTTCATACGTAAGATCACATTTATTGAAAGAGTTAACAAAATCAGTATATATTTCATCCATATCTTGACTTCGACGCATTTTCCAGTATTTTCCTTTGGTGATCTAATAAGTGCGACAGGCATGATCCTCCAGCCGTAAATTCATGTTGGTTCGGATTGTGTAATTTTTTTTTTGTGGGTAGTAAGCAGTTGCGGATCGCTCGTGTCTTTTTTCAAAAGGAATAAAATTTCAGTGACTGTACTTGTGACCAGTAGTCTTCATCTTTCGTTCTCTTTATCCTAGACGTAAAATTCTTTTGTATGGCTTCTATGTGAGGTTTCTAGTTTTCTGTATGGGCTTGTGGATGCTGAACAATATTCAAATATTGTTAGTACTAAACTCTTCCATACCTTTAGAGTTAAGCATAATGTTTGCTTTTCTGCTATGGACGCTAGTAGTATAGCCGCAAAAGGGTAGAGTGCAGGAATGTTGCAATTTATTACGTAATGTTGCAATGTCACAAAGGGGTGGGGTATGCAACATGTTGCAAGGGGGTATGCAACATGTTGCAAGCGGGGTGGGGTGTTGCAAAGGTGGTGGGGTTGTGCAACAAATCAATGTTGCAAAGGGGTAGGGTGTTGCAAAAAATCCCCCCAAAGTTGCAAAGGGGGGGATGCTGCAGGTGCAACAAGGGGTCATGAAACTTGGAGGCGGCGTTATCCCCCAAGAGAAAGGAGAGAAAGGAGGAGAGGTGTTCACCTGGCAGGAGCCAAGTGCATATTAAGACTTCAGCCGAGTAGGCGTTGTCTTATAGGCTCCTAATCAGCCAGTTGGCTGAATCAGCCAGTTGGCTTAGAATGAGCCAAGGAGAGAGAGAGAGAGAGAGAGAGAGAGAGTATCGGCCTTTGTTGCCGATTGCAAGGACATGCAACTTGGAGGAGGAGTTCTCCCCTAAGCTATTTTCCCCAAAAGGGTTATACCTAACCTATGAGGCCTCTAAGGGGTTTTCCCAAAGGCCTCTAAGGGGTTTTCCCAAAGGGCCAGAAAGAGAAAGGACCAGAGGTCCTTGCTCGGCTGGGAGCCGAGCTTGTATGACTCTGTCATCAGCTTCTCGCTCTTTTATAGACCTCTAATCCGGCTGAGTTGCCAGATAGCGCCATGTATACAATAGAAGGCTGAGTTGCCAGTTTGTGCTATATATTTAATTAATTAATTCATATATTAATCGAAGACTGAGTTGCCAGATACCACTTTTTAACATTATTATGGAGAGTTGCCAGATACCATTGTATACATTATTATAGACTCCTAATCAGCCAGTTGGCTTAGAAGGCGTAAATGGCTTGAGTTGCCAGATACCACTTTTTAACATTATTATGGAGAGTTGCCAGATACCACTTTTTAACATTATTATGGAGAGTTGCCAGATACCGTTTTAATTGTATACATTATTATGGAGAGTTGCCAGATACCATTGTTCAGGTATACAGTTGCCAGATTGTACCATTTATTTTCTTAAAAGTTGGTTTAGAATTCCGCTAGTAGGTTTAGAAGGCGTAACATGATATAATTAACCAAAAGAATTAAGTAAAACAACATTGAATCATTCTGTTTATTATAAATATATAGAAAATAAATATACATTTGAATGATCAATAATAATAGAAATGAGGAATATGCATATAATCCGTCAATATAACAGTAAAGGATAAATACACACACACACACACACACACACAATTATGGAGATATATAGAAAATAAATACACATTTGAATGATCAATAATAATAGAAATATGAACGAGGAATATGCATATAATCAAAAAAATATATACACACACACACAATTATGGAGATATATAGAAATAAATATACATTTGAATGATCAATAATAATAGAAATATGAACGAGGAATATGCATATAATCCTTCAATATAACAGTACAGGAGAAATATCACACAAATATGTTAAATATATAAATACATTTCACTTTTTTTTTTCAAAATACTAAACTCGCACTTAATCGAGTCTACAATTACATCATTATTGCTCTGCATTACGCAGTATATGCGGTTAATAATATTTCACCGCTTAAAGTATAGGGAACCTGTATTCGATATGAAGGGCTTTCATATCGTTCAGTACTATTTTTGTTCCCACTTTACAACCGGTTGGTAAGTCATCTTTAAATACGTCTAGAATACAATCAAAAGCACGCACAAAGAGTTCATCGTTAGCTACATTATTAAACACAAGTTTATAAACACGCTTTTCCAATCGAGGGTTTATTTCTACCGACCCGAGCTTTTCAATCGTGAACTCATCTTCACTCAACATAGCGGCAATTGAAATAATCTTCTAAATCGTTACGACAACTGCTCGTTATATAAAGAAATAGTTCTTCAGGGTGAACGGTGTAGGTGAGCTCAGCATTGTACCGATCAATTGCTTTGTACCAAAGTTCATGGTAGTTCAAAGAGTCTAAACTTTTTAAATAAACGTCCAGCTCTAGACCATTCTCACCTTGTTCAGCCCTACACTCGGTAAACCCATCGAGCAGAGCGGTGAATGCGTATTCAAGTACTGTATCAAAATAAAGCATATCCGTAACACGCGCGTCTAATATAGGTTTCAGCTTGCGGAATCCGACGATTTCAAACATTCTGTCGAGGATGAAACGGTTTCGCGTAGGAACAAGAGCGTTATTATCAGAAGCATTCTTCCACATCAGCCGTATATCAATGCATGGCCGATCGTTATTTATACACAACGTACATACAACGGCGTATGAGGGTGCGTCACTAATCTGCTCTCGTCTTGTACCTACGTTAGCAGGTATGACTCGATGATACGTGAATGGGCTTGTTCGAACTCGTATGATCCGCGAGTCGCACCATAATCGTGCGGCGAATTGTTGTACATATTGGGTAGGTGTTTTTCCGCTACAAGAATTAATTTCGGTTTTATCACTACCAGACTACGCACCAGACAGTTTCCCTCAGGATAATTTTCACGAACTAGGCACATTTTATAATGTTTTACTAAACATCTTCACACTCCGGCGCACTATTTGAGAGGAACATATGCTCATATTTTTCCTTTCTGCCCATCAAACGATACTCGTCTCTAAAGTCTGTTAAAAACTCACGCAGGGCACTAGCCACAATCTCACTACGAACCTCATCATGATATACATTAATATAGTGATCTTTTACTTCACGGTATATGTGAGACTTTATAAAGTTTAGCTCTACAGCATACTTTAGCACATCGTCCGTGCAACGAAAGCCTCAACGGTCTCACCAGAACATCCGTAGAGTATTTGTACATCTTGCACATCTTCACACATCTTCACCACATCTTCACACTTTGCTGAATACCATTTCATAAACGTTGTACAAGCAATATTAAAGGTAGCCATTTGAATACACGTCTGATCTCCTTTTTTTCTTCTACGCTGGCGAATACACGTCTGATCTCAAGGGCTTACTGCAGTCGACTGACCACGCAGGGAATCCCAGATAGCAGCATGACTCACGTTGCTGGTGTTACAGTGGGCGGAGCTTAGAACTTTCACCTGTGCACACACACAACAGTGGGCGGAGCTTAGAACTTTCACCTGTGCACACACACAAAAGAGAAAGTGGAACGCTAATTGAAACATGATTTATTTAATAAACGAGATATTCAAGTTATATATATATATTTACAAATACGATTTAATAAACGAGATATTCAAGTTATATATATTTACAAATACGTGTAATAAATAAGTTAACAATAGATACATCAAAGATTATATACAAGACAAATACGTGTCATAAGTAAGTTAACAATAGCGCATCAAAGTTATGGTATCCAAAGGGTACGGTATCATAGGTACCAGGTAACTGGTAACGTTTCCTATAGGTGTTACGGCACACCTTCGCCCCTAAGTTCCTTCACGCCCCCCAGCTTCTGCGCCCGAAAATTGTGGGTGCCTACAATTAGTTGGGGAGGTCGTTCGCCCTCATCATCGTCCAAACACACTAGATCCTTCAACGATTCAAAGTTAACAACCCGCCGATTCGCATGGTTGAGCGTAATACCCTTTGCCTTCACGATATATTTCATATCCTCCCCCACCCTCACCCGTACCCCATAAGTTTTAGGTCCTGTTGAGACAAAAGAGTCGGCGTATGCGTTGTCCCCATACTCATCCTTGATCTCATCAGTGAGCTCGCCGAGGAACTCCCCAATAGCGGGCATGTATTCACCCTCCCTCTCTGTGAATATCACGCTATCTGTATCGGCATACAATACTCTCCGCCCAAGAGAATGCAATAGACCCCAAAGTTTTATACGGGCGTAGGCTGTTGTGAAGCTGGCCACAGGTATGTTTGTAACCCTTGAGGTATCTGTGGCCAATTCAGTGTTGTTGTACTTTATTATGTAAGTATTACCTACATTCACGATCTCCATGACCTCTTTATCGGGAGCATTGGCATAATCCCAGACATCACTATAACTTTGTGCCAAATGAATGTTCCCTTTGCCGGTATTCTGTGCAAATTTTCCCCATAGACTGTTTAGACACAACTTTGCACTAAAGCGCTTGCCAGGATTCTTTGCAATTTGGGCACGATCAAGTTGTATACCTTCGCGGTCGCGGTAACGTTGAATATAGGCAGACTTTTCATCTTCGGTATCAACTCCTCGCGGATACCCTGATGCCTCAACCTTATCCTTCAAAAATGCGTTTATATATGGTGTGAAAAGGTTGGGTAGCTTCTGAAACCTCCACACCTCATGTATCTTCAGTATTCTATAACCATGGCGTACGGCTAGGGCCAGCTCAGGACTTGTATATACGCCTCTGATCTTACGCTGGTGGGTATATGGTTACAATCGCCGTTATCTCTTCCGCGCACTTCACGCACAGGGGAAACATGAGCTTGTGGTCGATAACGACAGGTAAGATTGGCATCCATAAATTGCGTGGGGGAGTACGTCTACGAAAGAGAGCCCAAAGTAACGATCATTCAAATTTCTTGAAAATTCATTGATGGAGGGCAGGTTAGGTCCCACCAGTTTCTCAGGAGCGCCCACGGGGTACGGATTGTTCTTCATCACGTATGGGTATAAAGAACAGAAATCGTAGTAATCCTGAATGGATTTGTACGTCCTCCAAACAAGCTATCACCACATTTGAGAGGATCCAGCACCATTGAACGCTTGATCGTGTTTATTTCCTCAAGGTACACCTCGTCTGTCTCCATCCGTGCATCATATTCATGCTCCCACAAGACTTTGTGAGTGAACTGTGATCCTATAAGTTGATCGCGGGTGCGGGTCCATGCAAGACAGTCGGCAGGAGATCTACCGTGGATATCTCCGGCGATTCCGCACTCAGGACGGGGGCATCCATGCCACCAGCATCCGTTAAAGGAGTACACAGTCTTCACACCAGTGACACGGTTTTCACTTAAACCATCAACCCAAAAAACCACGTCCATTATCTTAATGGGTACTTCACACCGTGTTGCGGGCGTGCTTTATGTATACACCTCTCTGTTGCTGTAGGTGTATGAGCCAGTAAATAGCCTTGTGACCGTAACTGCGGGGTTTGTTTTCGGTGAATAATGGCTAAGGTGTCTTTAGGCATGAAGTTATTCTTGAACACCGTAAAACATAATGACGCGATGTGGTTGCGACTTGCAGCGGATCGCATTTGAAACGGCCTATGTACATCCTTCTAAAGGCCTGGAAACATACTCTAAGCACGCGCACATCAATCACGCAATAACGCTCACATTCATCAGCTATATTATAAGGGTTACTTTCATTAAACTGTTGTAGTATCGATCAAAGTCTTCACGTTCATCTACACTCATACAGTCATAGTTAAAATAATGTTTGGGTGGTGGTGGGCCTACGTAGTTTAAAGTCTCGCTGGTGAGGAAAGTGTAAGGGAGTATCCTTTGGAAACTTCAGCTGCTACCCCATCACCTTGGTAGCTTTGCTAATTTACAAGGTGTGAATAATAAAGTGTCTTTAAATTGTACATTGCCTCTGTTTGCATCTGTATTAATTTGTTGCCTCTTTTCAATGGATCACCTGTAATTATCTCAGAGGATTCGTGTTCAAGCAACTCCTTATAAAGGAACTGCGTGTCAAACTTTGCCCCGTTATGGGCGAGAATATACACCGTCATTTTTTTGAACTTGTCGGCTAACTTGACAATATAGGACACAAATAGTTTCACAGGACTATCGCGGACATTCGTTTTAAAAACGTTTGTCCGTTTACCGCATTTGGGGCACTCGTCACATTCATCGATCCCCATACACTCATAGCAGATAGGTCTGGCTCACAAGTAAATGTGGAATTACCTCTTTGGTTTCAGCGTTCGTATATGTTTCTATATCGTAGTATACAGTTATACAAGGGTTATTTTTTGGCTTAGCATCTTTCATATAACATACATGCTTTTACTCCATCCGCCTTATATTCCTCCTGGCATGTAGGACAGTGAATTTCGTCACACTTGTGCTTAAATTTTCCCCAATTATCCATTGTGTGAAACATACCACATTCACAGATTCTCATTTTCCTGCACGTGCCAATTGATTTATGGAAATCAAAACAGCTATTATTGAAAAATGTGCGTCTACACACATCACAGTCTCTCTTCTCAGCTTCAACTACACGGCTTTCACACATTTGGTGCTTTTACACTGTTCACATACCATGTGACATTCTTTACAATGTCTCACTATATCATCCGCAAACTCGAGGCACCCCTTACACAAATCATGATGTCTCCCATATTTTCGACTTTTGTCATAACTCGCGTAAAGCCACCTTATATTACGGATGGGGAGATACGTTGTCCCTGACAATCCTAAAATAAGTAGGGGTCTTGTACGATCTCTCACACAGCTTTTAAAAACATACACAGTCCTACGACGATCATCCAACCCAAATACAACTATACGGACATTCATTTCCTGTTCTACCCTTCTCAGCTCTTCAGGCCCATATTACAGTCAAATTCAAGTTCACAGTCTGCAGCTAGTTTACGGGCACGTTCCACGACCGTAGGCAGCCAAATTTTTTGAGCCGTGTATTTTGTACAGTAAACATGTTAGCCAAGACTACTGCTATAAAGCCGCAACCACGATCGACGTTTATATGCCGTCTATAAATAGCTTGAGAATTGAGGTTAAGAGTATACGGTATGGCACTATGACCCGCAACACGGAATACACGATCAATATTTACCGTGAAGTTGTCCATATTGAAGGCTATACTACTTTGGGCGCTTGCATTATACGTCCTAATATATATTCTACATCTTCAGCCGCCAAACGTCTAAATGGCACTACTACCCAATAATCATCTACATCACCGTCATCTGACCCGAATCCGAAGGACAGACTCGTCCTGACTTCACGCTCGTCGCGGTTCTGAAGAGCAAACTCTACAATACGCTGTACAACCCGGCGTAGCCCGCGCTCAATTCCATTGCTATACATGGCTCTAGGGTCGACCCTGACTCTATACCGATTTCTAGTCAAGGCTGGGGTGGGGGCTGCGGAGCGCACCAACTCAAACGTTATATCATCCTCAACAGAACGGGGGGCACTGTGGCGGATGAATAGGGGATATATTAGCGGAGGTGCTGCTGGGGGGTGTTGCGTAGGAGGTTGAGGGTTGGGGATCTATTACTGGTGCAACAGGCGCGTATTTCGGTCGCTTTATACCTGACGTGGGGTTCTCTTCATCATACCTCCGCTTTGGACGTGCTACCGGTATCGCTGGTGAGGGTTCGTTGGCAGGGGAGGAGATCACAACTACACTGTCGTCGAGGTCATCCGTAATGTCAATGATGGGGTGCTGTACCTCATCGTCATTCACGGTTCTGTGGGAGAAGAAAACAAAATATAAGGAACAGCACTCAAAATTTGTAATATTTTGTAAATGACCACTTAGGAGTGTGACGTGTTAGAAATGGACTCTGTAGAAAAATTCAGATTCACGAGCCCATCCACATGTATTATATCTGGACCTACAGGATGTGGTAAAACTGTGTTTATGCTTAAAATCATTAAAGAAAAGGGAGAGATGTTCTCGAAATTTGTGCATAAAGTTATATGGTGCTATTCGACGTATCAATCAGTGTTCAACGAGTACCAAGATGATATTTTGTTCCACAAAGGCGTATATGACGTTAATTCGTTAAAGGGAAATGAACATACAGTCATTGTAATTGACGATCTCATGTTGGAGATGGATAAAACGTTTGCCGAGACATTTACAGTATTCTCCCACCATCTTAACATAAGCGTGTTCTTCATCAATCAGAATCTATTTTTCAAAAATAGATACATGCGCGATGTGTCGTTAAATACAATATCTAGTCTTATTCGCACAACGTAGAGATGTATCACAAATTGGGGTATTAGCCAATCAAATGTTCCCGAATCAGCGTAAGGAGTTTTTGGAAGTTTATAAAGAAGCTACAAGCACGCGTTACGGATATTTGCTTTGCGACCTTCATCCGCGAAACACGTTTAGAGTGCTTCTACGAACGAATATATTTCCAAACGAGCCTGAAACGGTGTATATTCCAGAATGACAAAGAGACTAAAGAAATACCGTGAATTAATAAAAATCTATCATCGACTGCCCCGGGCAATGCAGCAGATGTTTATTAAAAATATCGACGCCGACTTTTTAAAATGCATCTGTGAAATCTGTCTTAACGTTATAAATTGCAATGTATCAATGAAACCCCCAGAAGGCTCGCCTACGCCGTTACAAGAACATAATACGTGCACTCGCTCGTAAAAGTCAAACTGTAGCGAAGAAAAAACGAATTATTGTACAAACAGGAGGGTCATTTCTCCCCATCTTATTTTCAGTTTTGGGTCCTTTACTGACTAGATTAATATAATGAAGAAAGTGGTAGTGATTCCCCACGAGGTGTACGCTTCACTGCAAAGGAATCCAGACACGGTTCTAGATCCCCGTAAAAGCAGACTTAAAAGAATGGAAAGCGAATTGCTAGCCCTATTAAACAGTGAAAAAACACCTGATGAGAAAAGAATCTTATACCAAGAAGCTCTGCAGAAATTTCTTCACGAGTACGAAAATTATAAGAACCCTACAGAGATTCCTGTGGTTATTAGGCACAGCACGGGGGACGATGGACATGGCGACATAGGATCTGTGCCCGACGATACAGCTGACCAACCAAAAATTAAGGGATTAGCCACACAACATATCGAGCATGTATTAAAAAGCACCCTCCCACATACATTGAGGAGTAAAGGCTTAAGTCTTTATAATCTATTGAATGAGGATCCAGCCATACAATGGACCGATACAGGCGAGATCATTGTGGAAGGATCAAAGGTACAGGGATCGAATATCGTAGACATTGTCCATGATCTGGTGAGAAAGTGGGATAGGCCATCACCATCAGGATGGAAGCATATTAAAGCAAGACTACAACAAATAAATGTCCCTAAAACGTTGATAGGAAATCTGAACAGGTTAAAAGACTTGGAACATGCAACGCATGTGACACAATTGAAGACGCCGTCACCCCCGGCGGTAACACCTTTGAAGAGGAGAAAGAAGAGGTTAAACAACGGTCAACCCTACCCACGTGCCTCTAAAATACGCAAATGGCTAACGTATTAACTAAACGCTATTATGACATTTCTAACCCAGCCTCCTACGGCGGCGTAGATAGACTGTACAGAAGTGTTTACGGAGTAGGAAAAAAGATGTTGAAAGATTTTTGAGGGAGCAGGACGCTTATACGCTTCATAAGCCTGTGAGAAAAAGGTTTAAAACAGCCAAGACAACGGCTTCCTCGATTGATTCTATTTGGCAAGCAGATTTAACAGACATGCAAAGATATTCTGTGTATAACGATGGTTACCGCTACATTCTATTCATAATAGACGTATTCTCTAGATATCTGTGGCTAGTTCCTCTGAAAAATAAATCACCTGAAACAGTTGCTAAAGCCACCAAAACGCTAATGTTAAAAGAAAACAGGGTTCCTGGCTATTTTTGTACGGATATGGGGAAGGAATTTATAGGCCGTGCTTTTCAGAACATGTTGACAGAGTTTAATATCAGCTATTACACAACCAATTCTATACATAAGGCTTCTTTAGCTGAAAGAGTTCAGCGCACCATAAAGGAACGCATGCACCGTTATTTTACACATAAAAACACATACAGATTTCTAGACATTCTGGAATCATTGGCATCATCCTACAACCGCTCACACCATCGCACGATTGGGACAACACCTAACGAAGTTTTAGAAAGAGGTACGCTCCCGAGAAGAGATGGATCACCAACACCACCACCACACTCGGCGCGCTTCAAAATCAATGATTATGTAAGGCTGTCGCGTTCGGGGAATAAATTCGCAAAGGGTTTTGAGCAAGGATGGACACGCGAGATTTTTAAAGTTAGGGCTATGAGACCTAAAGGTGAGATAATGATGTATTACATTGAAGATTTGAATGGGGAAGAAATCTCAGGAGGCTTTTACCGCGAGGAATTGCAGAAAGTTGCGTTTAATTTAGGAAAAAATGTGTTTAAAATTGAGAAAATTTTAGGAAGCAAAGGTTCAGGAAAGAGAAAAATGTACCTGGTGAAATGGCTAGGGTACCCAGAAAGCTTCAACACCTATATAAAAGCTGATGCAATAATGAAGCTTAAATAGTATGCAACATGGCTCCTAACCATTTCTACGTCACACTCCCGTCCTCCTCGTCCCTGTCTGTACACCCTAACAACACACTAGCCAACTTTGTAACAGAACTCCACGGGCACATTGAATTGGGTCGTGATTCGTATGAGGTGGGGATATGCGAAATTCAGCTGGACACCATCTTTTTAAATATTGAACATAAAGAAACCGTTTTTACGATTCTTAGAGACATTGACGAGTGTGAAAAAGCTGGGGTAGCTATGGATGAAACTATACGTATCGCTCGGACTAAGGTTGCACGGTATTACAGTACAGAAGTAAGACTAGGACCGGGTCAATATGGTTCGGTCGAGGATGTTGTGAGAGACTTAAACGTAAGTTTAAGAAACTCAAACCTTACGAATGATTTAGTATACGAAATCGTAAACAAAGGAAACCCTGCACATACACTAATCCTAAAATCAAAGACTAACAGACGTATTAAAGACCATAGAATGTTCAAAATTCTAACCAATGGCCGATATAGCGCAGCCTTCCAAAGAGACATTTCACGAGACACAGCATGACTTGTCCAGATTAATGTATCAATTGAAGATGGAGAAATTGGCTGAAAGGTCCCCAGACATGTGCTATATTTACAGTAATATAGTGGAGCACCAGTTTGTTGGGGATACCCAGGCACGCCTGCTGCGCATTGCTCACATCCCCAACCATAGAGGAAGGAGTTTGAGTATTACATATGACAGACCCCATTATGTGAATGTCGCAACTAATTTAATAACCAATATCTCAATATATATAAGAACGATTGAGGGTGAAAACTTCCCATTCGGTAACGGGAGCTTAACAGTGAAGCTACACTTTCGACGCACTGAGTTATAATGGATAGAAAGCCTTTCACCGTCTATCGAGGGGTGAGATACCAGCGCGGTAGTGGACTTGGATCCATTTTTTCATCCATACTACGTACGGCTGTTCCTTTGCTGAAGAGGGGTGCCAGATACCTCGGAAGGAAAGCGCTACAATCAGGTCTTAACACTGCAGAAGACATATTGGCCGGGGCTAAACCTAAAGAAGCTCTAAAAAAACATTTAAAGCGTACACGGGACGAAATCATCAAAGATGCAAAGAGAAAAATGCGTGGTGGCGGGAAGAAGAAGAGGGCTGCCCGGAAGAAGGGGTCACGTGGTATTAAACGTAAAAGGATATCAAAAAAAAGTGCTGTAAGCGAATGAAACCTATGGTTGACCACTTTTTTGACTGATATAAGCTAAGGACATTGATCTCATGAATCATAGTTTGTTTACTACTTGTCGAGAGAGGAGGCACTATTTCTAACTCGCCATGGCACGCTTCATCCACCCATGTAGTTCACAATGCTGTAAATCGGAGCTGTCCCTTTTTGAGCTGCCTCCAACTCAAGTTTCTATTGAGCACAGTGATTTTATTACAATTAACCCTTTAAACACAATTAGTTCCCCGAGTGCACCTATAGAATTCGTGATACCCAGCTCAGGCCCTTACTTTTTTGATCCAAGCTGTGTGCACATGTACGCTAAGCTACGTATAGCCCATTCTGATGGAACGGTCTGCGATGACAAATATGCTGTATACCCTGAAACAAACTTTCTGCACTCCATATTCAACCAGTGTGACGTATATTTAAATCAGACCAACATATCGGCAGGCACGGGGTACTATCATCTACGAGCCTATCTGGAAAATGTCCTCAACTTTTCCAAAGAAGCGAAGGCTACCTTTTTAAGTGCCGAGGGATATTATCAAACTAAAGATGAAAGTAGTATAAAGGACAAATTTAAAAATTCTAAAAAGAAAATATACGAGTGTTTTGGACGGCTGCACACAGATTTCACTTTCCAGGAGAAGTTGCTTGTCAACGGGGTGGATATGAAAATAAAGCTCACCCGCACGAGTCCTGAGATCTGCTTAAATCTGGATGCTGATCAAGAAGAGGGTGCAAAGCCCGTTGTGGTTCACATTATGGACACATACCTCCGCGTACGGCGAGTGAAATTAAGTTCACCAAAACAACTAGAAATTGAGAAAAATTTACTAAACGCTACAGTGAAATATCCTATTAACAGAGTACAAATCAAACTATATACGGTTCCTGCAGGGTTGGCATCGAAGCAGATAGAAAACATTGCCCTGGGAAATCTTCCTAAAAGGATATTAATCGGAATGCAGGACCATGCTTCGGTGAATGGAAAATATAAAAAGAGTGCCTTTAAATTCGAGAATTTCGGACTTAAAAATATAACTCTATACGTTAATGGCATGCTTTGGGTGGAACAATGGGTACGGACTATTCATCAGACGCTGTGTTACCTCTTTGCCAGAGCCTATAGTAATCTGACCCATATTGCAGGTGATTGTGATGAGCTTGGTAATGGGGTAACGCAGGAAGAATTCATTGATCAATTTAACCTTTATCCGTTTGACATTACACCTGACTTATCTGCTAGCGTAAATACGCATTTAAGCCCACAGCAGAGCGGAAACATCTCAGTGAGGCTGGAATTCACCAAGCCTATAGACGCGCCTATTAGTGTACTAGTATATCTCGAATCGCAAGCCCTAATAGAAGTAGATAGATTTAGGAGCGTTATCACTGACTTTTAAAATGGATGCTAATACACTTCAGAAAGTAATGAATAGTGAACGAGTCACACGTTCCAAATTTATCGGCGTGTTTGCGAAGAATGAAACATTGAGTTTGCCAAGTACGCGAGAATGCGGTAGTCTTATTGTGAACACAGATGTCATCGGTAATGAAGGGATTCATTGGATCGCTGTCTATTTTAAAAATAGACAGCGCCTGTACTATTTTGATTCACTCGGTACTCAACCCTGGAGTGACCCTATTATTGTAAAATTTCTCGCTCAGTTACATATTCCCGAAGTTGTATGGAACCCGTTTCGTATACAAGGATATTTTAGTAATACTTGCGGAATGTACTGCGTCTCATTTCTCATGCATATGTCATGTGATAAAGAATTTATAAATTTTTTAAATTTATTTGACCCGTGTCACACTCGCCGAAACGATGAAATGGTATGCAGACAGATAAAAATCCGTTTTCCAATTGTACGTACTCGTTGTATAGTATAATGTTTTTTGTGTGTGTATATTTGTAACGGTATATTCTGTAGTTTAAGATGGTTATTGTACTGATTTCTTTCATTTAATAAATTTATGAAAATATATTGTCTTCTTACCCCAAAAAGATCGAAAAACACTTACATTATTTCGGTGTGACATTCATTATGCTGACTGATCAGTATATCCTCCGTATTCATGACACGAGATTCTTCAAAAGATTGTATAACACGTGTCAAATCCTCATCGGACCTTAAAGGAATAATGTTCATATTGATTCTTTTTTAATAAAAACATATACAGAGTATACAGACAGACCCCATTATGTGAAGATATCTTTGGTTCGAAACTCATTTAAGAGGTAAATCCAATAACATTTAAAACGATTGCCATAAAAATTTCGGTTTTAGCATAATGGTGAGTATCTAAATGAAGTATTTGACGAGATACTACAACCCTCCATATATATAAAATCATGTTTCTTGTGAATAAATTATAGACACTTACATTTCTATGGTAGTCCCTTGCGTCGGATTGTAAGGAGCGTCACTGCAAATATCTTCAACGGTTTGCGTTGGAAATAATTCATCACGGTCAATCGCGTTAAAAAGATTAATTGCAGTCAATGCTGCAGTGTCACCTTCTTCATACAAATCCGGAAAACGTAAAGTTCGTGGTCCATGGTGGAGGGAATGCACTGGCAGAGGGAATGATTATTCACTGACGCGAAAATAGCTACTGTTACTCCAACTGAAAAATATTTCCTTTTATATGCACAATCGCCAAGCTCCGCCCCAAAAGATTAAGGCCAGATGTTCGTAGTGATTGGTTGCCAGTGTAGCTGGGTGGAGCTATGATAAGTTTGTGTACCAATCGTAACACCGCTATAACGGGTCCGGACGAGTAATGGCATCTTTATATTTTCTCCAATAGATTTAATGCTCGTATTACCCCTTGCTGTCTTTACCATGTCAATATTTTTCCCCCACTATTCCCGGATCATTAGTCACTAATGTAATCGAGAGGATTTTATAATAAAGAAATTATAAATATATCCATTCCTTTAATTATATTTTTAAAAAAGAAAAGAGCATTCGGTTTCCACGTTAAACTGTGGGTCTAAGGCGGAGTGAAAACCTTAACCGTTGTTACAATTCGGGGAAGAGCTAGTTGTTATTATTACTAAAGAGAAAAATCGTGCATGTTTTGCGGTCATACTACCCCCGGATCAAATGATCCTGTTATGTTGAAATTATGATGAGCAACGACTCCCTGACGAGATGTATTTCTTGAACTGATCCACAAAGCAGATGTTCACATCTTCTGAAGACTGCATGTTCCACATTTTATAATAAAGAAATTATAAATATATCCATTCCTTTAATTATATTTTTAAAAAAGAAAAGAGCATTCGGTTTCCACGTTAAACTGTGGGTCTAAGGTGGAGTGAAAACCTTATCCGCTGTTACAATTCGGGGAAGAGCTAGTTGTTATTATTACTAAAGAGAAAAATCGTGCATTAGCATGTTTTGCGGTCATACTACCCCCGGATCAAATGCTCCTGTTATTTTAAATCTGTAACACCCTATATATATATATATTTCCATTCCTTTATTTATTTTAAAAAATGAACAAAACTCTCTCTCTCTTTCTTTATATATATATATATATATATAATATATATATATATATAATATTAGTACTTTCAGGTTTGCCCACCTCATTCACTCTACCCTTTTGCTGATTATTATTTAATATAATTGTGTGTATATCTTTCAATAACAGAGATGTTATCTAAGAATATGACACCATACAAATTACGCGTAAATAAAAATATAAAACATTTTCTTCGCTTCGAGAATGTGTCTCATTGTGGACAACAACAAAATTAAGAATCGGAGTAAAGCGAGGTTTATCCCGAGTAGACTGGAACAAAGGTCAAATTGCGGTCAAAAAAGGCCTCTGGGCAAACAGGTGTGATTCGAGTCGGGAATCGTTTCCTCGTGTGTGTGTGTGTGCACGATTTGTTCATTCGTTTATTATATATATATACAAACACAGATGGGGTGAGAAGCTTGGGGGGGAGGAGGGGGGGGCGACCGTGTGTTTCGAGTTGACCAAATTCTCGGAAATCCTTTCCTCGTGAAAGGAAAAAACAGCGTTTAATGATTAATTTCTTATATTGAATAATTAATTTCTTATAATAATTGATTCCTTAAAAGGAGAAAATTCATTTGTTTTACATTATTTGGCTTCATTTGATTTAAATTAATATATGTTTGACATTTTTTTCTGATTTTGATTCACATGATATGTACAGAGGCGTGTGTGTGTGTGTGTACGTGTGCGTGTGTGTGTGCACGAGTTGTTCATTCGTTTATTATATATACAAACACAGATGGGGTGAGAAGTTTGGGGGGAATGGACGACCGTGTGTTTTGAATTGTCGTTTATTTTCACCTATCTTCGTAAGTTTTTCTTTTAATTGTTTAGTGATTTTTTAATGTTTTAATTCACTTTAAGGTGAAAATCCATTTATATATATATATATATATATATATATATATATATATATATATATATAGGAATGACAAAATTAAATAGACACGGTTATTATGATTCTTTCTATATATATTATATTATATATATTATATATATATATATATATATATGGTAAGGAGAAAGTTGTTCATTTGTGAGTATTTCGTCTGAACTAATATTTTGACGTTCGCGAAGGGTGAGAAGTTTGGGGGGAATGAGGGAGGAGGGGGGACGACCGTGTTTTGAATTGTCGTTTATTTTCACCTATCTTCGCAAGGTTTCTTTTCCTTTCGTTTTTCCCACTGTTATTCAATTGTGATATTTATAATAAAATAGGAATTAAGTGATTTATTGTGTAAAGAGCGTGTGTTTAAATTATTTATTTAATAAACAGATGAATCTTCTTAATTCCAACAATTAAAAGAAATTCTGTATTGATTAACTACCATCATATAAATATATTGTGGTATTTTGATTAATATATGGTTTAATTTAATAAATATTGCTATCTGGCAACTCAGTCTTCGATTAGAAAAATATATAGCACAAACTGGCAACTCAGCCTTCTATTCAATACATGGCGCTATCTGGCAACTCAGCCGGATTAGAGGTCTATAAAAAAGCGAGAAGCTGATGACGGAGTCATACAAGCTCGGCTCCCAGCCGAGCAAGGACCTCTGGTCCTTTCTCTTTCTGGCCCTTTGGGAAAACCCCTTAGAGGCCTCTTAGGTTAGGTATAACCCTTTTGGGGAAAATAGCTTGGGGGAGAACTCCGCCTCCAAGTTGCATGCCCTTGCAATCGGCAACAAAGGCCGATACTCTCTCTCTCCCCTCTTGGCTCATTCTAAGCCAACTGGCTGATTAGGAGCCTATAAGACAACGCCTACTCGGCTGAAGTCTTAATATGCACTTGGCTCCTGCCAGGTGAACACCTCTCCTTCATTCTCTCCTTTCTCTCCTTTCTCTTGGGGGATAACGACGCTTCCAAGTTTCCTTGTTGTACCTGCAGCATCCCCCCCCCTTTGCAACTTTGGGGGGAATTTTTCCAACACCCCACCCCCCTTTGCAACATGTTTCATAACACCCCCACCCCCTTTGCAACAGTGCAACATTACGTAATAAATTGCAACATTCCTGCACTCTACCCTTTTGCGGCTATACTACTGACGCTCTTCCAGATTCTCATTATTTTTCTAGCTGTCACAATTTCAATGCTATAGTGTTATCTGAAATCTGCATCCGATGACATTACTCCTCCAAAACCCTTGACGCGTGGGTTTGGTGTTATCTGTTTTCCTTGCAGTGTTTCGCACGCTTTATTCCGTAACTCCATGTTGTTACCATATCTTTTGAGTTAGATTTTTCTCCTACCTTTTCCTCTTACCCTCATTTTCGCGTGTCCTCTCCCCCTCCCCCTCTCCTTTTATATATACACCTATATATTGATTTCCACACAACATTTCCAGCATATTTTCTCTTAGTGAGCTATTAACTGTGATAGACATTATCTACCAATCATAAATTCATGTTGGTTTGGATTGAATAATTTTTTCTTGTAGGTAGTAAGCAATTTTGTCTCTAATTGCACGTTCAAAGCACTTTATAAGATGGAAGGTGAGTGCTGCTGAGTGATAATGTTCAGGCATTGATTGCTCTGTCAACTTCCTTGAATGATGGAGCAATGTTCGCTTTCTTTAAATTGCCGTGTTGAATTATTTTCTTCACAATGGGTATGGTGGCGTGGTTACACTATATTTGCACTTATTGAGAAACCTAGCATTCCATGTACCTGGCTCTGATACTGAATTTTCCCGCATTTGTAATAGAGCTTCAATTATGTTGCCTTCCGAGAATTCAAAATTAGTTAACGGATTCGTGTCGATACTTGTTCTTCACTGGTTTGTATTTATGTCTAAGAATTAATCTGGTTTTGTATTTTCATCCGTGTCGAACACAAAGTTAGATTGTTCCTTCAGCAGTTCATATTTTTTCCCGATTCTTGTGTGTATTTGGTTATTCCATCTTTTACATTCAATTTTCTTTTACGCAAAATTTAAAACATTTTGGGTTATTTTTTATGTTATCCCCTACCTTGTTTTCTATCTCGCTTTTCTTTGGGAAGTACTGTATGTTTGGTTTAGTACATTTCTATTTCGAATATTTTTATTCTACCTTGAGTCTCCTTGCGTCCATTTTCCACGTGTTGATATTGTTTACGATTTGTTTTCATTGTCTAAATGATATTCTGATTTTTCTCTCGAGTTTGCTGGGTTTCATGTTTCATCAGTATAGGTTTAGTGTCGTTTACTACTATAAGCAGCGTTTCTTCTATTTTTTTGCGAAGTTGCAATTCCCATCCTACTTCTTTTAATTTTGCATTTCATATACTTGCTCAATCTACCTCCTTTAAATTTACATTTAATCCTTCAAATATTCTTACTGTCTCTCAAAGATGAGTTTTAGGTCTTTTGATTTGTAACTTTATTTGTATGTCGCTTAGATTGTAATCAGAAAAATTTGCGTTGCATATTTATTTATTGCTTGGCAATTATGCTTGTCAACATTAAATTGATTTCCTGGGCAATTACATAATTTTCCATAATATCTAGTAGCATTATTCACTGTATTCCATCGTCGTTTGTAGTGTTCTTTTGGAATTTTTCAACATAAATAACTTCATTACCTTTCTTCTGTTATGAATGGAAAGTTAAAATCTCCACAACTTAGTATATTTGGTGCTAGGATTCTAAATGATTTTAACGTGTTTTCTATTTTATTTGTAACGAATTGGAATTAAATTTTTATGGTGTTTGGTGGTCAATGCACGTTTATAATGACTTGGCTCCTTTCATTTGCTTCTAGAAGAAAAATCATGGTCGGGGGGTAATTTATACAAAGTCATGCGTATTTATGCAGTGTTATTCCATCCCTGGAACTCCAGTGATACACCAGATATTTGAACGAAATGCTGGCCAATAGCTTGACTACAAGAAGTTAATATATAAAACATCTCTGAGACAGGTAAATTTTATGCATTTTTTCAGTCGATAAAATATGAGCCAAGTTGTATTTCTTAACTTTTATTCCATCGTAGTCTCGTTGTTAGTGTCCTCACCTTCTACTCAAGAGGTAGTGGATTCGAATACTGGTGGGGTTAATTTTACACGAAAAATCATTCGCTTTCATGCGTGATAGATATACAGTATATATATGAAGTTTAATTCAATTGCTGAAATCTGAACTATCCATCTTATCTTCACAATATCGCGACAAATCATCTTACCAACAACAAATTCCTGAATTTCTCTCGACATCCATTTTATTCCAATTTATACAACTGATAAAATAAGGAATAGTGAAGTACAGTAAATAAATATAATTTTATTTATTCTGAATGGGACCTCATATTTATTTCTTATGAATATTAGATTTGAAAGAAAGGACTAAAAACAAAAGGAATCCTTTTCCCTCTTTAAATCTCATGATTATATATCTATCTATCTATCTATATATCTATATATGTATACAGTATATGCTAAGCAAATTATGAATAGTGTTGAACCACCTGTATTATCAATTCTGTAATTTTATTTACCAAATATTCCATTCATGAGTAAATAACACCGTAAAAACCTTTAAGTAAATTAGTAATAGCATTTTGTGTGAGATAAACTGGCTAATAAATTTTTTTTTACGCCTTCTTCGTAGAGAGAAACAATTCTTTGAAATCACTTCTGCATCTTTACAGCCTCTTATGCTTTCATGATTATAGGTTACTTTGTATTTCATATTATTTAAGTAAAGAAACAGGTGCACAGTTCGGTTTTTACATCAAATACGATTCAACTCGTAGAGGTCAAAAAACAGAAAATGGAAGAAAAAAAACAGAACTACGTTTCAGTTTTCTGTAGTGAGTAATAATAATTATTATTAATAATATAAATAATAATAATAATAATAATAATAATAATAATAATAATAAAAAAGTAAAATAATAAAAAAAAAATTAATAAAAAAAAAAATAAACTCAAAAAACTATATAGGCCTTTGGTTGATTGATATCAACCGGAGATCCGTTAAAAATTTCCACCAGACTTAATGCCTATAGTCAACGGCAAAAAGCCTATGTTTTTTTTTGTTAAAAGCTGTGTTTGTGGAGTCATCAAAAGACATTTTTAAGTAGTGTTTTAGTTAAATTATTATATCTATTTGCCTTCATTATTTAGTGCAGGCGAATGGTAAAAAGGAAACCACCATACCTTTTTTTTGTTGAAAGTCGCGTTCGGTTGTCGGTCTCGCGGATGCCTACCCCACTTCTCTGTCGATGTAGGTAACTAGGTTACGCAAGACAGTTAAGAAGTTCAATTAACATAGGCCTATCCTATAATTTTATTAGTGTTTTTCACTCAAAATTTGGGATCTTTTTCGTTTGGGAACTTGCAGCGAATTTTAATGAAAATCAGTATACTAATGTAGTTTTGGTCACTGATTTCAAAAATAACTTTCTTTTTTTGGAGAAATGAAAAACAAACATGTTAGAGCACTTTAAATAATTAATGTGTTTTTAACGAAAATATCAAAATATCATGACTTAACTTAACCAATCGTCAAGGGCGTATAGTTGAACTAATCGTAATCGGGCATTCAGTTGACCTAACCTGGCATTCAATTGACCTAACTGGGCATTAATTCTTGATTTTTTTTCTGCTACTTTTACAGATCTGCCGGGATCCTTCAAAAAAAGTATTCTTCATAAAGTTGTGACTCTGGCTAAATTTAACGCAATCCTCTGTAACTAGATTAAGCTAGTTAAAACACATATTAATTATTTAAAGTGCTCTAACATATTTTTTTTTCATTTCTCGAAAAAAAGAGTTATTTTTGAAATCAGTGACCAAAAATACATTAGTATACTGATTTTCATTAAAATTCGCTGCTAGCCCCCAAACGGAAAAGACCCAAAACTTGTAGGAAGGCTAAACACATCTTCCTTGCCTACAGCAGCGCTCATGACTAGGCAGCTCTGGTAATTCTTGGTGGCTTCAATTTTGCTTAAGTCCACAAACAGAAAAACACAGACGTATAATTTTCATATTTTCATAACTTCTAAAAATTTTCACGAGTCAATGTGATGGAAAATTTTGATACGAAAAAATACGTTCATGCTTTTTGCTATGTAGTCCCAATACATACATATTTTGTTCTACTTATGGCAATTTTCCTCATTCCCAATAGGCTTTATCGCAAATCCCGAGGCAATTTGCAGTTATTTAATACAATAAATTAATATTTTTTATTTAATTATGAAAAATACCATATTGTAAGCGTGTTTAGGCCTGGATTTGAATTAGGCCTGCTTGTGAACTGTAATGTAAAGTGTATGACAGGCGTGTATAGTTTTCCCATAAATAATAAAAATAATAAGGATCATCTGAAGATCAGGACCCCCAGCCTTCTTTAGTTAGCCTTATAAGGCTAACTAACGAAAATATCACTACCTAATCTACCCAATCGTTAGGCCAACTGTACGCCCTTGACGATTGGTTAGGTTAGGTCGTGATATTTTCGTTAGTTAGCCTAATAAAGCTAGCTAAAGAAGGCTGGGGGCCCTGATCTTCAGTTGATCCTAAATTTGTTCCGGAAAAGTTATTTGAAGTTAGTTAGCAATAATTTAATTTTTCGTATTTACATTTCATTCAATCAAAACGAGTGTTGACATTCTTCTAATTAGTATACCACTTATTAAGTATCTTTACTTTGGTTTTATGATAGCAAGATTGTGCTTATTTCTCTTTGTGGGTCGCAGAAAAAAATAATTCCAAAGTTTGTGCAATATCAACATTGTATTAATTTCAAATGCTCAAGTGTTTCTGTAACTCATTCTGGAGTATATTTTGCTTCTTTGGATTGTCTACATAGGAAACTATTAAAAATGAGTTAATTATATCCAAGAATCTAAGAAGCTCATTTCCCCATGACGTGGGGGTGAGTATGTCCCAAGGGTCACCTGAGCAAGAGCAGAAACAGAATAAGCGACCAACTCAACTCCTCCGAATGCCAGCGGCTGGAAGTGAACCAGCACAACACCATTCCACCTTTGCGAAGCTAAGCACCTTGGAGGTAACTTATGCAGCAGTCCTAAAGATCTGTTAAAGCAAACTTAAGGTTCTGCAAGAACCTTTTTTGTAATTGACCTAGAGCTGCTGCTCATATACATTATATTAATGAAGAAAGTATGAAAAAAGAGTGGTTTTAGTTTCATTTGTACAGAATCTAAAGTTTCGTTTCATGTTTGCTTTCGCCCAGAAATTTCGATATATATATATATATATATCTATATATATATATATATAATATATATATATATGTATGTGTATATATATATATATATATATATATATATGTATGTATGTATGTATATATATATATATATATATATATATATGTATGTATGTATATATATATATATATATATATATGATGAAAAAACTACGAAGGAAAGGAAACAGAATGGTGCTCAAGCGCTTTCGTCTAATGACATCCTCAGGAACACTGAAGTAAATAAGGAGTTCGAGACTATATATAGGCAGTGGTGGGCGCGGTACCAAAATTTGGGGGTGCGTTACGCGGTACTGCGGTACCTCAGCATGCCCAGTGCGTTACGCGGTGCTGCGGTACTTTTTCAGGTCCCCCTGGTGCGTTCCGCGGTACTGCGGTACTGCGGTACTGCACACAAGAACAACACAAGTAATAGCACATATTTTCAGAAATTGCATATCGGCGATTTCGCACCTGAACTTTCTGCCCATATAATGGCTAAAAATCGATCTTTGTCACAGAAATGTAACACACGTGCAACCGGCTCAAAAGCAAGCACTGCACTGAGGCGTTGTGATAGGATGGCAACGTAACATGTTCTGAACGAAAACTTAACGTGTCTAGAGTTAGGCTGATGCAACACACGCAGCATTCGTCTTACTGTACTCCTGTAATAAGGTTTACTTCAAAAAAAGTGTTAATTTTTTGAAAAGTCGTGTTTGTCGGTACCGCGGAAAGTACCGCGGGAAATTTGAATGCGGTAGCGGTACTGCTGTACTTTCAGCGATCCTTTGCGGTACTGCGTTATGCGGTACCGGTTTGGTAGTGCGGTAGTACCGCAGTACCGCAAAAAATACCGCAAGTGCCCAGCTTTGTATATAGGTAACAAAAAAAAAAATATATATATATAATAAATATAGCAATACAAATTGTGGGAGGAGCATACAAATTTGTAAGGAGAAACTACCAATTTTAGCATTTTGCCTTTCTTGTCTAAATCCGTTCTGAACGAATTCAAAACAAGATGATCAAATGGATTGTGTACAACCAATTTTATAGATAATGCCTGAATTATATATAGTTCACAAAAAATAAAATAAAAAAATATATAAAAATAAAAATTGTAAGAGGAGCATACTACACATTTATAAGGGAAAACTACCAAAGTTTTAGTACCCTGCCCTTCTTGTCTAAATCCGGACGAATTCAAAACAACAGGATCAAATGGAAAAAGACCTTCGCTCATGTTAAAGTTATTTGTAAGTTGGATAATAGCAAACTCAAGAATATTTCTATTAACAATGTTGCTAGAGTGAAACAAAACTGAAGCATTATTCCAAAAATGGAAAAAGGGCACTGGGCGACTGTCCCGTTCTAACGGAATATTAATGCTGTTTTACATGCGTGTGCAAATCCTTTCCCTTCTGACCTATGTAAAAGGAATCACATTGTTTGCAACCTATTTTATAGATAATGCCTGAGTAATTGGTAGTTATTTTTAATTATGATATTTTTCACAATATTGTTATATGAAAATACTACATTAATATTCAAAAGTTTAAGTACATTAGCAATGCCTAAAAAGCCTGGGAAAAATGGAAGTATTAAATTATTCTTTGACAAAGTGCGAGTGTTATTATTCACACGATAGAAGGTTCGTTTTGCCTTGATTTCAGTAGCTTACACAACAGACGTTAAACTGATTGGCCTATAATTTCCAGCCGCACCTTTATTTCTTAAAAATAGGCGTTACATTTGCTAACTTGAAATTATCTGGTACGCACCCATCAGAAACCGACGCATTAAAAATCTTTGTTAACGTCACAACAATGCCTTCTTTCAATTGTTTTGGTTGTATGGGATATATGGAATTTGGCCCCGATGCTATGTCTTTTTCATTTTGTAAATATAGTGCAGCATTATCTAAACTCTAAAGTATTACCATTATCGAAAGGTATTATGTCTATGACCATAGGGATATTCGTTACATCTTTATTGTAAAAACTGACTTAAAAAATTCGTTCAACAGAATAGCCATTTGCTTGTTCTCGGAAGTAGTATGGGCTCAAAATGGACGAGGGCAAGAATGTTGCAATGCAATATTGATAAATGTTGCATGGTTTTGCAAAAGGGTAGGGGGTTATGCAATGAAGGGGAGGGGTAATGTTGCAAGAGCAACAAGGGGTTATACAACTTGGAGGCGGAGTTATCCCCCAAGAGAAAGAGAGGAGAAGGAAAGTGAGGAAGAGAGGCGTTTGCCTGGCAGGAGCCAAGCGCATATTAAGACTCCATCTGAGCGCCCGCTGTCTTATAAGGTGTAAATCCACCAGTTGGCTTAATCCGCCAGTTGGCTTAGAAGCCGTAAATGGCTTGTTCAGGTGTACAGGTTGAGTTGCCAGATTGCGCTATTTATTTAACTAAGGCATATATTATTGACAGTTGGCTTAAAAATCCGTCAGTTGGCTTAAAACACGTAAATGGCTTGTTCAGGTGTACATGTTGAGTTGCCAGATAGCGCTATTTATTTAATTAATGCATATATTCTTGACGGTTGGCTTAGAAATCCGTCAGTCGGTTTAGAAGGCGTAACCAGCCATTTGGGAGAACTTCTTTGGCCTAGATGATACTAACGTTAAGAGAAACAATTGTTTTGAAATAAAAGGTTAAAGGTTTGAGATCAACGTTGAGGGGCTTTTTCATCTATAAGATAGTGGAGAGAGGTGCATGGGTGTCCGAAAGGCGGGGTGGGAAAGAGGGGACACTTGCCTCCCGCTGGAATTTCAGAAGAAATTCGCAAAAATTCGCGAAAATCATGGTATGATATGAGATTTTTATATGTATTTATATTAAATATCCTATTATTCATGGTATGGCATTTAAATATTATTAAAAAACTAATACTATTAAAATGTAAATACTTTAGTGAAAAAAAACTACAAAATTAGCTGCCCTTTTGCCAGTTTCACTCTGCTTAAAACGACGCTCCCCGCGTTCACAGGTTGTGATTTTACCTCCGACTGGAAAAATTCCTGCGCACTCCCATGGAGAGATGGCGTGGCCTTCCAGCGAGGACCATGGCAAGCACTTCGGTAAATATATTTAAGAATAGGTTGGATAGGTATTTTAGTAGCAAAAATTTACCTTGAAGAGTGGGTAAATTAAGGATGTGCTTTTATTTTGTGTAGTGAATAGTCCTATTTCCCTTTTGAAGTAAATGTTGTTGTTGTTTAGCCGATCAGCCCACCCTGGTCGAGCAAGCCGGCGGCACGCAGGTAACCGATCGCCCTCTCCGAAGTGGACCAGAGGTTCAGCGCACTAATAATGTTCTGTTGTGTTCCGTGTTGTGCTAGAGTGGTACGGTCTGTCATAATGTGTTCAATTGTTTGTAGTGCGTCCTGGCACAGGTGGCAGGTGTCGTCTGTGAAGTTATCTAGGAGTGTAATAATTTTACCTTGTTTCCATATGTCAGGAATAAGACAGTGTTGGTATGAATATGTGCTGATATTTGTGAGAGCTAGTATTCCCTGTGGGCCCAAGTGTTTAAGGTGTATGTTATATATGTTGTCTGGTCCAGTAGCCTTCGAATTCTTAATGTTTTTGATGATCTTGGTGGTCTGGTCTGTATTGAAGGGTGTAATGGTCGTGTCGAGTGTGGTGGTTTTCTCGTGTCTGGCTGTTTGTCTGTCTGCGTGTTTCTAGTTGTTGTCTCTGTTTAAGTGACTTATCTTTGCGTAGTGATTAACTAGAATGTTAGCTTGTTGTGTATATGTTGTGATATTATTTTGGCTGCGACAGATAGCCGCGTGTGAGGTGTGAATGCCGCTGTTAGAGTGGGTAATGCTCTTTATAGTCTTGTATAGCCTGGATGTATCTGTGGAGTGGTTTAGTGTTGTTATGAATTCCCTAAATGTTTCTGTTTGTTTTTCTTTGAGTTTGTTGTTTATTTCTGTGTTGAGCTGCTGTATCTGCTGTTTTATGGTTTCTGTGTGTGGTGTTTGTGTGTTATGTTTGAGGTTGTTACGTTGCCTCTTGAGATGGGCTATTTCTCTAGTGTAATTTGGGTTGTATTTCCCGCGTTCGGAACTTTCGCCGCCGGACTTTTCGCCGCCGGACTTTTCGCCGCAAGGAATTTTCGCCGCAAGGAATTTTCGCCGCCGCAAAAGAGTTTTAAAAAAATGAAAAATAAGTTGACGATTGGTTAGGTTAAGTCGTAATATTTTCGTTAGTTTTAACGTTTTATTTGATGGATTCATTTAAAAATGTCTCCTAAAGATCCTAGCGTAGTTTACGTTCTATTATGTACTTTTGCAACATATCCATATTCTTTTGCCTCCATTTTCTAATATTTCTTAATGAAGTTGCAATTGATGGCATTAGATAACAACCTGCAATTTTTAAAAAATAAAAAATAAGTTGACGATTGGTTAGGTTAAGTCGTAATATTTTCGTTAGTTTTAACGTTTTATTTGATGGATTCATTTAAAAAATGTCTCCTAAAGATCCTAGCGTAGTTTACGTTCTATTATGTACTTTTGCAACATATCCACATTCTTTTGCCTCCATTTTCTAATATTTCTTGATGAAGTTGCAATTGATAGCATTAGATAACAACCTGCATCATCTAGGCTTGCAGAAGCATCGGCAATTAGTGATCTTGCAGATAATTGGGAGTTAGTAGCAGTCGTTTTCATACTTGCTATTGTGGCGTACACTTTAGGCTTTGATGGGTTTGCAGAATGACTATGCTCACCAAATGTTTTGCAAATTACTATTTTAGCGTCACTTTCTAAAATTGTATGCACTCTTGCCTTGCAGTTTTTTATTTCACACTTCCAATACGAGTTTATAAAACTTTGACAGTATCTGTTATTGCATGTGCAGTATCACTTTAAACCATCAAAAATGGTTTTTAAAAACCTAAGGGTTCAAAACCTTTGAAGTACATGAAATCACTTATTTAAGAGAATGAATAAATGAAAATTTCCAAGTCATCCAAACCCGACGTATTAGAGAGTTCAGAAAATTTGGTAGGCTTATATTTATATATCTATACAAATTATATATTTTGCGGCGAAAATTCTTTGCGGCGAAAATTTCTTGCGGCGAAAATTCCTACGGCGAAAAGTCCTGCGGCGAAAAGTCCGGCGGCCAAAAGTCCTGCGGCGAAAATACCTAGATTGTGTATTTCCTAATGTTGCCCACGGGCATGTATTTGTTTGCATTATTGATGATCTGATTAAATGTCTTGAGTGTTGTACTGATGTTTATGATGGGTGTGCTGTTTAATGTGGTGAATTGTTCCTCAGTCTGTATTTTGAACTGTTTCCAATCAGCTTTCTTGTAATTTTTGTAAGTGTGCCTAAGGCTGTTGGGGCAGAGTGTAGAACGTGTTGAAATGATGATGGGCAGCTGGTCTGATGACAGTTGTTTTTCGGTTCTCCAGTGTGTGTGTGTGTTGCTAGTGGGGGGAACAGAACGTTATGTCTGGGGAGGAGTTTGAGTATCTTGCTTGATGTGGTATCTGTGTATGTTCTTCTGTATTGTTAAGAATGAAGAGACTGTTTAGTTGTTGAAGTAAATGTAGCAGGAGGTGCTGATCAGCTCTAGTTGCCGAGCACTGAGAGTTTCTCAGATAATACCCTATTCGTAGAAACGGGAAACTTAAACTTGATGGGAATTCTCGAAAGTCAAAACCTCCGGACAACTAATTAAGTACAGTATAAAGGCTGGTAACTATTTAAGTATATAGTATTTTTGTATTGATATAGAAGCAGTCATATCTGTTTAAATGTAAATGTAGTAGAAAGCGTTCGTTCGGTCTGGTTACAGGCCAGTGGGTATTATCAATGTGAGGATACCCTGGAGTAAAAACCTCCGAATATACCTACAAATCGGGGTCATGGGGGGGGGCGGACTGAGTTGGGAATAATAATGTTCTCTTTTGATCGTAAATGTACTAGGAGGCGCTGGCAGGGCCTGGTATCAGAGCACTAGTAGTTCTCAAATTATTGCATTTTTTTACTTTTTGTTTTGTTTACGTGTTTTTAATAGATGGAAATTCTTCAGAATCCAAACCTTTGGATAGTTATATTAAATTATTTTGAAAAGCTACTCCTCGCCCCAACTTTCTTTCTTCTGCTCCTTCCTTTTTTATTCGTTATTATAAAGGGAGCTGCTGCCAGGGAGAGCTAGTTTGGAAAGAGAATAAGTAGTAAGGTTCTCTTTGCCAATAAATGTAGTAAGAGGCGCTGGTCGAGTCTAGTTTTAGAGTACTAGGGGTTCCCAAGTGATGGGAAGCTTGATGAGAACCCTCGGCAGTCAAAACCTCCGAATAAACATAGTTATCGTCAGGGAAGCTACTTAGCTAGAGCAGAATTTCAGTTTTAAATAGCGTGTAGCAGAATTTCGTCAAAAAGACAAAAAAAATTACACATATCCTGTATATACTGCCTGGGATATCTTAGATAGGGTGGGGTGTTGGCCAGCCGGAGGTGCCTCTGGATCAGTGCTCCCTTATCTAAGTAATTTATATTGCGTCCTTCGCATGATAAATCTTCTTAAAAAGGGGAAATCACATACTTAGTGTGTACTTTCGTGGAAACTCTTAAATTGGGGTGTGCTGACTGGCTGGAGGTGCCTCTGGATCAGTGCTCCCTTATCTAAGAATTCCAGTGCGCAAAATGACAATTGAATTAATTAATTTGTAAAAGTCTCTCTGCGCGATGGTTTTGACATTCATCGAAAAAATGATACAGCGATGAAATGATGACTTCTTATATGTAATAAATAAAATAATTTCTCGAAAAAATGCATTGGTGTAGATTTAGATTAAGTGGTTTAGTGTTTCATCTATCCTTTATTTTCTACTGTTCTATAATGCGTAATTAGGTACACGAGATAAGTATACGCATGGTATGAATGAATTCTGAAGCTATTCTCTTCATCATATTTTTTTCCATTTTCCAGAAACCTCTCACAACTACGTTATACTTTATACATACCCGATACTATTCAGGTGTAAAGGTTTTACACGTCTATAAGTGTAAGCATGACATAAGTTTACAATATTCTTTATTTTCAATTGCTTTTTTCTATTTCTCCCCAACTTTTTAGGGTCTAGCCTGGAGTGGATTTTAGGGTCTTTGTTAGCCTGTAATTGTGTAACATCGTATTAGCTCTCAATGAGAACATGTGAAGCTTTTATTTAATGTTAATTTTTAAGATAATGGAGGCATATATATGTTACGCCCAAACATCGAAACCGCTCAGTAAACGAAAAAATCAGCCACAACTCGTTGTGGATACACCTAAGTGACCACACACCGATGTTAGATATTTTTTCGCTTCATGGCCGTTCTCAAACAACCACAACGCGTTGTGGACGATTCGGATATGACCACAACGCGTTGTGGACGATTTGAAACGACCACACACCGACCTAAAACTCGTACTCATAACGCTTCGCATAGATTCTCCCGTTATGCTAGGTTAGGTTTGCAATATCAAATTAATGCGTACGGAGGTAAGGCCAATATTTTCCAAAAAAGATAACCTTAGTTTTCTACTGAAGATACGTCTATACAATTAGGTCATTTGATTGTTGACAGTACCTCTGGTGTTGAAAAATATAAGAAAGGTTCTCCTACTTTTTATTTTAAGACTACTTATTACATTAGTTTGAAACAATATTTGGGTTTGTAATAAATTTATAAAAGTGCACTTAGCTTTTTTATTCTTTACATTAGTCCTTTTGGCTCCGGCTACCCAGGCAAGGTGGGTACATTTACTCAATATTATCACCTGTATAATTTAGGTCTCGGGGGTACGTGGGCGGAGCCCCCTTAGTGCTCCCCTCTTCCACTTTTTTTTAAGGGTTTTTTTGCCTCTAAAAAATTCCGGTAAGAAAATATGATAGCGTCAGCGGTTGTTTACATCATTAAAAGAGTTTTACGTCATTAATTAGCTTAATCGGTGAATACGTCGATAAATATACGTCATGTTTATATCATTTCAATATACGTCGTGTTTAAATAGAGTTTGATGAAAGACATCGGTGTGTGGTCATTTCAAATCGTCCACAACGCGTTGTGGTCATATCCGAGTTGTCCACAACGCGTTGTGGTTCTTTGAGAATGGCCATGAAGCGAAAAAATATCTAACATCGGTGTGTGGTCACTTAGGTGCATCCACAACGCGTTGTGGCTGATTTTTCGCTCACTCAGCAATTTCGATGTTTGGGCGTAACATATACATAATAATAATAATTATCTATCGTATGCTCACTTACTTTTTAATTTATCAAACACAATGCTTTAAACGAATTTAGTAAATCATACGTTAATTGTATAGTTATGGAAGAGTAATTATAATACCAAATGTCTCTATTATTTACAGAAAATTCAGAAACGCTCATTAATTTTGAATGTCTAAAAAATAGTTTGTGAAATACTTATCAAGATTTTCCATTGGATATTTCGACTTAAAATTTCTAATTAAAAAAAAAAGAAGCTTGCCAGAATGTATTTATTTATTTACATAAGAAAGAATAAGGATAAAAATAATTTGACGGATGAATAGATTGAATAGATGGGAATATATGAGAGAGAGAGAGAGAGAGAGAGAGAGAGAGAGAGAGAGAGAGAGAGAGAGTACAAGGAGGAGTTACAAGGAAAAGAAGTACCTCAAAAGGCCTTGCGGCCCATACCGAGGAGGTACCAATGGCAACGGGAGCCAGGGAGAGAGAGAGAGAGAGAGAGAGAGAGAGTATAGTTACATTTTGTTCTCTCTACGCTCCTCCATATTGGACCATAAATTTTCAGGAAGTTTTCCTAATTAAAAGCCTCATTTATTTATTCGTTTAATTAGGAAACGTTTACTTATGAAATAGAAATAAACAGTGGAAGAGAGTTTTTAAAGAGATGTAATTTATTCATGAAGCGTAAGTCCACTCGCGTCATTATATCATAGATTTTTTTTATAAAATAAAGAAATATATTTCATAACTTTGATTTTATAGTGTATAAATGAACCACATCATTATATTTAAGTATATTGTGGAAATATAAGCCGTTCATTATTGGGAGCAGCTGTTAGATAACGTGCATACGGCCTCATTTAATAGAGGATTTGAGGGTTGAAAGCATAGATGCGGTTCAGAACTGAATAACTTTGGATTAAAATATAATATATGGGGCTATAAATGCTTAGTATACGTTAATTATTTATTATATCGTCTTCGTGATTATGGGGTTGTCAGGTGGCCAGCCGTGTACAAAAGAGTCGCATCATCTTAGAATTTAACTAATTTTTTTATACCTTCACTTACGTCACTGTCAGAGACTTAAATGACATTATTATTAAATTTATATCTGTAAGACTTCTTTTTTTTATTTCTCGCATAAACTTTAAAAGAAACCAGCACGAAAACTACGGCGTACACTCCTTTGGCCAAAAGAATTACATCACCGTAGAACTTTTTAAATTTGTTTGAAGAAGTCAAATGCTGCATGCTACCTGAATGCTACTTCTGACTTCTAAGTAATGATGTGCCGTTGATGTATTGAATTTCATACCAATTTGCACTTTAAATGTATTTACTAAGAATTTGCAAAAGTTGAAAATGTTTCACATATTAATAGAGTAGCAAATAATAATTACATCAGGGTCATTCCAGGGTGACGTTCGCGGCATTTGGATCAATTGTTTACTAAAAATTCATCTAAGAAAGTGTAAGTATGGGAAGTAGGACAAAACTGCTATGAAGCATCGTGAAGTAGGCTTTGATACCATTTGTTTTAGAATATATTTTTTTCAGTTTTTACGTATAATCCTCCGAACTGGCGCGACAGTTGCAACACTTATACTTTTTGAGTTGAACGTATACTAAACAATTGCTCCAAACATTGTGAACGTCAACCGTGGAACTCCCTACCATATCTTTTTCAGGAAGGCTACAAATCTTGACAAGTGTTATTAAATTCATTATCATTGCATAAAATGCATCAATGATGCTATAGGTAATTTCTATTAATATCTCTTATTCCAAAATTTTTTAAGGTATTTCATCTCTTTCAGCCATAACTGTATAATATATATATATATATATATATATTATATATATATATATATATATTATATATATATAATAAGACAAAACTGTAAAAATCAGTTATACGAAAACCGCATAAATATTACTGGAAGTGCAGCTTTTAAAATTTGTTCTACTTTTGTGTGTGTGTGTGTGTTGTGTGTGTGTGTGTGTGTGTGTGTGTTTAATAAACTTTAAGGAAGAAAAACTACAAGAAATGGAAACGCGAAGGTACTTGTGGGTTATCTCCCCCCCCCCCCCACGCTTGATTTGTCATCGTGGCAAATAGCACGCACGCAGAACAATTAAACGAGCATTTCGTTCTAGAATGTTTGATGCACATTGGTTGTTGATTTGTTATACAACTTACATTAACTTTGGATCACCTGAAGATCAGGGTCCCCAGCCTTCTTTAGTTAGCCTTATAACACTAACTAACAAAAATATCACGACCTAACCTAACCAATCATTAGGTCAACTGTACGCCCTTGATGATTGGTTAGGTTAGGTCGTGATATTTTCGTTAGTTAACCTTATAAAGCTAACTAAAAAAGACTGGGGGGCCCTGATCGTCAAGTGATCCTTAACTTTATAATGGCGATCCTTCAGAATCCGGCCATAAATTAATTTAAAAAATAAATCGTATCAATAATTATTACATGAGCCAAATTATATATTTAATAGTATCTATTTCAGTAGATATTACCAATCCTTTGTACAATTTAATTATTGCTTTTTCAGCCAGAATGAATTTACTGCGGCTTCATGCTATTTGCCACGATGACAAATCAAGCGTGGCGGGGAGATAACCTACAAGTACCAATTCGAATTTAAACTATCTTCGATATTGAAGATGAAGCAATGAAATAGAGAGTGATATTGAATTAAACTCTGGTGTTCTTCGCTCGAAATTTTAAGATTTCTTTCGCCAAATATCTATTTGCTTCTTTTCTTTTGGGGGGGGGGGGGGTATGAAGAGTACGCAAGCGCAGTGTAAATAAAACCTTATATTTATAAACTATAAAACGTAGATAAAAGATGGAGTGAGAGAAAGATTCGCCATACAAGTATAATGTATATAAGGTTAATATACAGGGTGGAGCAAAAGTCGCGCATCATAGGAATTTTCAGTGTTGATTATAATACGAGTATATTATTTTTTCTTTTAGGTAGGGGATGACTGCAACATTAACGATAGACGAGAGGGTGAGCTTGGTTTTAATGTCTGGAATACCAGGTACAACAAATCGATGACTCGGTACAGAATTAAATTCTGTACCGATTCATCGATTTGTTGTACAGGGTATTCCATACTTTAAAACCAAGCTCACCCTCTCCTCTATCGTTAATTTCGCAGCCATCCCCTATCTAAAAGAAAAAAATAATATATTATAATCAACACTGAAAATTCCTATGATGCGCGACTTTTGCGCCATCCTCTATATTGCAGAAAACTATGGAGGTCTTACGAGTAAACACGTCAGACGTTATTTCGGGAATACCAAAATAAAATAGATATTTTGTCATTTTATGCTAAAAATAACTATACGGTGACAAATGTGGACTAGACCGTAGGTAATAACCGTAATATATATATATATATCACACACACACTGGCGTTCAAAATTATGGAAACACTTTATACAGGGTGGGGCACGGGAATCAAGTGTTTTTTGAATAGCTAGTAATCGGCCATTAGGAATGGGAGGGGCGTGCGGTAGGTAGCATTCCATTCCTGGGTTCATAGCATTTAACTTTAACTAACACTCACCTTTATCTTTCAGGTGCCATCATGGAGCAGTGGACGTTAGAACACCGCATGTTCGCGTATGATCATTTTGTTAGGAGTGGCGAGTCAGTGACAGCAGTTCAGCGTGCGTTTCGCCGCAGATTCAACATTCATCGAAATGACTCTGTTCCCGCTCGTGACACAATCTTACGTTGGGTTAACAATCTTCGAACAGGAGGCTCAATAATGAAAACAAAACCGAAGGGGCCGCAACGCACTGTGCGTACTCCAGAGAACGTTGAAAGGGTCAGACAAGCGATGTTGCAAAGCCCAGGCCGCTCTGCTCGGAGACATTCAGCTGCACTCGGAATCAGCAATCGTACTGTTAGACGGATTTTGCATGAAGAATTACATTTTCACCCATACAAGTTAGCGATGGTGCAGGAATTGAATGTAAACGATTGCCCCAACGACTGAATTTTGCACAGGAAATGCTTGCACTTTATGAGCAGAATGAAAACATGATGGTGGTAATGAGTGATGAAGCCCATTTCCACCTTAATGGGGCCGTCAACAATCAAAACTGTCGGTATTGGGCTGCTGAAAATCCGCGACAACTCCATGAAAAACCGCTACATAGCCCTAAGGTTACAGTTTGGTGCGCGGTGGGAAAGTTTGGCGTCATCGGTCCCTATTTCTTCGAACAAAATGGGGTTACCGTTACCATAACATCTGGGCGTTACATTGAGATGGTGAACACCTTTTTCATCCCTGAGTTACGAAGAAGGCGTATTGCTCGTCGACATTTGTGGTTTCAGCAAGATGGGGCCACGCCACACACCGCCAGAGCGTCAATGGCTGTTCTTCGCCCCCTGTTTCCCAACCATCTCATTTCGAGATTTGGTGACATTGCATGGCCCCCTCGGTCCCCTGACTTGTCCACATGTGACTTCTTTCTATGGGGGTACCTCAAGTCACGTGTCTACGAGGACAAGCCCCGTACATTAGATGCATTGAAGGAAGCGATCCGTCAAAAATCATCCAAATCAACAGAGACCTGCTGGGAAGAGTGGAGGCCAATTTTCGTAAACGCCTTCAACAATGCGTCGACGGCCAAGGACATCATATGCCAGATATAATTTTCGGTACATGATTATTATGACATGAAATGCTATGTTCTTACGAATGTTGTTCTACCAATATATTTTCTTTACAAAAATAAATATCATTTTCCTGATTATTCCAAAAACACTTGGTTCCCGTGCCCCACCCTGTATAATGCTGATTATGTAATAATAATAGAATTCTTTTAATTCTTTTTGTATAAAAAGAATTAAAAGAATTCCATTGGACAGACATATCATTTTACTTCCTGTAACGTATGTTACAGGAAGTAAAATATGTCTGTCCAATTAAGGAGCTTTCAAATTGTACTTAATGGTGACATCACGTTTTGATTAAAATAATTGTTTATGTTCACAGAAATATTGATACTATTGGTTAGAATGTTTTTCTGTTATTTGTATTTATACATTTTATCCCATTTTCCTTCAAAAATGTAATTTGACTCGTGAAACCTGCACCTAAACATTGTTTGGTAACATTGTGCCCTTCTCTTACGGATATCTCTGTATAATGGCTCTTGCAAAGGAAATATCATACGAAAATAGACTCAAGATTAATTAATACCTTCTTGATGAAGAACTACAGAGACAAATAGCCAACAAAGTAGGAGTTTCATTCTCCACGGTGAGCAAAACCCTCTCTCGTCATTCGCAAAATGGGAGTGTAATGAACAAAGTAAGCCGACGGCGAAAAAGGATGACCTCGGAAAAAGAAGACAAGTACATTATTTTATTGAGCAAATGCAACAGAAAGAATGTTAGCGTTCGAATAGCTACTGAAGTCAATGCATCACGCAATAGCAGCACTTCTACTTTAACAACGAAGAGACGTTTGAGGGAGGTTAGTTTAATGGGTCGGGTTGTTACCAGAAAGCCGCTTTTGCGACGAACAAATAAAGCCAAACGTTTGAAATTGGCATAAAATCACAAAAAAAATGGTCGCTCCAAGACTGGCAAAAGCGGCTTTCTAGTAGCGACCCGACCCATTAAACCAACCTCCGTCGGACATCTATTCGCTGTTGAAGTAGAAATGCTGCCGTTGCATGACGCATTCACTTCAGCAACTGTTCGAACGCTAATATTCTTTCTGTTGCATTTTCTCAATAAATTCATGTATTTGTCTTCTTTTCCAAAAGCTGTTTTAATCATTTCGTTCGTCTCCGAACGCGCGTTGTTCCATTTCAGAGATTTATACGTACTGCAAAAACACACCCTCCTTTTAAGCGCTCCAACCAACTACTGACTCATGGTAGCAGATTTTGCTTCAGACTGCAGACGCCAGAGGGCAGGAAAACTCACATATTTAAACGGTTATTTCTTAATTACATTCATTTGTCCGTAGCAATAAAATTATCGATACTTTTTCATCACTTCTCGTAGGTGTTGCATTTGCTAACTTGAAATTATCTGGTACGCACTCCTTAGAAATAGACGTATTAAAAATCTTTGTTAGCGGCAAAACAATGATTTCTTTTAATTCTTTTATTTGTATGGGATATATGGAATCTGGCACCGGTGATTTATGCATTTTCATTTTATCAATATAGTGCATTTCCTCCGTTTCACTAATCACAATATTATCTAAAGTATTACCTTAATCAAAAGGTATTATGTCTATGACCTTAGGGAATTTAGGGTGTGTCACTTTTGGACTTTTTTTGGAAAAGTCATGGTGCTTACCTCTTATATTGTGCCAAATCGACCAACAACCATGAATAAACAAAAACAAAGACAATCGGGTAATATGTAGGGTCCCCGCCCCCCACTTGAAAAATAAGCCCCCTATTCACACAAAAAATGGTGATTTTTGGAGATATTTTTGGTCATAGTTTCCTTACTAATCATCGTATTTCAAATATTTTGCTACCAAAATATAGAGAATAATAATGCGCTTCAATCTGAATAGTTTTTATTAACCTTTGAGTTAAATTTATTACATTTTTTATATCTTTTTGGTCATTTTGATGCATTTTCTAAGAGAAAAATGCTGCTGTTTTATATCTTTGGAAGATGTGAACTGCAATAAAATATTATGTTATATACTTTGGATATCACCGCCATCCATAGAGCATCATCCCAATGCAGCTCTGCAGCGATGGGCTTTAAAAATATAAATAAAAAAAGCAGATGGGCTTAAATGAACAACACCTTTTTGGTTTAGAGATTCAAAGTGGGAACAACTTTGCACATGTTTAGTAGATTAAAATTAGTAAATTTTGCAAAAAAAAAAAATGACAACTGTAGACTTAAATTTTTATTAATCTAAAAAATATGCAAAGCCCCATCGTTTTTTAAATTTTTTATTATGAAATACAAACACAAAACAATTTTAATCAAATAGAAACAAAGTGCTATTCTTGAAATTATAATGAAAAATTGTGAATGAAATGAAATTATAAATGGAAAGAAATTACAAATTCAAGAGACCTTGTTTGGAAAACTTTCGGAAAACACGCCTGTTTTCCTCTACAATTTGAAGCAATGCCTGAAATTCACCTTCATCCCTACATGAGCCATAAATGTTATAAAAATGAAAACAGGGAAAAATTTCATAAGGTCTACTCAAATATCAGCACCGTATAAAACTAAAATAGTTTTAAAACGTTCATAATAAGAGGATACCGTTATTCTCTACATTTTGGTAGCAAAATTTTTGAAATACGATGATTAGTAAGGAAACTATAACCAAAAATATCTCCAAAAATCACCATTTTTTGTATGAATAGGGGGCTTTTTTCAAATGGGGGCGGGGACTCTAAATATTACCCGATTGTCTTTTTTTTGGTTTATTCATGGTTTTTGCTCAATTTGTCACAATATAAGAGGTAAGCACCATGACTTTTCAAAAAAAGTCCAAAAGTGACACACCCTAGTAGGGATATTCGTTACATCTTCTACTGTAAAAACTGACGTAAAAAATTCGTTTACCAGGGTAGCCATTTGCTTGTTCTCAGGAACTTGCTCTTCGTCAGAGTTTTTCAACGGCCCCAAAACACTTTCCTGGATTCCTATTGTTGACGTTTTGAAAAAATCGCTTGGAATTTTCTTTGCCGTCACGAGCTATGGAAATTTGAAAATCGCGCTTACACTTTTTTACTACGCTTTTCGCTTCACGACTTAGAGATATGTAGTTGTTTCGCAACCACAAATTGTCCTTATCGCACTTATGCATCCTATAAGCCCTATCTCTACTCTTCATAATATCCAATACTCTAGAAGCAAACCACAAGGGCTTGTTGTTTACTTTCGCACACTTAATCTTGTACGGTACACATTCCTCATTTATAGACCTAAATACTGTTTCAAACTATTCCCACATTGTTTTTGCGTTGGAGATCCCCATTACGTTTTCCCGATTGACGTGTGACAATTCATTTCTAAATTTACAAAAATCTGCGCGCTGGAAGTTGGGAATTTTAGTCGAGTAAGCTGGTTTCGAGTGACTTACTGAGAGGACAAACTCTACCATATTGTGATCGCTATTGCTTAATGGTTCTAGCACTTGAAGATCAGTGATTAGCCTATCATCCGTAGTTATTACTAAATCTAAAATACTGTCCAACCTCGTAGGTTCCCCAACCTTTTGAATAAGAAAGCTATCTTCGAGAAAATTAACTAAACGATTACCTTCCGCGTCTCCCTGCATTGTATCGTAATTCACATTGGCACAATTAAAGTCACCCTTAATTAAGGCCTGTTCACTACCTATTAATCTCTTCAGTTCACGATATAACGCTTCGTCCGTATCAGCTGTTTGATTAGGGGGCCTATATATAACGGCAACAACAAGTTTGAAATCGTTCAATTTAAGTTCTGTTATAGTCGAATCTATCGGTTCTGGAATTCTGTGCTTTAATTCTATAGTGTTCGCAATATTATCCTTGATATACAACATAACACCTCGCCTACCTATTCTGTTTTTAACAGAAAGTCTATAACCTCTAATTTGATACTCCCCTACAAAGTCACGTGTTTCAGTGCTAAGTCACGATTCATTTATCGTAATTAAATCATAGTCTTTACAAGCAATTAAAGAAAAAAAATTCATTTATTTTATTTCGTAGGCTCCGAGCATTTAAGGATAGAACCTTTAAATTGTTTGTAACTGCGATACCTTCGCGCGCGCAAGGGAAATTTAAGGAAATTACGCCGGGACCGTTCGAGTTACTGCAGCCTGAAAAGAAGAGACAGTATTATGAAATACAGTAGTCTTCTTAAACGCGCAGCTCCAACGTCATTAAGATGAAGTCCATCTCCGAGGAACAAGTCCCTCCTGCCGTAAAAACTGATCCAAAAATTAGCAAAATGCACTCTTTTCTGTTGGCAAAGTGACTTTAGGTTATTGTTAATATAGGTCGCCTTGTTGTAGAACTCGTTGCGCTGGATAATTCGAGGAAGTATACCTGTTAAAACAATCTTATTAGTTTTTCCTTTCGTCGCGCTAGTAAGTCCCTATAACTAGCCAGTAGCTCTTCCTCTCTAGAATTGAGAACGTTATTAGTACCGATATGAATAACATACGTTGTGTTCTCAGAGGTTCCGTCTGTAAAAAAATCAACACTATTAGTTATATCCTCCACCCTTGCACCAAGGTAGCAGTAACGGCGCCTACGACGAGGGTTTCTCCTTCAGAATTCTCGAGCTGCCCTCGAACAATGGAATCACCAACGAGTCTTATTTCAGGTTCGTCTACGTCTTCGAGGCCTAAAACAGAAAACTTATTGTTCGTTAATACTGGTAGACAAGTCTTAGGTCTTATTTTTACTTTATACTCTTTCATCAGAACCGTCACCTCACTACTCACTTCTCCCCCTCATCAACTCAGACCACCATATATATATATATAAGTATATGTAACTATTTATTTTTATTCCCTTTTCAATCCTATTGTTTACACAGCTGGAATACCCTCCCACTCCCACTCCCTCACTTTTACTCTTTTGTCTTTTTCCATTTAGGTTATTCCCTTCGAACCCTTATTTTATTGCTCTTGACCCTTATAGAACTCTTTGTTTACACTTATCAATCCTATTGTTCATACCGCTGCGCTCACAATTTTACTCTTTTTCCCCTTTTCCCTTTTTCGCTCTTTTACCATTTTATTTTCGCTCTTTTTCCCCCACTCACCATTTTTCATTTTCAGTCGTTTCCCCCTCTTTTCCCCTCAATTGGCACTGAAACTCCTTGGCACTCCCTCTACTCTCCTTGAACCTTTAAATTGTTTGTAACCGCGATATCTTCGCGCGCGCAAGGGAAATTTAAGGAAATTGACACTCCTCCTTGAGTGAACTAGGCCAGAGTTTTTCAAACTTTTTGAAGCCACGGAACCTTGACCAACAGGTAAAATTTAAATAAGACAAATGTAATAAAACACAATTTATGCTCACTGCAGTTTATTTATGTAATTTATGAAATTTACATATACAGTTATATGAATTTCACAAAAAAAAATATATATAAGTTTAGAAATTTACAAGAAAAAAAAGACAATTTCTTTTATTGACCTACTTATTTTAAATTCCCCTCCCGACATTACTGTCAGCATAAAAGAAATTATAAGTATAAAAAAAAATCATGTTTATTGTAAAATTGAAGTTTTCAATGCAAAATAATTAAAAGTGAGGAATTTTACAGTTATTGAGGAGTAATTTTAATAGTTAATCAAACAAATAAATGTTCAATGACTTGGATGTGATTGCTTTTCTTTGGATAAAAGTTCAATATTACATTACTGTGATCATAACTTCCGTGAACTGAGAAAACTAAAACTAAAAACATAGAAAAACTCACCAAATCAATCAAACCAGTGCTTGTGGTCATCAGCTGTGTTTTGTTTACAAAATGGGCTCCTGTTTCTTACTGTGGCTGCGAGAGGGCCGAAATGGGACGATTTGGCGCCGCCGTTTGACCGGCACGAAATGGGACGATTTGGCGCCGCCGTTTGGGCGCAACACTTATTCTGGATATCTTATCGTTTGAATTAAAATTCTCTCTCGCCCACTCTCTCTTTGCCTACGCCTTTCAAAAACACAATCACTGAATTCGCAGAATATATATCGTAAATTCATCCATGCCAGTTGATATTATTTTAATCTTACCTCTCTCTCCTTCTCAGTCTCTCATGATATGCCCCACGGAACCCCATCAAGTTCTCGCGGAACACTGTTTGAAAACTCCTGAACTAGGCGATGGACGAATGGTTGAGCGGGTTGGCTTAGGTCTGAGGTAGAGTGATCCTCTATTACCCTTTCAATTTTCTACTTTTTAGGGGTTATACGGCATCCCCTAAACCTCTTGGCTATGGCACTGGGACTCCTTGACATCCCTAACCCCTTGTAAGGGTGCATGTATTGCTGAAATAGTACATGCAATGTTGTAATGTTGCATGCAATTGCACTCTCCTTCGACGCACCATACTACTGGGTCTAGAAATAGACTGTCATTGTGCGAAAACATACACCCGTCAAAGAAAAATATACGAAGAATCGAGTCTCTGAAACAGGAATTCATAAACCTAATTAAAAAAAATACAGTTAAAATGGTACTACTTAATAGGGGTGGGGAATAAAATCACACCGAGAACCAGAATTATAGTAGATGCCGAGTTTCAAAAAATTAATAACGTTAAAGCATATCACAGGGTGATCAACTTAAAAGTGTACATTTGCAAAGTTTGTTGTATCCTTTGAATACCGCACTTTTAACTTAGTCACGTTGTATTTTATTATTTTAAAACAGGCTTGTCCAACATATGGCCCACGGGCCAGAGTCCGGCCCGCCAAAGATTTGTATCAGGCACGGCTGGCGGATACTGAAAACTCATTAGCTAATCTAATTTTAAAATAAAATTTTGTCTAAAATTTGTACACTGGCCTTCGGTGTATATATATATATATATATATATATATATATATATACACAGTACAGGGTGTCCGGTAAAGGTGGTACACATTTCATGAGGCTATACTACACTACCCATGCAAAATACTGGAATTAACTAAATACTAAAATGGGGAGTAACACAGTTTTTGTTCGTATATGTGGGATATGTTTCTGTGCACCCTCTGACGCGCAACAGCGTAACTGGTGGTTATTGCCCTAGGCGCGTCAGCGCGTTCAGAGGTGTTGGTGTGAGTCGTTGTGTCAAAGGAATGGAAAACCCACAAGTGAAAGCACAGTGTATGCTATGGTTTGCTGAATTCAAATCAGTTATCAGAGTACAGAGAGCATTCCAGCATTCCATGTAGTAGAAAGCCACGTAGTGGTAATGCTATTAAGAAGTGGCACAAGAAATTTAAAGATGCAGGAAGTGTTTTGCCTGACAAAACAACAGGTCGGCCGCGCACTTCAGAAGACAATGTTGAACGTATTAGACAATCGTTTTTACACAGTCCAAAGAAGTCTGTAAGACTCTGCAGTCAACAGTTGAATCTACTCAAATCAACTGTACATGATGTGTTACATGAACGCTTAAAACTTCATGCTTACAAACTGCAACTTCTTCAAAAGGTTCATTCAAATGATAAAAAAATGTTTGGAGTTTGCTACTCATTTTCTGGATCAGATAGAGAAAATGAAGGTTTTCTAGCAGAATTTGTTTTCCAGACGAAGCCACATTCTACACAAATGGTGTTGTTAATAAGCATACTTGCAGAGTTTGAGGATCTGAAAATCCACACGAAGTCATCGAACACGTCCGTGATTCTCCAAAAGTTAATGTTTGGTGTGGCCTACTGCATAACAAAGTCATAGGACCTTTCTTTTTTGAAATATATATATATACATACATTCAACTGCAAAGAACACGCAGTATAAATAACGTAAAGAACGACGCTTGTATATATATATCAGTGGCGACTCGTGACATTTTTGTTCAGGCATGCAATGTTATGGAATGGAAGAAAAACATCCGCCTAACCCTCTTGCCCAAACTTTGCATATTGTTTACATAGAACTTAGCAAGTTAAAGGTGTTTTACAAACTTTTGGGGACCTCTTTGAAGGAAAGTTCATTTAATGTTAGGCTTAAATATGCGAACAAAAAATTAGACATATTTATATATAGTAGTTACCGAATTGATCTAAAGAAAAAGATACAAATTTAAAATTTACCTTAAATAATTGTGAAGCATTATTTGAATTGAAATTCTGCTCTCCTAGTTTTCCTGCAAAATTCTTCGATGACCAAATTGTAAAAGTACTCTCGATTCTCCATAAGCTTCTTGAGGAAATTTTTTTCAATTGAAATTAAGGCAAGATTAGATAGCCTTTCTTCACTTTGGGAACTCCGTAAATAACTTTTAATTCTTTTAAGCGCAGAAAATGATCGCTCAACACTTGCTGTCGATATTGGTATAGTTAGAATCAAATTCATCAATTTATATATTTCCTTAAGACCTTTGTGCATTTCGCTTTCCAGTAGATATTTTAGGAGCTCAGCAACATTCTTTTTGGCAAAAGATTTGTGCGAATATAAAACACACAATTCAGAACGGAGACGAGGAAACTCAAAAAATGAATTGTAGCTTCTCTTCAAAGATTCAAAAGCTCTCTGGGAAAGTAACATCATAGAACTCAAATTTTTTGCAATCTAAAAGCTCAATGAATTCCAATTTTTCCATTGAACTGAAACGCTCTTTCATTTGAAGAAGTATATTATCGAATATTTCATGAAATAGTTGACTATACTTCTCTTGTGGAGAAAGACTCTGTTTCCTTTTACATACAGGTTCACCACATCTTTCTGTTATCAAGTCCCACATATCTGCAAATTTTGTATCCCTTATTTGTTTGATTTTTTTCATAGTGCTTTCAACGGTGATTGAGCTATACACAATATCCATAGATTTTGTTTGCAGCACATTAAATAGATATTCAGTAAAAGGAAAAATTGAAGAAAATACTTCTAATAAAAAATTAAAATCGAAAGTATCGATACCAGCAAGCAATCCGCGTGCACTATTTTTTGTTTTTTCATCAAATTTCTTTGGGTTTTCAAGAATGCTTTTTAAAAGATCTATTATATCTTCTTTATTTTCCTTAACTCTTTCAACTAGACGAGATGAATAGTTCCACCGCGTTGGAGCCAGTTTAGGGAAACGCTTTCCAACAATTTTGTCAAGCATTGAAGTTCGCTTAGTTGAACTGCTGAAAAATGATGACAAACTTCCTAATACTGAAAAAAAATTATTACATTCGGAAATTTCAGCGACAGCTTGGGATAAAACAAGGTTAAGTTTATGGGCGTAGCAGTGAAGAAAAATAGCCTCTGGTACAGTTTCTCTAATCTTTGTTTGTACTCCATTAAGATCGCTCCCCATAACAGCAGCACCGTCGTAGGTTTGAGCAACTAATTTTTTCAAACAGCCCAGTTCACCTAGTTACCTTATAGAGAAATCAGAAATCGCTCCTGCACTTCTATCATTGCTGACGTCATTAAATTTTATAAATCGTTCACAAATCTCTCCATGTTTATTAACATAACGAACAACAGTAGAGAGTTGAGAAAAACAGCTGACATCAGATGTTTCATCTAATAAAATCGCCACATACATGCAGTCGATAAGCTCACGTTTTATTTGTTCTAACATAACTGCACTAATAGATTGAATTATGTCATTCTGAATAGCAGATGATGTTCCCTTAAAAACAGTCGCAGTTTTTAAATGGTTTTGAAGCTTTTCATCGAATTCTCCCATACAAAATACCAATTCAATATAGTTACCCCTATTGTCAGCGTTTTCTTCTTCATTGTGACCGCGAAATGCTAATTCTTGCATACCTAAAAAACATGTTATCCTAATCAAACGTTTCAAAATTTCTCGATTCTTATTAACTTCTTCGTTATGTCTGGAAATGGCAACTGATTTCTGCTTGTCGAGTATTAAATCAATTCTTTCTGACTTTCCAAATGTTTTAAGATCAACAAATGCATTTATGTGAGCAAGAGATTTTTCATGGCGAGAAATTGCAGTATGTAAATTGTTTAAATCGTCGTATCCACGACTAACAGAATTCCACACAGAGTTATCTCTTGAAAATAGGAAACACGACCAACAGTACAATTTGTTATTTGAAATATTTCCACATAACCAGGGAACATCATCATACAGCTTAGGATTAAATTTCCTAGTGAAGCCTTTATTTTCTTTGCTTAAATTCAAATGTGGAATCGGTCTGCCATTATTCAATATGCGCTTTTTCTCATCAAAAGAGAGTGAGTAAAATCTTCTAGTCTTCAATTGATTAAACACATCGTCAGTCATTATGGGCACTACAATGCTATAATTTATTTAACTGATTATCCAAAATAACTAAAGCACAAAAGGGAACACCGAACACAAGTGGATGCTTGCGGCTGTGGTACTGGAAAGAAGCCTTGTCAGAATTGCCAGATGTTACTTTTTGGTGAATGCACCTATAAAACTGAATGCATGCCGTATTATTTTCATTAATTAAAAAAAAATCAGAACAAAGCTTTTTAATTATTTTTAGTAAAAATATTAAGTAAATTTTCTAAGCATATTTTAAAACATATTGCCTTTTGAATTTAGCTATGAGGCTCAAAAAAAATATCTTATGGATAGTGAGAAGTCTCCTTAAAAAATTGCCCAAGGCAAGGGTGTAAACAAAATCATGTCTTATTTCACTAGACAATTAAGAACATTTTTCTGTACCCAGACTGAATTAGTGAATGCTTTAACTACAAGTATTTCGATCTGTGTACAGAAAAATGTTCTTAATTGTCTAATGAAATAAGACATAATTTTGTTTACACCGCCCAATAGCCAGTACATGCGTGATTGAAGCCTTAGACTATTTTTAGTTTCTGAAAATTATTTTTGTCAATTATAATCCTTACTTAGATCTGAAAAGAGAACATATTTAACACATGCATTGCATGCGTTGCATTCATTAAGAAATCGCCACTGATATATATATATATATATATATATATATATACCTCATTTTTTCATTTGTTTCGTTCTTTCGCTCTCATCTTGCGCGGATAATTCTCCTATACAAAGCGTCGTTCTTTACGTTAATTATACTGCGTGTTTGCAGTTATAATGTATAAATGTTACGGCATGCGGGAGATGCCCCTTTGGGGCATTGGTTTCTGCACGTATGTAGAGGAATTACGGCATTTGTTTGGGTGAGGCCTGTTGTGTAGTGGTTATCATATCTGACCGGCAATCGGAAGATCCCGGGTTCGATTCCCGGGTGGGTACCTCATTTTTTCATTTGTTTCGTTCTTTCGCTCTCATCTTGCGCGGATAATTCTCCTATACAAAGCGTCGTTCTTTACGTTAATTATACTGCGTGTTTGCAGTTATAATGTATATATATATATATATATATATATTATATATATATATATAAACACACGAATTCTGTTCACAAAGTATCCAGACAGGATGTTTATTTTTAGAACAAGGTTACGCTCGGAGTTATAACTGTGCTAAGCATATCTCTGCATGTCGAGACAAGTTGACTAATAGGGTTGCACTTCATTGTGTAGCGTCAGTCCACTGTGTTGAGCCGATAAAGTTAAACGGGTTTTGCTTCGCGCGATTCTTTCATGTTACTTATTTTCTTTTTACTGTGAAGGTGTTGTGCACCATGAATTTATTTCACAGGGACAAACAATCAATAAGGAATTTTACATTGAAGTTTTGAGACGTCTACGTGAAGCAGTTCGGAGGAAACGGTCGCAAAAGTGGGAGTCCGGAGACTGGATGCTTTATCACGATAACGAGCCATTTCACTCGTCGCGACTTGTCCAGCAACTTTTGACCAAAAATGTTACGCCCGCAAGTACAGCAGCCTTCATATTCGCCAGATTTGGCTCCATGCAACTTTTTTGTTTCCGAGGCTCAAACAAACACTGAAAGGACACTGATTCGATGATGTTGAGACCATTAAAAGAAATTCGACGGAGCAGCTTTTGGCCATTCCGAAAAGCAGGGCATTTTTTTTACATAGAAACTACTGAGATTTTGTCACACTGGTCCTTCATATTGCCCTAGCAGTCAGCCTCATTTGTTCCAGCAGTGATGTGCCCCTTGCCCCACTTTTTCAAAAGTGCAGTTATTATATTATGAAGTGTCCCTTACATCTACCACTATCTTCTGCTCTCTCTCTCTTTCTCTCTCTCTCTCTCTCTCTCTCTCTCTCTCTCTCTCTCTCTCTCTCTCTCTCTTAAATAATCTTAATTTCTTGTTTGGGTCTCTTTCCTTTACTGTCATATACGGCACGAATGAGATTATTCTACATTTTCCTTCTGTCGTGCCCTTTTTGCATTTATCAAGTGTCCTTTTACACGATCAGGTGCCGGTTTGACTTTTGCCCCAGCAGTAAAAATTCCTTAAAAATGGACTGCCAAAAAGTGCTTTCGAAAAATGTTTTTAACGGTGGATCGTTGAGCAAAGTGTGTGGCTTCAGAAGGAGCGTATTTGAGGGAGATTAAGCCCTAAACCCTGTAAGTACCATATTCTGTCTATAATTACATCAGTCCGGATACTTTTTGAACAAACCTCGTGTGTGTGTGTGTGTGTGTGTAGAAATATATATATATATATATATCGGGTCGGCAAAAAAAAGGAGACTTCGAACTTTGGCTGTAAAATCCAAAGTTATGGTCAGATTTCAATATTTTTTCACACCCGACACCTAAGTAAATTTCCTATACAGTGAGCGGATTTCAAAGAAACTAATGAAAATTACGGATTTATTGAACATTTTTTATGCCATTGGAAATTCTCCATTTACTGCATTGTATGTGCAAATAAAAAGTTATAAAGTACTCACATACGGTGCTATTTTGATGTTAAAAAAACTGCTCGATATGTTTACTACGAACTTCTACAACCTTTTTCAGTCTAATACGGAACTCATCTATGGCTTTATTGATTTGTTCTTGTGGTAGCTCATCCCATTTTTCCAGAAGAAGCTGCCGTAAATGAGCGACATTTCTTACTTTGACCCGATAAATTCTCTGTGACAAATTTTCCCAAAGCTGTAATCGACAGGATTTAAATCGGGACTGTTTGGTAACCAAATTTAATACCGCTACGTGATATTCTTTTATTCTTTTGATATCTCCTGTTTTATTGATTTTCTTGAGAAGCTTGTCCAAACCTCCTGCAGTTGGCTCAAGTTAATTAAAATCGCTTTAATTATCAACTTGAACGTATGATTAACAGAATTTTTCTGGAATATTCGCCATAAATCCAATTTCTCAGCTAAAATGCTAAAAGATGGCATACAAACCATAAAATTACCTAATATTAACATACAAAAATTGCATGGCTCTATGTACCGTATTTACCGAGATATGAAGGATTTAAAAGGTCTCCCTTTTTTTTGCCGACCCGATATATATATATATATATATATATATATAATATAATTATATATATATATATATATATATATATATATATATATATACTGTGTGGTGTATATATATATATATATATAATATATATATACACAGTATATGCTACAACTCAGAATGGTTCCCTGTGAAACTTTTATGTTACACACAGACGGTGCATGGAACAAGGAACGCTTCTGGAAAATTTAAATCCACTATAGTCTGAATAAGTAATGGTAAATAAATATATACTAGCAGAGAACCCGCCCTTCGTGCGGGTAGCAAAAATATCCCGGCCTATGGGGGGGATATTTTTTGTAGTTCCTGCGGAAGGCTGTTATTACTCTTCGGGTAATACATAGTTACAGTCAAAAATAATATATTAAAATTTTTTAGCATCTTTTTTTTTAACAAAAATATCACGACTTAACCTAACCAATCGTCAAGGGGGAACAGTTGACCTAACCGGGCATTCAATTAACCGAACCGGACATTCAATAATTTTCCCGTAGGTTTCTATTAATTTCGTTAGTTTTAACGAAAATATCATGACTTAACCTAACCAGTCGTCAAGGGTGTACAGTTGACCTAACCGGGCATCCAATTAACCTAATTGGGCATTCAATCATTTTCCCGTTGGTTTCGATTAACTTTAGGCAACTTTTATCTAATCATTTTTTCTCTCGAGGAGCCGTTTCTGTGTTTTTCGGTGGGACAGACAGACAGACAGACAGTCGGACAGACAGAAAGACAGCATATTATAGAGATTTTTAAAAATTCAAATATTGTGTAATTTTGTTTCCTGAATCGTAAATGCACGAGTGAAAAGCACGCGCGAGAGCTCCGCCCACTTTATGACGTGTCTATGATGTCACTATTTTTCAACCAATCCGGAATACAGAGACGGACGACGGACAGGACTCCCTTTTTATAGAGTATAGACTTTAGACTACAGTTTTTTTTTTTCATAATTGAAACCCAACGCGAGCAGCGGGTCACTATCAAAGAGGCCCCAAAATATACCTTCCTTCACCAGTTATTCACTGAGCTTGTAGCACATTAAACGGACGTGTTGAGTACCTTGAAAAGCGGAAGCTCAAATTTTGCGGCTGACTTTTAAGTTTTGGTTTTTGGTTAAAAATACAATACAAAATTCTTTGATATATTCGATCTGACGTAAATGCAATGAATTTCTTCCGTTTGTTGACGTTCTGAATGTATCGTTCAGCTGGTGAGGGAAACTATATTTTGGGACCTTTTTGCTAGTGAGCCGTTGCCCGCGTTAGGTTTCCATCATGGAAAGAAAACTATAGTATTTGTTTTATACCATTATTTATTCAAACTATAGTAGACTTAATATTCCCATAAGAGTTCCTTCTTTCATGTACAGTCTGTGTGTAACATATATATATATATATATCACAAAGAAATCACAAAGCAACACGTGATCTTTTTAATAAGCAAAGAACCACAGGGAAAAGGAAAAGGAAACACGAAGTCCGAGCGCTTTCGTGATATATTCACATCTTCAGGGACAAGAAAGAAATTTCTTTCTTGTGAGGAAAGGTGCGCCGTTCTAAATGTCTGCTTTACAGAGAGAATACTGAAAAATATCCCTAAGTTTCAAGTTGACGTAACTTTCTGCGAATATCGGATGAACTACTCGTACATTCATCACAAGAATATCGAGAGGAGAAACGGGCAAAGATGGTCTCGAAGTAGTTATTTAATACAAAACAAAGATCCTAAAACAAGGCTATTCCAAAATTTCTGATGGAGGTTTGGGCAGTGAATTTATGATTTTTTCTCGCTTCTTTACTTTATTTACAATAAATCATACTAATGTTTTTGTCTTGTTCTTGTTCCAAGTGTTTTTAGCTGTTGTGGTTGTTAGTATACTTTAGCTTCTGCTTCACAATATAAATGAATTATCATTTTTAGGTTACTTGTCCTTAGTCTTTACTTCGTTTTATATATATATATATATATATATATATATATATATATAAATAAATAAAATTACCAGTTGCAATACAGTATATGTTCCTTAACAAGGCCTTATTGTTTTGGAACCAAAGTTGTTTCCTGTAAAGCTATTTTGTATTCTCTGTCTCTCTCTTTTTTACCAAAACAAATCCTTGTTAGTAAAGAAAATTTCTTTTCAATTTCGAGGCTTAAAGAAGTCTTTTATTTTACATTTGGTTCATTCAGAGGTTTTAAAAGTTTAAATAAAAACAGATTTGGCTCAAAATGGGAGTTTGTAGATTGGAAACATACAATTATGTAGTTGTCCCAAAGAACGAAAGGAAGTGTGTGTATGTAGTGAGAGAGAGAGAGAGAGAGAGAGGGAGAGAGAGAGAGAGGGAGAACTAGGCAGTCACAAGAAATCGGTTGGTTTCCTTTTTTGAATCGTGGTATTTTTAGGCCAAAATAGAACTAAATGGAAAGTAGTTGTTTTTATACCTGTTCGAATATCGTTTGTCACGAATGGAGATACACAAAGAAAATGTTCAAATAAATCAGAGATGAAAGCTAAAAGACTGCCGAAAATGAATAATTTATTGCTCATTAAATCCTTGTAAAATTTCCAAAAAAGAATAAAAAGAATAATAAAAAAAAGAATAAAATGAATAATAAAAAAAAAGAATAAAAGTTACAGAGTTTTAGAATATTTTTCTATATTTTTTCTGTACAATTTAGGTATGTGATATGATATCAAGATATCCACAGTATTCTAATCTGAATATGCCGGTGGAAGCATGGAAGCTTTTTAGGCAAAATTAATGGGATCCAGTTTTTTATTACATGAGAATTGTGAAAATGGCAAGAAATAATAATAATAATAATAATAATGATAATAATAATAATAATAATAATAATGTAAAAATTTACAAAAGTATAATGAAGTCAATGCATCACGCAATAGCAGCACTTCTACTTTAACAACGAAGAGACGTTTGAGGGAGGTTAGTTTAATGGGTCGGGTTGTTACCAGAAAGCCGCTTTTGCGACGAACAAATAAAGCCAAACGTTTGAAATTGGCATAAAATCACAAAAAAAAAGGTCGCTCCAAGACTGGCAAAAGCGGCTTTCTAGTAGCGACCCGACCCATTAAACCAACCTCCGTCGGACATCTATTCGCTGTTGAAGTAGAAATGCTGCCGTTGCATGACGCATTCACTTCAGCAACTGTTCGAACGCTAATATTCTTTCTGTTGCATTTTCTCAATAAATTCATGTATTTGTCTTCTTTTTCCAAAAGCTGTTTTAATCATTTCGTTCATCTCCGAACGCGCGTTGTTCCATTTCAGAGATTTATACGTACTGCAAAAACACACCCTCCTTTTAAGCGCTCCAACCAACTACTGACTCATGGTAGCAGATTTTGCTTCAGACTGCAGACGCCAGAGGGCAGGAAAACTCACATATTTAAACGGTTATTTCTTATTTACATTCATTTGTCCGTAGCAATAAAATTATCGATACTTTTTCATCACTCCTCGTAGGTGTTGCATTTGCTAACTTGAAATTATCTGGTACGCACCCCTTAGAAATAGACGTATTAAAAATCTTTGTTAGCGGCAAAACAATGCTTTCTTTTAATTCTTTTATTTGTATGGGATATATAGAATCTGGCACCGGTGATTTATGCATTTTCATTTTATCAATATAGTGCATTTCCTCCGTTTCACTAATCACAATATTATCTAAAGTATTACCTTAATCAAAAGGTATTATGTCTATGACCTTAGGGAATTTAGGGTGTGTCACTTTTGGACTTCTTTTGGAAAAGTCATGGTGCTTACCTCTTATATTGTGACAAATCAACCAACAACCATGAATAAACAAAAACAAAGACAATCGGGTAATATTTAGGGTCCCCTCCCCCCACTTGAAAAATAAGCCCCCTATTCACACAAAAAATGGTGATTTTTGGAGATATTTTTGGTCATAGTTTCCTTACTAATCATCGTATTTCAAATATTTTGCTACCAAAATATAGAGAATAATAATGCGCTTCAATCTAAATAGTTTTTATTAACCTTTGAGTTAAATTTATTATATTTTTTATATCTTTTTGGTCATTTTGATGCATTTTCTAAGAGAAAAATGCTGCTGTTTTATATCTTTGGAAGATGTGAACTGCAATAAAATATTATGTTATATATTTTGGATATCACCGCCATCCATAGAGCATCATCCCAACGCAGCTCTGCAGCGATGGGCTTTAAAAATATAAATAAAAAAAGCAGATGGGCTTAAATGAACAACACCTTTTTGGTTTAGAGATTCAAAGTGGGAACAACTTTGCACATGTTTAGTAGATTAAAATTAGTAAATTTTGCACAAAAAAAAATGACAACTGTAGACTTAAATTTTTATTAATCTAAAAAATATGCAAAGCCCCATCGTTTTTTAAATTTTTTATTATGAAATACAAACACAAAACAATTTTAATCAAATAGAAACAAAGTGCTATTCTTGAAATTATAATGAAAAATTGTAAATGAAATGAAATTATAAATGGAAAGAAATTACAAATTCAAGAGACCTTGTTTGGAAAACTTTCGGAAAACACGCCTGTTTTCCTCTACAATTTGAAGCAATGCCTGAAATTCACCTTCATCCCTACATGAGCCATGAAAATCCTGCAAAAGTTTGATACCCCTTTCTGCAGCGTCATTAACAACCTTAGTTGAAGAGCGTATTCTCTTCATCCGTTGAAAATCATTGTTGCTGTCCCACGTTACAGCTGGAGTACTTATCCAATCTCCCGTTGAACCAAGGACTTTGAATACAAATCATGAGTTTGGACCAACTAATTGCTGAATTTTAATTCGTTTTTTTAGGATGGGAAATATCGGCTTACCCTGTTTGAATTCTGGTGGTTGATTGAAAGAGGAAAGTTCTTTGGCCACCTTGTCCTTTTCACTATGAAGTAAATCTCCAAAGAGAGAGAGGGTTACAAATTCTTCAGATAGGTACCAGTAATGAATGACCTTTTAAAGTGTTGAGGGCAGCTTTCGCTACTTCCATGTCAGTCTTTTTGTATTGAACTAATTCGTTGTATAGGAGGAGGTCATTTTCAGGAGCCTCAAGTGGGTTGGTGACTGATAGCCAGTACTTGGAGTAGATCAGCGATGTAAACAAGCATACTCTTTCCAGCTTTTTTATTGTAACATTATCAAATCCGGGTTGGTCTGAAAATGCTAACATCTTATTCATAAACAATATGACAGCCATCAATCTAGCGTGATGGAGAGCTCCTGGCCTGATCCAGTGTATTCGTCTGGCAGGAATTTCTCCTAAAACGAGCATAGTTGTTTCTGCTACCTCTTTGTAATCATCCCTGGGAAGGCTCTGGTTATCTTTGAGCAAATCTGTCATAAAATCTATGACGCATTTTTTCAGGTCCTTGAGATGTCTGTCATTGATAGATAGCTGTTTGAAGGGTTGCTTAGTATCTAACTTCTCCCATATAACATCTCTGAAGGTCTTGAAAGATTCGTTTTCGGGTGAAGTAGATTTTCCAAATACCTTTAGATACACTGCTGACAAAACTCGTTCTGCCATATGGTAGCGACAAACGAGCCATAATAATTTTTTTCCAAAGAGGTCTTCCAGTACTTTACAAGCCCCTTTTATCTAGCCAGTATTGGATGAAGTAGTATCGAATACCATTCCGTAAACCTTATCCTGTAATTTCCATTCTTGGATTGTGCTAAAAACAGTACAAGCTTGTGTCGATCCAGTTGAGACACTGATATCGGGTATCGAGAGAAGTTTCTCAACATTCTCTCCCGAAATAAGTATTGCCAATCGATCCTGCTTTCCTCCTGAAACATTCAGTATCATTTTGCTGTCCCAGTGGACTACACAATATTGAGGTGGGTTGAACGACTCTTTAATAGTGTCAACAGTAGCTAGCCTCGACTTCTTTGCAGCTCGCGCAAAAGTACTTTACGATAATGACAGCTCTTTTAAATCTAGCCCACATTCAGCTGCTAACACAGATGCAAATGTCGAGCGTTGTCTGAATGATAGTCTTAAACGATCAGCTGTATTAGATATTAATGTTGACTGTAGTAACTTAGGACGTTTTGATGGGCTTTGGCTCGGAGTAAAATCATCTTCACCATTACTTGAGTCCACTAACTCGCCTTCAGATGATTCGAGTTTGTGTGTCTCTTCTTCTAATGCCTTTCGCTCTTTTTCTTTCAATTTTCTTCGTTCTTCACCTTCTATTCTAACAGTCTTTTTGATCAGTTTGGCTGCATAAGCTTTATCGATCGGACCCAGAATATATTCTAGCACTTGGCTGATCTTCCAAAAAGCGAAGATCCTCATTTCTTCTGTTGTATAGCTCTCAATGTATCATTTTGGATCTCATTACATACATTTTCAGTTGATATATCAAATAAGTTATCTAAACGAGACAGAAAAGATGTTTTTTGGGTTTCATAACATTTCTTCTTTATATTTTTATCCAACTTCTCATGCTCTTTTGTCAAATCGCACAACATTTTTTTGGGTCCTTTCTGCTTTCTAACGGATTTTGATGGTATGCCAGCCTTTTCTACCTTATCTAATACTCTCAAAATATTTTCTTCCTTTAACACATTGTCGCTTTTCATTTGATCCCTTCTCAAGAAGAAAAAGTGACTGAGAACTTCACTATTCGTTGGAAGCATGCTTCCTTCTCTTGCGCATATGTCTTCCACTAACTTTCCCAATAAAGAATCATATTTTCTTAGGTCTGTTCTTAATATTAGCTTACTTTTAGCCATGACTATTGACTAATTTTAATAAACTATGAAATTAAGCAAATCTATAATAGAATTCTGAAAGAAATTTTTTTTATCATAGATTTGGTTATATTTGCATACTTTTTGTAGATAAAACCTGTAAATACTGTAAATAAATGTTATAAAAATGAAAACAGGGAAAAATTTCATAAGGTCTACTCAAATATCAGCACCGTATACAACTAAAATAGTTTTAAAACGTTCATAATAAGAGGATACCGTTATTCTCTACATTTTGGTAGCAACATTTTTGAAATACGATGATTAGTAAGGAAACTATAACCAAAAATATCTCCAAAAATCACCATTTTTTGTATGAATAGGGGGCTTATTTTTCAAATGGGGCGGGGACTCTAAATATTACCCGATTGTCTTTTTTTTGGTTTATTCATGGTTTATGCTCAATTTGTCACAATATAAGAGGTAAGCACCATGACTTTTCAAAAAAAGTCCAAAAGTGACACACCCTAGTAGGGATATTCGTTACATCTTCTACTGTAAAAACTGACGTAAAAAATTCGTTTAGCAGGGTAGCCATTTGCTTGTTCTCAGGAACTTGCTCTTCGTCAGAGTTTTTCAACGGGCCCAAAACACTTTCCTGGATTCCTATTGTTGACGTATTGAAAAAATCGCTTGGAATTTTCTTTGCCGTCACGAGCTATGGAAATTTGAAAATCGCGCTTAGACTTTTTTACTACGCTTTTCGCTTCACGACTTAGAGATATGTAGTTGTTTCGCAACCACAAATTGTCCTTATCGCACTTATGTATCCTATAAGCCCTATCTCTACTCTTCATAATATCCAATACTCTAGAAGCAAACCAAAGGGCTTGTTGTTTACTTTCGCACGCTTAATCTTGTACGGTACACATTCCTCATTTATAGACCTAAATACTGTTTCAAACTATTCCCACATTGTTTTTGCGTTGGAGATCCCCATTACGTTTTCCCGATTGACGTGTGACAATTCATTTCTAAATTTACAAAAGTCTGCGCGCTGGAAGTTGGGAATTTTAGTCGAGTACGCTGGTTTCGCGTGACTTACTGAGAGGACAAACTCTACCATATTGTGATCGTTATTGCTTAATGGTTCTAGCACTTGAAGATCAGTGATTAGCCTATCATCCGTAGTTATTACTAAATCTAAAATACTGTCCAACCTCGTAGGTTCCCCAACCTTTTCAATAAGAAAGCTATCTTCGAGAAAATTAACTAAACGATTACCTTCCGCGTCTCCCTGCATTGTATCGTAATTCACATTGGCACAATTAAAGTCACCCGTAATTAAGGCCTGTTCACTACCTTTTAATCTCTTCAGTTCACGATATAACGCTTCGTCCGTATCAGCTGTTTCATTAGGGGGGCCTATATATAACGGCAACAACAAGTTTGAAATCGTTCAATTTAAGTTCTGTTATAGTCGAATCTATCGGTTCTGGAATTCTGTGCTTTAATTCTATAGCGTTCGCAATATTATCCTTGATATACAACATAACACCTCGCCTACCTATTCTGTTTTTAACAGAAAGTCTATAACCTCTAATTTGATACTCCCCTACAAAGTCACGTGTTTCAGTGCTAAGTCACGATTCATTTATCGTAATTAAATCATAGTCTTTACAAGCAATTAAAGAAAAAAATTCATTTATTTTATTTCGTAGGCTCCGAGCATTTAAGGATAGAACCTTTAAATTGTTTGTAACTGCGATACCTTCGCGCGCGCAAGGGAAATTTAAGGAAATTATGCCGGGACCGTTCGAGTTACTGCAGCCTGAAAAGAAGAGACAGTATTATGAAATACAGTAGTCTTCCTAAACGCGCAGCTCCAACGTTATTAAGATGAAGTCCATCTCCGAGGAACAAGTCCCTCCTGCCGTAAAAACTGATCCAAAAATTAGCAAAATGCACTCGTTTCTGTTGGCAAAGTGACTTTAGGTTATTGTTAATATAGGTCGCCTTGTTGTAGAACTCGTTGCGCTGGATAATTCGAGGAAGTATACCTGTTAAAACAATCTTATTAGTTTTTCCTTTCGTCGCTCTAGTAAGTCCCTATAACTAACCAGTAGCTCTTCCTCTCTAGAATTGAGAACGTTATTAGTACCGATATGAATAACATACGTTGTGTTCTCAGAGGTTCCGTCTGTAAAAAAATCAACACTATTAGTTATATCCTCCACCCTTGCACCAAGGTAGCAGTAACGGCTCCTACGACGAGGGTTTCTCCTTCAGAATTCCTCGAGCTGCCCTCGAACAATGGAATCACCAACGAGTCTTATTTCAGGTTCGTCTACGTCTTCGAGGCCTAAAACAGAAAACTTATTGTTCGTTAATACTGGTAGACAAGTCTTAGGTCTTATTTTTACTTTATACTCTTTCATCAGAACCGTCACCTCACTACTCACTTCTCCCCCTCATCAACTCAGACCACCATATATATATATATAAGTATATGTAACTATTTATTTTTATTCCCTTTTCAATCCTATTGTTTACACAGCTGGAATACCCTCCCACTCCCACTCCCTCACTTTTACTCTTTTGTCTTTTTCCCATTTAGGTTATTCCCTTCGAACCCTTATTTTATTGCTCTTGACCCTTATAGAACTCTTTGTTTACACTTATCAATCCTATTGTTCATACCGCTGCGCTCACAATTTTACTCTTTTTCCCCTTTTCCCTTTTTCGCTCTTTTACCATTTTATTTTCGCTCTTTTTCCCCCACTCACCATTTTTCATTTTCAGTCGTTTCCCCCTTCTTTTCCCCTCAATTGGCACTGAAACTCCTTGGCACTCCCTCTACTCTCCCTTGAACCTTTAAATTGTTTGTAACCGCGATATCTTCGCGCGCGCAAGGGAAATTTAAGGAAATTTGACACTCCTCCTTGAGTGAACTAGGCCAGAGTTTTTCAAACTTTTTGAAGCCACGGAACCTTGACCAACAGGTAAAATTTAAATAAGACAAATGGTAATAAAACACAATTTATGCTCACTGCAGTTTATTTATGTAATTTATGAAATTTACATATACAGTTATATGAATTTCACAAAAAAAAATATATATAAGTTTAGAAATTTACAAGAAAAAAAAGACAATTTCTTTTATTGACCTACTTATTTTAAATTCCCCTCCCGACATTACTGTCAGCATAAAAGAAATTATAAGTATAAAAAAAAATCATGTTTATTGTAAAATTGAAGTTTTCAATGCAAAATAATTAAAAGTGAGGAATTTTACAGTTATTGAGGAGTAATTTTAATAGTTAATCAAACAAATAAATGTTCAATGACTTGGATGTGATTGCTTTTCTTTGGATAAAAGTTCAATATTACATTACTGTGATCATAACTTCCGTGAACTGAGAAAACTAAAACTAAAAACAGAAAAACTCACCAAATCAATCAAACCAGTGCTTGTGGTCATCAGCTGTGTTTTGTTTACAAAATGGGCTCCTGTTTCTTACTGTGGCTGCGAGAGGGCCGAAATGGGACGATTTGGCGCCGCCGTTTGACCGGCACGAAATGGGACGATTTGGCGCCGCCGTTTGGGCGCAACACTTATTCTGGATATCTTATCGTTTGAATTAAAATTCTCTCTCGCCCACTCTCTCTTTGCCTACGCCTTTCAAAAACACAATCACTGAATTCGCAGAATATATATCGTAAATTCATCCATGCCAGTTGATATTATTTTAATCTTACCTCTCTCTCCTTCTCAGTCTCTCATGATATGCCCCACGGAACCCCATCAAGTTCTCGCGGAACACTGTTTGAAAACTCCTGAACTAGGCGATGGACGAATGGTTGAGCGGGTTGGCTTAGGTCTGAGGTAGAGTGATCCTCTATTACCCTTTCAATTTTCTACTTTTTAGGGGTTATACGGCATCCCCCTAAACCTCTTGGCTATGGCACTGGGACTCCTTGACATCCCTAACCCCCTTGTAAGGGTGCATGTATTGCTGAAATAGTACATGCAATGTTGTAATGTTGCATGCAATTGCACTCTCCTTCGACGCACCATACTACTGGGTCTAGAAATAGACTGTCATTGTGCGAAAACATACACCCGTCAAAGAAAAATATACGAAGAATCGAGTCTCTGAAACAGGAATTCATAAACCTAATTAAAAAAATACAGTTAAAATGGTACTACTTAATAGGGGTGGGGAATAAAATCACACCGAGAACCAGAATTATAGTAGATGCCGAGTTTCAAAAAATTAATAACGTTAAAGCATATCACAGGGTGATCAACTTAAAAGTGTACATTTGCAAAGTTTGTTGTATCCTTTGAATACCGCACTTTTAACTTAGTCACGTTGTATTTTATTATTTTAAAACAGGCTTGTCCAACATATGGCCCACGGGCCAGAGTCCGGCCCGCCAAAGATTTGTATCAGGCACGGCTGGCGGATACTGAAAACTCATTAGCTAATCTAATTTTAAAATAAAATTTTGTCTAAAATTTGTACACTGGCCTTCGGTGTATATATATATATATATATATATATATATATATATATATATATATATATATATACACAGTACAGGGTGTCCGGTAAAGGTGGTACACATTTCATGAGGCTATACTACACTACCCATGCAAAATACTGGAATTAACTAAATACTAAAATGGGGAGTAACACAGTTTTTGTTCGTATATGTGGGATATGTTTCTGTGCACCTCTGACGCGCAACAGCGTAACTGGTGGTTATTGCCCTAGGCGCGTCAGCGCGTTCAGAGGTGTTGGTGTGAGTCGTTGTGTCAAAGGAATGGAAAACCCACAAGTGAAAGCACAGTGTATGCTATGGTTTGCTGAATTCAAATCAGTTATCAGAGTACAGAGAGCATTCCAGCATTCCATGTAGTAGAAAGCCACGTAGTGGTAATGCTATTAAGAAGTGGCACAAGAAATTTAAAGATGCAGGAAGTGTTTTGCCTGACAAAACAACAGGTCGGCCGCGCACTTCAGAAGACAATGTTGAACGTATTAGACAATCGTTTTTACACAGTCCAAAGAAGTCTGTAAGACTCTGCAGTCAACAGTTGAATCTACTCAAATCAACTGTACATGATGTGTTACATGAACGCTTAAAACTTCATGCTTACAAACTGCAACTTCTTCAAAAGGTTCATTCAAATGATAAAAAGAAATGTTTGGAGTTTGCTACTCATTTTCTGGATCAGATAGAGAAAATGAAGGTTTTCTAGCAGAATTTGTTTTCCAGACGAAGCCACATTCTACACAAATGGTGTTGTTAATAAGCATACTTGCAGAGTTTGAGGATCTGAAAATCCACACGAAGTCATCGAACACGTCCGTGATTCTCCAAAAGTTAATGTTTGGTGTGGCCTACTGCATAACAAAGTCATAGGACCTTTCTTTTTTGAAATATATATATATACATACATTCAACTGCAAAGAACACGCAGTATAAATAACGTAAAGAACGACGCTTGTATATATATATATCAGTGGCGACTCGTGACATTTTTGTTCAGGCATGCAATGTTATGGAATGGAAGAAAAACATCCGCCTAACCCTCTTGCCCAAACTTTGCATATTGTTTACATAGAACTTAGCAAGTTAAAGGTGTTTTACAAACTTTTGGGGACCTCTTTGAAGGAAAGTTCATTTAATGTTAGGCTTAAATATGCGAACAAAAAATTAGACATATTTATATATAGTAGTTACCGAATTGATCTAAAGAAAAAGATACAAATTTAAAATTTACCTTAAATAATTGTGAAGCATTATTTGAATTGAAATTCTGCTCTCCTAGTTTTCCTGCAAAATTCTTCGATGACCAAATTGTAAAAGTACTCTCGATTCTCCATAAGCTTCTTGAGGAAATTTTTTTCAATTGAAATTAAGGCAAGATTAGATAGCCTTTCTTCACTTTGGGAACTCCGTAAATAACTTTTAATTCTTTTAAGCGCAGAAAATGATCGCTCAACACTTGCTGTCGATATTGGTATAGTTAGAATCAAATTCATCAATTTATATATTTCCTTAAGACCTTTGTGCATTTCGCTTTCCAGTAGATATTTTAGGAGCTCAGCAACATTCTTTTTGGCAAAAGATTTGTGCGAATATAAAACACACAATTCAGAACGGAGACGAGGAAACTAAAAAATGAATTGTAGCTTCTCTTCAAAGATTCAAAAGCTCTCTGGGAAAGTAACATCATAGAACTCAAATTTTTTGCAATCTAAAAGCTCAATGAATTCCAATTTTTCCATTGAACTGAAACGCTCTTTCATTTGAAGAAGTATATTATCGAATATTTCATGAAATAGTTGACTATACTTCTCTTGTGGAGAAAGACTCTGTTTCCTTTTACATACAGGTTCACCACATCTTTCTGTTATCAAGTCCCACATATCTGCAAATTTTGTATCCCTTATTTGTTTGATTTTTTTCATAGTGCTTTCAACGGTGATTGAGCTATACACAATATCCATAGATTTTGTTTGCAGCACATTAAATAGATATTCAGTAAAAGGAAAAATTGAAGAAAATACTTCTAATAAAAAATTAAAATCGAAAGTATCGATACCAGCAAGCAATCCGCGTGCACTATTTTTTGTTTTTTCATCAAATTTCTTTGGGTTTTCAAGAATGCTTTTTAAAAGATCTATTATATCTTCTTTATTTTCCTTAACTCTTTCAACTAGACGAGATGAATAGTTCCACCGCGTTGGAGCCAGTTTAGGGAAACGCTTTCCAACAATTTGTCAAGCATTGAAGTTCGCTTAGTTGAACTGCTGAAAAATGATGACAAACTTCCTAATACTGAAAAAAAATTATTACATTCGGAAATTTCAGCGACAGCTTGGGATAAAACAAGGTTAAGTTTATGGGCGTAGCAGTGAAGAAAAATAGCCTCTGGTACAGTTTCTCTAATCTTTGTTTGTACTCCATTAAGATCGCTCCCCATAACAGCAGCACCGTCGTAGGTTTGAGCAACTAATTTTTTCAAACAGCCCAGTTCACCTAGTTACCTTATAGAGAAATCAGAAATCGCTCCTGCACTTCTATCATTGCTGACGTCATTAAATTTTATAAATCGTTCACAAATCTCTCCATGTTTATTAACATAACGAACAACAGTAGAGAGTTGAGAAAAACAGCTGACATCAGATGTTTCATCTAATAAAATCGCCACATACATGCAGTCGATAAGCTCACGTTTTATTTGTTCTAACATAACTGCACTAATAGATTGAATTATGTCATTCTGAATAGCAGATGATGTTCCCTTAAAAACAGTCGCAGTTTTTAAATGGTTTTGAAGCTTTTCATCGAATTCTCCCATACAAAATACCAATTCAATATAGTTACCCCTATTGTCAGCGTTTTCTTCTTCATTGTGACCGCGAAATGCTAATTCTTGCATACCTAAAAAACATGTTATCCTAATCAAACGTTTCAAAATTTCTCGATTCTTATTAACTTCTTCGTTATGTCTGGAAATGGCAACTGATTTCTGCTTGTCGAGTATTAAATCAATTCTTTCTGACTTTCCAAATGTTTTAAGATCAACAAATGCATTTATGTGAGCAAGAGATTTTTCATGGCGAGAAATTGCAGTATGTAAATTGTTTAAATCGTCGTATCCACGACTAACAGAATTCCACACAGAGTTATCTCTTGAAAATAGGAAACACGACCAACAGTACAATTTGTTATTTGAAATATTTCCACATAACCAGGGAACATCATCATACAGCTTAGGATTAAATTTCCTAGTGAAGCCTTTATTTTCTTTGCTTAAATTCAAATGTGGAATCGGTCTGCCATTATTCAATATGCGCTTTTTCTCATCAAAAGAGAGTGAGTAAAATCTTCTAGTCTTCAATTGATTAAACACATCGTCAGTCATTATGGGCACTACAATGCTATAATTTATTTAACTGATTATCCAAAATAACTAAAGCACAAAAGGGAACACCGAACACAAGTGGATGCTTGCGGCTGTGGTACTGGAAAGAAGCCTTGTCAGAATTGCCAGATGTTACTTTTTGGTGAATGCACCTATAAAACTGAATGCATGCCGTATTATTTTCATTAATTAAAAAAAAATCAGAACAAAGCTTTTTAATTATTTTTAGTAAAAATATTAAGTAAATTTTCTAAGCATATTTTAAAACATATTGCCTTTTGAATTTAGCTATGAGGCTCAAAAAAAATATCTTATGGATAGTGAGAAGTCTCCTTAAAAAATTGCCCAAGGCAAGGCGGTGTAAACAAAATCATGTCTTATTTCACTAGACAATTAAGAACATTTTTCTGTACCCAGACTGAATTAGTGAATGCTTTAACTACAAGTATTTCGATCTGTGTACAGAAAAATGTTCTTAATTGTCTAATGAAATAAGACATAATTTTGTTTACACCGCCCAATAGCCAGTACATGCGTGATTGAAGCCTTAGACTATTTTTAGTTTCTGAAAATTATTTTTGTCAATTATAATCCTTACTTAGATCTGAAAAGAGAACATATTTAACACATGCATTGCATGCGTTGCATTCATTAAGAAATCGCCACTGATATATATATATATATATATATATATATACCTCATTTTTTCATTTGTTTCGTTCTTTCGCTCTCATCTTGCGCGGATAATTCTCCTATACAAAGCGTCGTTCTTTACGTTAATTATACTGCGTGTTTGCAGTTATAATGTATAAATGTTACGGCATGCGGGAGATGCCCTTTGGGGCATTGGTTTCTGCACGTATGTAGAGGAATTACGGCATTGTTTGGGTGAGGCCTGTTGTGTAGTGGTTATCATATCTGACCGGCAATCGGAAGATCCCGGGTTCGATTCCCGGGTGGGTACCTCATTTTTTCATTTGTTTCGTTCTTTCGCTCTCATCTTGCGCGGATAATTCTCCTATACAAAGCGTCGTTCTTTACGTTAATTATACTGCGTGTTTGCAGTTATAATGTATATATATATATATAATATATATATATATTATAATATATATATATATATAAACACACGAATTCTGTTCACAAAGTATCCAGACAGGATGTTTATTTTAGAACAAGGTTACGCTCGGAGTTATAACTGTGCTAAGCATATCCTGCATGTCGAGACAAGTTGACTAATAGGGTTGCACTTCATTGTGTAGCGTCAGTCCACTGTGTTGAGCCGATAAAGTTAAACGGGTTTTGCTTCGCGGCGATTCCTTCATGTTACTTATTTTCTTTTTACTGTGAAGGTGTTGTGCACCATGAATTTATTTCACAGGACAAACAATCAATAAGGAATTTTACATTGAAGTTTTGAGACGTCTACGTGAAGCAGTTCGGAGGAAACGGTCGCAAAAGTGGGAGTCCGGAGACTGGATGCTTTATCACGATAACGAGCCATTTCACTCGTCGCGACTTGTCCAGCAACTTTTGACCAAAAATGTTACGCCCGCAAGTACAGCAGCCTTCATATTCGCCAGATTTGGCTCCATGCAACTTTTTTGTTTCCGAGGCTCAAACAAACACTGAAAGGACACTGATTCGATGATGTTGAGACCATTAAAAGAAATTCGACGGAGCAGCTTTTGGCCATTCCGAAAAGCAGGGCATTTTTTTTTACATAGAAACTACTGAGATTTTGTCACACTGGTCCTTCATATTGCCCTAGCAGTCAGCCTCATTTGTTCCAGCAGTGATGTGCCCCTTGCCCCACTTTTTCAAAAGTGCAGTTATTATATTATGAAGTGTCCCTTACATCTACCACTATCTTCTGCTCTCTCTCTCTCTCTCTCTCTCTCCTCTCTCTCTCTCTCTCTCTCTCTCTCTCTCTCTCTCTCTCTTAAAATCTTAATTTCTTGTTTGGGTCTCTTTCCTTTACTGTCATATACGGCACGAATGAGATTATTCTACATTTTCCTTCTGTCGTGCCCTTTTTGCATTTATCAAGTGTCCTTTTACACGATCAGGTGCCGGTTTGACTTTTGCCCCAGCAGTAAAAATTCCTTAAAAAATGGACTGCCAAAAAGTGCTTTCGAAAAATGTTTTTAACGGTGGCAGGATCGTTGAGCAAAGTGTGTGGCTTCAGAAGGAGCGTATTTTGAGGGAGATTAAGCCCTAAACCCTGTAAGTACCATATTCTGTCTATAATTACATCAGTCCGGATACTTTTTGAACAAACCTCGTGTGTGTGTGTGTGTGTGTGTGTGTGTAGAAATATATATATATATATTATATCGGGTCGGCAAAAAAAAAGGAGACTTCGAACTTTGGCTGTAAAATCCAAAGTTATGGTCAGATTTCAATATTTTTTCACACCCCACACCTAAGTAAATTTCCTATACAGTGAGCGGATTTCAAAGAAACTAATGAAAATTACGGATTTATTGAACATTTTTTATGCCATTGGAAATTCTCCATTTACTGCATTGTATGTGCAAATAAAAAGTTATAAAGTACTCACATACGGTGCTATTTTGATGTTAAAAAAACTGCTCGATATGTTTACTACGAACTTCTACAACCTTTTTCAGTCTAATACGGAACTCATCTATGGCTTTATTGATTTGTTCTTGTGGTAGCTCATCCCATTTTTCCAGAAGAAGCTGCCGTAAATGAGCGACATTTCTTACTTTGACCCGATAAATTCTCTGTGACAAATTTTCCCAAAGCTGTAATCGACAGGATTTAAATCGGGACTGTTTGGTAACCAAATTTAATACCGCTACGTGATATTCTTTTATTCTTTTGATATCTCCTGTTTTATTGATTTTCTTGAGAAGCTTGTCCAAACCTCCTGCAGTTGGCTCAAGTTAATTAAAATCGCTTTAATTATCAACTTGAACGTATGATTAGCAGAATTTTTCTGGAATATTCGCCATAAATCCAATTTCTCAGCTAAAATGCTAAAAGATGGCATACAAACCATAAAATTACCTAATATTAACATACAAAAATTTCATGGCTCTATGTACCGTATTTACCGAGATATGAAGGATTTAAAAGGTCTCCCTTTTTTTGGCCGACCCGATATATATATATATATATATATACTGTGTGGTGTATATATATATATATATACAGTATATGCTACAACTCAGAATGGTTCCCTGTGAAACTTTTATGTTACACACAGACGGTGCATGGAACAAGGAACGTTTCTGGAAAATTTAAATCCACTATAGTCTGAATAAGTAATGGTAAATAAATATATACTAGCAGAGAACCCGCCCTTCGTGCGGGTAGCAAAAATATCCCGGCCTATGGGGGGGATATTTTTTGTAGTTCCTGCGGAAGGCTGTTATTACTCTTCGGGTAATACATACAGTAGTTACAGTCAAAATTAATATATTAAAATTTTTTTTATCTTTTTTTTAACGAAAATATCACAACTTAACATAACCAATCGTCAAGGGGGAACAGTTGACCTAACCGGGCATTCAATTAACCGAACCGGACATTCAATAATTTTCCCGTAGGTTTCTATTAATTTCGTTAGTTTTAACGAAAATATCATGACTTAACTTAACCAGTCGTCAAGGGTGTACAGTTGACCTAACCGGGCATCCAATTAACCTAATTGGGCATTCAATAATTTTCCCGTTGGTTTCGATTAACTTTAGGCAACTTTTATCTAATAATTTTTTCTCTCGAGGAGCCGTTTCTGTGTTTTTCGGTGGGACAGACAGACAGACAGACAGACAGACAGACAGACAGCATATATATATATATATATATATATATAGAGAGAGAGAGAGAGAGAGAGAGAGAGAGATTTTTAAAAATTCAAATATTTGTGTAATTTTTTTCCTGAATCGTAAATGCACGAGTGAAAAGCACGCGCGAGAGCTCCGCCCACTTTATGACGTGTCTATGATGTCACTATTTTTCAACCAATCCGGAATACAGAGACGGACGACGGACAGGACTCCCTTTTTATAGAGTATAGACTTTAGACTACAGTTTTTCTTTTTCATAATTGAAACCCAACGTGAGCAGCGGGTCACTATCAAAGAGGCCCCAAAATATACCTTCCTTCATCAGCTATTCACTGAGCTTGTAACACATTAAACGGACGTGTTGAGTACCGTGAAAAGCGGAAGCTCAAATTTTGCGGCTGACTTTTAAGTTTTGGTTTTTGGTTAAAAATACAATACAAAATTCTTTGATATATTCGATCTGACGTAAATGCAATGAATTTCTTGCGTTTGTTGGCGTTCTGAATGTATCGTTCAGCTGGTGAGGAAAACTATATTTTGGGACCTTTTTGCTAGTGAGCCGTTGCCCGCGTTAGGTTTCCATCATGGAAAGAAAACTATAGTATTTGTTTTATACCATTATTTATTCAAACTATAGTAGACTTAATATTCCCATAAGAGTTCCTTCTTTCATGTACAGTCTGTGTGTAACATATATATATATACAGGGTGGGCCGTAAGTTTCCATACATAGGAAAAATAAACATTTTTTTATGGACAACCATTTTTATTTATATAATATGCTCTACATGGTTGCCATTGTTTTGAAAACACATTTCAATACGTGTTCCCCACTGTTGATGAACACGCATTAGCACAGTTGACGTTATGCTTGTAATGGCGTTGGTGATACGTTCCTTTAGATGATTTATGTCTCGTATCTTTTCCTGATACACCATGGCCTTCAAGTGCCCCCAAAGATAGAAATCAAGGGGGTGAGATCTGGGGATCTGGGAGGCCACTCCACAGGACCACGCCGACCAATCCAAGCATCCGGAAACTGCTGATCCAAATACCGACGCACGTGAAGACCATAATTTAAATTTTCCTATGTATGGAAACTTACGGCCCACCCTGTATATATATATATATATATATATATATATATATATTATATATACACAAAGAAATCACAAAGCAAAACGTGACCTTTTTAATAAGCAAAGAACCACAGGGAAAAGGAAAAGGAAACACGAAGTCCGAGCGCTTTCGTGATATATTCACATCTTCAGGGACAAGAAAGAAATTTCTTTCTTGTGAGGAAAGGTGCGCCGTTCTAAATGTCTGCTTTACAGAGAGAATACTGACAAATATCCCTAAGTTTCAAGTTGACGTAACTCTCTGCGAATATCGGATGAACTATTTGTACATTCATCACAAGAATATCGAGATGAGAAACGGGCAAAGATGGTCTCGAAGTAGTTATTTAATATAAAATAAAGATCCTGAAACAAGGCTATTCCAAAATTTCTGATTGAGGTTTGGGCAGTGAATTTCTGATTTTTTCTCGCTTCTTTACTTTATTTACAATAAATCATACTAATGTTTTGTCTTGTTCTTGTTCCAGCTGTTTTTAGTTGTTGTGGTTGTTAGTATACTTTAGCTTCTGCTTCACAATATAAATGAATTATCATTTTTAGGTTACTTGTCCTTAGTCTTTACTTCGTTTTATTTATATATATATATATATATATATATATATATATATATTATATATATATATATAAATAAATAAAATTACCAGTTGCAATACAGTATATGTTCCTTAACAAGGCCTTATTGTTTTGGAACCAAAGTTGTTTCCTGTAAAGCTATTTTGTATTCTCTGTCTCTCTCTTTTTTACCAAAACAAATCCTTGTTAGTAAAGAAAATTTCTTTTCAATTTCGAGGCTTAAAGAAGTCTTTTATTTTACATTTGGTTCATTCAGAGGTTTTAAAAGTTTAAATAAAAACAGATTTGGCTCAAAATGGGAGTTTGTAGATTGGAAACATACAATTATGTAGTTGTCCCAAAGAACGAAAGGAAGTGTGTGTATGTAGTGAGAGAGAGAGAGAGAGAGAGAGAGAGAGAGAGAGAGAGAGAACTAGGCAGTCACAAGAAATCGGTTGGTTTCCTTTTTTGAATCGTGGTATTTTTAGGCCAAAATAGAACTAAATGGAAAGTAGTTGTTTTTATACCTGTTCGAATATCGTTTGTCACGAATGGAGATGCACAAAGAAAATGTTCAAATAAATCAGAGATGAAAGCTAAAAGACTGCCGAAAATGAATAATTTATTGCTCATTAAATTCTTGTAAAATTTCAAAAAAAGAATAAAAAGAATAATAAAAAAAAAGAATAAAAGTTACGGAGTTTTAGAATATTTTCCTATATTTTTTCTGTACAATTTAGGTATGTGATATGATATCAATATATCCACAGTATTCTAATCTGAATATGGCGTTGGAAGCATGAAAGCTTTTTAGGCAAAATTAATGGGATCCAGTTTTTTATTACATGAGAATTGTGAAAATGGCAAGAAATAATAATAATAATAATAATAATAATAATAATAATAATGTAAAAATTTACAAAAGTATAATGCTTCGTTATTTTACCCAATTTTAAATAAAATTATCACTTGTATATGTAAGAGAAAATAAATGATGCTTAATGAAATTTGTTTTAGGATTAATTATGAAATAAAAGTACTTGATGAAATTATTATATTTCGGATAGTTAATTATAAATTGGGGCCTTAATTACTTTGTAATAGTGAACTTATACATCAGTAGGAACTAATGATGTACTTTAGTGATTTGCGAAATATATTTAGTGATGAAGCCAGTCTGATATTTATAGGTATTGCATTCCATATATCAGGTCATCCCATAAGTAATGTCGTTTTTTAGATCGGAATTTGAAGGACAAAAAAAAAACTCAACTGAAACTTTTTAATCTAGTATATATTTTCCATCGGAATCAATGACACTCTGCCAACTGGTGTGCAGGTCATCTAAAGAAGTATACTGTTTCTCGTCAAGATAGTTTTGCAGCCTCCTGAAGAGATGATAATCTGAAGGCGCAAGGTCTGGAGAATATGGAGGATGTGGAAGTTTTTCCCACCCAAGCTCCTCAATTTTTGCAGAAGTGATCCGAGCGGTATGAGGACGTGCGTTGTCGTGGTGGAACACGATTCTTTTCCAATTAACCAAAGAAGGTTTCTTTTCTTTTAGTGCAATGTTCAATCGATCCAGTTGTTGACAGTAGACTTCAGCGGTGATTGTTTGGTTGTGTGGTAAGGTTTCAAAGTGTATTACACCACCTTTATTCCACCAAACACTAAGCAACGGTGCAAAAACGGATCTTGGAGTTCACGGGAATGAAGAGCTGTGCTAATGTTTACCCGCACCCTCAGATTGTCGACCGACAATTCATGTGGCACCCATTTTCCTAACTTAGGCACTTTCCCGAGTTGTTGCAAATGTCGATGGATGGTGGATGGGGATGAATTGAGTTTCTGGGCCAATTCTTCGACAGTTGTTGAACAGTCTTCTTCAAGTGCGGCTAACAGCAGGTCATCATCAAACTCAGCAGTGCGTCCAGAGCGTGCTGCATCTGTCAAACAGCAGTCACCATTCCTAAATTTTTGAAACCATCTTTGACATTTCCTCACATGCAGAATATCGTTGCTATAAACGTCCTGAATGTTTCGCGTTGCTTCAGTAGCACTATTCCCTTTTTTGAACTCGTAAAGCATTATATGCCTGATATGCTCTTCTGATACCGCCATGTTTATGAGGGGTTCACATAACGCAAAACACACGTCTTCACTGGTCAAGGTCTGTAAAGTATGTAGCGAAACACGATAGATCTCCTCTTAGATATAACCTTCGGAAAATTTATGCTTAAACCGAGTAGGACTAGTTTAGACTTAATCTATCGTAAAAAACGACATTACTTATGAGATGACCTGATATCTGCTCCTTTGAAAGATAGTGCATTTGCTGCAGTTTCTATTGTACAGGGTGTTTATAAAGCCCATATCTATTTCAGTGAAAACATAGCAAAGAGGAAAATTCAATAACAATATAATAGAAAGCATACATTTAATGAATAATTAAGCATATGATTCTACATGAGCACCATCAGTATCTCTACAGAGTTCGAATCTGTTAGCGGCATTGCGGAACACATTTTGGAGCATGACAGAGGTTATTTTTGTAACTGCTGTTACGATACGAGCACGTAAATCTTGCAAATCTGTAACCCTCGTTTGATAGACGTTTGATAGTCAGTTCTTCCATCTGTGTACTCGTCACATTCTTCCACACTCGGGTGGGCCCCGGCCACGGAAACAGTAATCATTTCATGGGAAATCACGGAAGTACCGCCTAAGGGCATCCCAATCAGCTACGCCAAATTGGGAGGATCCAAATGCCGAATTGGAGCAATAGGACAGGAAAAAGATATAAGATTGTGGCCGGAGGAGCTTAACGGAGAAAAATGTTTCACAGTGTTAGAAGAAGGATGAGAGGAAAGAAATAAATCCAGAATATTGGGCCTATCTCCAGACGATCGGGGATTCGAGTAGGGTGCTGTACAATCTCCTCTAGTAATTTAGGATAGAAAAGTTCTACAGATCTACAGAAGCTAAGGCTAACAAAGACCCTAAGATCCACTTTAAGGTTAGCCAGAGAGAAAGGAAAGAGTAGGGGGTTAATAGAAGAGAATAAGGGGTTAAGTAGCACACCTATCACTCGTGGGTTAACATTCATTCAGAAAAAGAGAAAAAAGACACCATCATCATCCGTCGGCCACTGCCGACAAGTCAGAAAAATAGTCGGAGAGAAAAGGAAAGGGGTGAAAAACGAAAAGAAGTAAAATAAGAATGCTTACAAACCATGCAACACAGTCTTAACACAAACACTATCATACCATGCAAGCTACAAACATGCAAGTAAAGAGAGTAACAGACATGCAAGTAAGGAGAGGATAAGAAAAAAAAAGTATAAAGAGTATAACAAAAAGTGGGTTAGTTAACGCTACGAGCTACATCTAGTTGTGTTAGTCTATTTTTTATTTTTTTTGGGGCTGGCATATTACACGCTGGCATGTCACAAGCCAGGTACGCCCGGCTCATCGGGGATTGTTCTGAGCCAGGCATCTAATCTTCTTTCGAAGATGTTCACTGCAACACCACTCGTGTTCCTTAGGTGTTTGGGCAGTGATTAAACGGTTTTGGTACTCTCACAACAAAACTATTTTCTTTCAGGGTTAAGGATGTTCCCTGTCTAACCTTTAATTTGGGAATACGTCACAGTCTTCCTTTTCTACTTTCCACTGTTGTTTGGGGAGTTACAGGGTTCAGAGTAAGATTAGGGACTAGTTTCTCCATTATTTTCCAAGTGTAAATGATGGTGTATCTCTCTCTTCTCCTTTCCAGTGAATATAGGTTTAGTTCGCGTAACTTTCCCAGTAATTTAGTTCTTTACACCCATTGATCTTGGCTGTGAAGCTTCTCTGAATCCCTTCTAGCTGTCTAATGTCTTCTTTTTTATATGGGTCTGTTAGGACCGAGCAGTATTCCAATTTCGGTATAATCAGTGTTTTCAGTAAAGGAATCATTATATTCCTATCCCTTCGTTTAAAAGTTTTCAGTGTCTGCCCAATTACTCTCTTTGCTCTGTTTACTGCTATCTTATTTTGTGTTTCAAATTTCGCATCATCAGTCATTACAACCCGTAAATCTTTTGCTTTAGAATTTCTCTGAATTTCCTGTCTATTTGGGGTATAATATTCCATGGATTTTAGGTTCTCTCTTTTTCCGTACCGTAACAGCTGAAATTTCTCAGTGTTAACACAGTGTTAAACACAGTGTTATAATGGTAATTCAACGCAATATTAAATGTATCACTATCATATTTAGAGACGGATATACAGTACATATACGCCATTAATTGTCGTGACCGGAAAATTCGCCGTAAACATTTTCGCCGTAAACATTTTCGCCGTAAGACAAATTCGCCGTAAGGATATTTCGCCGTAAATAAAATAAAATTAAAAAAAAAAAAGTTTAACTGAACCCTTATAATAGCCGGTGCTGGTTAAGTGTGCGGTCTACCTAGCTTCGAGCAGTCTACCACAATTAAGATTCTTTATACTGTACGGCATTGACGATTGGTTAGGTTAAGTCGTGATAGTTTGGTTAAATAAATTTCTTAAATAAATTCCTTATCTTGCTTTGAAACTCACTATATAGGAGGAGAACGAGGCCGAGGCGCGCGAAGGCGAAGAATGGAGCCAACATTTCCTATAGAATTGTGGAATGTTGTCGAAAGAACTCATAATAATATGCCGAGAACGAACAACAGTATAGAAGGCTTCCACAATGCAATACAAAGCTCTATTACTAACATGCATCCAAGTATCTAGAAACTCATAACCAATTTGATGAAGGAAGAGAGTTTATTTTTAAGAAGTTTTATCACTGACTTTTACCATTGAATAAAGACTTGCCTTTTTAATGCTTATATAATACCCTTTATCATCCAAAGATTATTTTTTTAAATTTTACAGCGAAATGTCCTTACGGCGAATTAGTCTTACGGCGAAAATGTTTACGGCGAAAATGTTTACGGCGAATTTTCCTACGGCGAAAATGTTTGCGGCGAAATTTCCTAGAACCATTAATTGTCTTTTCATAGCTATCAGTGTACAATTAATAAAAGATAACCTGTATTCTTTGGAGCCAACACTGTACCTTGTGGCACTGAGCTGCGTACTTTTGATTCTGATGATGATACACCTTCAATTTTGACGACCTGTAGTCGTTCTCTGAGGAAGTTATAGAATCATTTTCCCACTTTGTCTGTTATTCACACATGTTTCAACTTACAGAGCATTATACCATAAAGATACATGATGTCATATACACGGATTTTGCTAAAGCTTTCGGCAAGTGCGATCATGGTATAATAGCACATAAAATGAAACATATGGGAGTAACAGACAAAGTGGGAAAATGGTTCTATAACTTCCTCAGAGAACGAGTACAGGTCGTCAAAATTTGAGGTGTATCATAATCAGAATCAGAAGTACGCAGCTCAGTGCCACAAGGTACAGTGCTGGCTCCAAAGAATACAGGTTATCTTTTTTTTGGCACCCTGGGGATGGGGTGAGGGTTGGCTCCTTGCAACAAGGGGGTGGGGTGGGTGGCACTGGTACTCATTTTGTCAACATTGCAATTGCTCTGCACGCATCCTTTTTGCTGTCATACTACTTCCATCGAGGGGCGGTACGAAAGTACTGCCTCTTATTTTTCAGTCCGTAACCAAAACGTCATAGGAAAGCTACGCGAAATCACAATGAAAAGTTTGTATCTCCAACCCATTTTAAGTTGAGCGGCGCTGTGATCAGTTACGTGAAACAACACACCACGCTGTCAAAATGACTGCCTCGCTAGATGTGCGTACAAAGCAGAAACCAGTTACTGAATTTCTTACTGGGGAAGAGGTTCCTCCAGCGGGTATTCATACGCGTTTAAAGAATGTGTACGGCGACTCTACCGTTGATGGGAGCACCGTTAGACGTTGGACAAAGCGTTTCAAGAGCTGGGAAACTGGTATCGACGACAAGCCTCGAAGTGGTCGGCCTGCAACGGCAGTGACACCGGAAAACAAGAGTCGGATTGATGCGCTCATTAAACAGGATCGCCGCGTCACAACACATGAGTCGTGTGAGGTAGAGGATATTGGAAAACCAGCAGTCATAAGCATTATATAGGGACACGGATAGTCCAAGATTTGTGCGCGGTGGGTCCTAAGGTTGTTGACGGAAGAGCAAAAAGACAATCGGAAGTTTATCTGTATGGAACTCTTCGAACACTACGAAGCCGAAGGTGAGGAATTTCTATCCCGCATAATCACAGGCGACGAGACATGGGTTCACCATTATGACCCCGAAACTAAGCGACAGTCTATGCAGTGGCACCATAAGACATCACCAGCAAAGAAGTAGTTCAGAACGCAGCCCTCTGCGAGTAAAGTCATGGCATCTGTGTTTTGGGACAGAGAGGGGATCCTACTTGTAGACTTTATGCCAAAGGGTACCACGATTAACTCGGAGCGGTACATTGAGACACTAATAAAACTGAAACACCGCATATGAAGAGCTCGTCCTAACGAGACATGAACGAAATGCTTCTCCTTCATGAAACGCTCGGCCTCACACCAGCCTACGCACGTACAGATCTTGCACCTTCAGATTACCATCTCTATGGCCCGATAAAGGATGGATTACGTGGACAACAGTTTGAGGATGACAGTGACGTAATGAAGAAGGTTCGTGACTGGTTCCGATGTTGTGACAAGGAGACTATGTGGTAAAATAAATACATTGGCCACATTGGCACTATAATTTTCATTGTAATTGGAATTATATTTAGTGGAAATAAAATACGAGGCATTACTTTCGTACCGTCCTGCCTAAGCGCCTCGGTGGTGTAATGGTTAGCATCGCTGACTACGGATCCACCGGCGCCGGGTTCGATTCCCGGTGATGGCAGTCGGCGCGCAGCAAACCCATTTGTTCATCCTTCCATACAATAAAAATTGTTGGCAGATAAATGGGTACCCTGGGTAGTGATTAAGACACTGGGTTGCTGATCTGGAGGTCGTGAGATCGAGTCCTAGTGAGTACTTTGTAATTTCTGACCACGCGTGATGGGTCGTGGTTTTTGGATTCCATGTTAAGTTGTAGGTCTAAGGTGGAGTAACAAGTTTGACCTTCGTCAGAATGAAAAATTCGGGCGGAAGCAAAATCAAGATTAACCAAGGTTTATACATGAAGATGAAGACTAAAGCGAGTGTATAAAACATTTATGCCAATAGTTCGTTTCGAATCTGAACTGAGTTCATCTTCAGTAGATCTAAAGGGAAGACACAAAGATACAAAAATAAAAGCTAAACGAAGTTATAAAACAAATGTCACAGACGGATCGGAACTCATCGTGTGGTACAACAGGTAAAACTAGAATACCAAAAATTTACTTTCGACACTGAGTAAAAGTTGGTTGGTTAGACAATATTAAGTTTTATGAAAACATCCAAAACATCAAATCTATTTGATGAACATAGTCTACAATATTTTCAGATCAACACCATTCACAGAAGATGACAAAATAGAAAACTTATTAATATAAAATGGATGATCACAACCAACAGAGTGATGACGTATAGATGAAAATTCTAGAAACCAAGAATGAAATATATATCCATTATAAAATAAGGGACAATTAAAAATAAGGTTAACAAGCATCGGAGTGTTTCTCATAGGACTGATCGACCAGTCCTATGAGAAACACTCCGATGCTTGTTAACCTTATTTTTAATTGTCCCTTATTTTATAATGGATATATATTTCATTCTTGGTTTCTTCTTCAGATTGGAGTTTTTATTCCGCATATACCCATATGCATATGCATTAAACTAACTGCATTGTCCCAGATCCACAGTGGTTTCAGTACGATGGAGCACCTCCACCCACACACACACACTGCTTGTGAAACTCGCACTGTTTTGAGGAAGTATTTTTCTGGGCAACTAACCTCCCTTCATGAGCCAGTGGAATGGCTCCCATACTCACCTGATCTCATATCTCCTGACATTTTCATGTGAGGTCACACAAAAACAAGATTTAGTCTACCAATCCAAAGGTACTTGAAGACCTAAAGACCAAAGTCTATGAGGCAATCGACAACATCCCTTAATTAAACATATTTTTTAATTAAGGTTAATTAACTCCTATGTTTTACGTACCTATGGCATTTGTCTTTGTGTCTCGTCTTTTTCTTTCTAGCTTAGAACATTTATTTAAAAATATGGACTTCTGTGGGACACCTGATATATATTATATATATATATATATATATATATTATATATATATAAAAAGTTCTTTTAAAAGCATTTTATATGCCTATATTAAGACATTTTTAACCTGACAATAAATAAATATATAAATAAATAACTCGCGCAAAGGATAAATTTCAGCTTGCATCGTTTCTAAAATAAAATTTTGAAAAATCTCTTTTGCTCAGCCTGACAATGATCAGTTACAGCCATTAGTCTTGGCTCGAAGCACAGTAGAGGAAAACACGGTTGGGAAGAAAGCGCGCCTTCAAGTAAGCGTTTTTTAAAGCGCGAAATAAATATGCGAAAAACGACCATGAAAGAGATTTCAAAAATGGGCAAATATGCCCAGGAAGAAAATGAGACTTGTAAAAAAGAAAAAGTGAAAGTTTGCCTTCACTAACATTTAATTGCTAATAGGAAAATTACCCACTAAATTCACTTTGAAGATTACAACGAATATTTTTGATGAAATACTTATAGTACCTCGTTGGTACTATAATAATGTTAATTATGGTAATTAGTTAAGTTAATTATTTGGTTAAGTTGTTAATATTAATGAGGCTGGGGTCACCATTGATCTTTTCAGATGAAATAATGTTATTAATTAAGGAAATTAATAGAGTGAGTTTTCTTCCTTTATTAAACAAAATAAATGAGATTCAGATGAAATTAATAAAAGTTGCGGTTGTTTGAATGAAAGTTGTATTGAAATGTTATAAATGTGCACTTGATTAATGACTTCAATATTATATAACGCGCAAGGTAATGAAAGTCTTTATATAAAGTTAGGTGAATAATACCAGGCCAATGGAGCCTGTTGCACGTTGTTACATGGTGAGATCTCTCGTGTCATTGAAGAACGAGGTGAGATGCGCTCTAGGCTTCGTGCCCGGGAATCCCTTATAACGAGGTTGAGGTGTAACGTTCAGGGCAGAGGCAAGTAACTGCCTTTAGTGAATCTCGCGATGTGACGTCATCTTAGTTGTGGATGTGTCGATGGAACAGCGGGTTTATTGTAAAGTAGAAATCGCGAAATTATTTAAAGGCGTCTCTGTCGTTACATACTCAAATTTATAGTCGTGTTTCAACCTTTGGTAAAGTGATATTAAATTTAAGATATCCAATCGAAAAAATAACTATTTAATGGTCTATTACGACTAATTTGGAATCCGAATACACTATGCTGAACTCTAATCTGTTTTACACCCGTAAATCGCAGGAATAATAATAATTAAGGTAAAAATTGAAATTTTAGAAATTTTTGCTGTCTTCAATTTTATAATTCTATAATCCTCAACATTTCAACCTTTCAGATGTTCCGTGCGATGATTCCTCATTTCACGGAAGTCAAGCTTGTTGCCCCTCCTCTTGAGTTGTCTTGGTGACGTAAAAAGTTGGTTTCTTGCGCTCTCCATTTCACATAGCCAGGTACGCCCGGCTCATCTAGAATTGTTCTGAGCCAGTCGTCTAGGCTTCTTTTAAAGATATCCACCGCTACACCACTCGTGTTCCTTAGTTCCTTGAGCAGCTGGTTGAACAGTCTTGGTCCTCTCACAACAAAACTATTTTCCTTCGGGTTGAGGATGTTCCCTGTCCAGCCTTTAATTTGGGAACACGACATATTCTTCCTTTTCTACTTTCCACTGTTGTTTGAGTGCGTATAGGGTATTTTTAGCCAAAAACCAAAACTTAAACCTCAACTGGCAAAATTGAGCGTCCACTTATATTGAGGTTCTGAATATAGTAGGCTAGGTGTAGCTGTAAACCCTAGATCCTGTCCCAAAGCTGGTTCCTATCTGCTTTGCAGATAGCTGGTGAGGGAAGCTATATTTTTTTGGGGGGCCTCTTTGCGAGTGACCCGTTGCCCACGTCGGGCTAACATCATGAAAAAAAACCTTTAGTGTTTGTCATTTACCATTACTTATTCGGACTATAGTGGATAATTTCCCCAGAAGAGTTCCTTGTTCCATGCACGGTCTGCGTGTATCATGAAAAACCTCAGGGGACCATTCTGAGTTCAATCCCATCATGAAACGGACATGTTATGTGCCTTGAAAAGTGGACGCTCAATTTTGCCAGTTGAGGTTTAAGTTTTGGTTTTTGGCTAAAAATACAATAGTTACTCCTTTTTCTTTGATGTATTGAATCCGACGTGAATGCAACGAGTTTTTTACTTATATTGAAGTTTTGAATATAGTAGGCTAGGTGTGGCTATAAACCCTAGATCCTGTCACAAAGCTGGACCTTATCTGCTTTGCAGATAGCTGGTGAGGGAAGCTATATTTTTGGGGCCTTTTTGCGAGTGACCCATTGCCCACGTCGGGCTAACATTATGAAAAAGAAAAAACTATTGTGTTTGTCATTTACCATTACTTATTCGGATATGGTGCAGTTAATTTTCCCAGAAGAGTTCCTTGTTCTATGCACGGTCTATGTATATCATATATATATTGTTTCTGTTACCGTGTTACCCAAAGCTACACATGAATGATCAACAAATACTGTCAATATTCAAATTACTGAATGTGAAAATTTAATTAACAGACACTATATCTCAGTAGAAGACTTTTTAAACAAGAAATACAACAATGACAACTTGTCTTTCCTAAACTTAAACATTCGCAGTCTCCCATACCACTTTGACGAATTGACAGCTAACCTAAAATTATTATAACATAAGTTCACGTGCATTATATTAACTGAAACATGGTTAAATGATAATAATAAGATCTTTTTAATACTCCAGGGTACACAAGTTATCATGTATGTAGGCTAACAATTGGGAAGGAGGTGTAAGTATATTTGTAGATTCAAACTACAGGAGTTAAAGTATCGAAGAACTGACAAACATAAACAATACCTCAGAAACACTTGTAATTGACATGTATATTTATAACAATTTTAATCAATTTTATACATCTACCGACCACCAGTTAGTAACGTACCAAATTTTATTACAAATGTCGATGGAATTCTGACCTCAAGTCATGTCGGTAACAATTGTGTCATGTATCAGTACAGGAGACTTAAATATTGATCTCACAAAAAAACATTGAAATAATAACGAGCTTAAATCACAACATCATGACTGCAAGTGGCTTTAAATTAGCTATTACAAAGCCAACTACACTTCACAATAACATTAGAAATTCGACTCTGCTAGATCAAATCTGGATACGTTCCCCGCTTGACTCATCTCAAGTAAAATTACAGTAGATATCAGAGATCACTGTCTACGTACACCGTACTAATCACCCATTTCTATGCACAAAAAATATAAAAATTAACTATAGATCTTATAGCTACAATAACAAACTAAAATTCCTCCGAGGAATAACAGCTTTTGACTGGATTGGAATAACCGAAAAAACGAAACAAAATTCTAAGCATTCGCAAGCAAATTAATAAATATATTCAACACAAATTTTTCTCTAAAATCAAAAGTAAGTTCTAAAACTAAATTCAACAACCAATGGATCACACCAGCATTCATTCTGAGTATTAAACGCAAGGATACTCTAAATTCTGTAAAACTGATATAATCACTGAACAGACATACAAAAATTACTGTAATGGACTTAATGCAGTCACAAAAAAAGCAAATATCGATTTCAAATACTGATACTCACTCTCAGCAATATATGTCACAACTACTCCAAACTCATATTTCTTTGATCCAGTCCTACCGAATGATACCCCTTTAGGGATAAAAAATCTGAAAAATAAAGTTTCTCATATCACAACGATCTCGGTAAAAGTATAGAAACTAGTATCGGATGAAATTGCAATACCACTCTGTAAACTAATGAATGAATCAATAACATTAGGTATATTCCCGCAGTTTTAGAGTGACACACGAATTTACATTACTTAGGATTTGAGTGAGAATAGGAAGGGGGCGGGGTCTGCCCCTTCCTCTTCCTCTGCTTATAAGTTGCTACACGTCACTGTTGACTTTCATTTGTCAGTTTATTCGTGATTTTCCTTAATCATTTTTGTGTCAGTGCGTTCGTATTGTTTCATGACAGAATGCCACGCAAGTGTGTCAACCATCCAAACTGTTTCTGTTATGTGTGCAGAGAGTTAACACTTAAATTTCAAAGGCGAAATTTCCCCCCTCTCGTCAAAAAAGCATACGAACTTTATTTTGGTTGCAAGGTAGGGGATCAGAACAAGACGTGGGCACCTCATACTGTACATGCTATATTACGTGTTTAAGACTTCTGACAGGCTGGCTAAATGGGTCTCGTCAAATGCCATTTGCTGTTCCGATGATATGGAGAGAGCCGAAAGACCATTTAACGGATTGTTATTTCTGCTTAACAAATATACTAGGCATTACTGCGAAATCTAAACATATGGTACAATACCCAAATTTACCATAAGCCATAAGGCCTGTTTTACATAATAAACATTTGCCAGTACCAAGGCCACCGGAAACGTGGAGTTTAGATGATGAAAATGAAATTGATGTACACTGGTAATGACGAAGCTCAACATGGTTTACTGACGGACGATGTTGATCCAATATTTGAACCATCTTGTTCATCGACAGAGCCTCACTTAATATCTCAAGCAGACCTGAGCGAGCTTGTCTGTGATCTGAAATTGTCAAAAGATCAATCCGAACTTTCGGCTTCAAGGTTGAAAGGTTGGAATCTTCAAGAAAAAGGCACTAAGATATCTTTTTACCACAAGCATCAAAGAAACTTTCTACCCTCTCATGAAAACCCTTGGCCAACAACATGATCCAAACGAATGGCGCCTATTTATTGATTCCTCGAAGCTGAGTTTAAAAACAGTATTACTCCATAATAGAAATAAATACCCTTCAGTTCCATTAGCACATGCCGTAGATATGAAGGAATCATACGACAATATGCACCTGCTTGTGAAACATATCCAATGTGATAAATACTCTTGGCATATCTGTGGAGACTTGAAAGTGATTGCACTTCTTCTTGGTTTACAACTGGGTTATACGAAATTCTGTTGTTTCCTCTGTGAATGGGACAGCAGAGCACGGGAAAGCCATTACTCAAAGAAACAATGACCACTTCGACAAGCGTTGATTCCAGGGCATAAAAATCTCACCAGGTCACCTCTTCTTAATCCAAAAAAGTTATTTGCCACCATTACATATTAAACTTGGTTTAATGGAAAATTTTGTTAAAGCTATAGATCAAAATGGCAGGGGGGGGGGGGTCTCTACTTGAAACAGAAATTTCCGAGGATCAGCGAGGTCAAAATCAAAGAAGGGATATTTGTGGTCCCGCAAATTAGAGAAATCATGAGACAGCGCGTTTGATGAAACTCTAAGTGAAGTTGAAGGAGCAGCTTGGAGAGCATTTAAAGTAGTGAACACAAATTTCCTCGGAAACTTCAAGGCCGAAAATTAAGTCACTTGTTGAAAAACTTCTCAAGGCCTACAAAGACGTGGGGTGCAACATGTCGTTGAAAATTAATTTTATTGACTCACATCTCGACTTCTTCCCAACAAACTTAGGCGATGTTAGTGATGAGCATGGGGAACGCTTTCATCAACAAATATCCACGATGGAGAAGCGATACAGGGCAAGTGGAGCCCCAGCATGTTGGATGACTACTGCTGGACATTGTCAAGGGATGGCCCAAAGGCGAAATACAAGCGTAAATCATCAGTAGCCACATTTTAGGTGAATTCAATATGCATTTTCTACTTTGATATTGCTATTACACCTATAAATTAGTCCAAATTTCATTTTCGATTAACTCAATATTGGTGGGTGATAGAAAAAGTTTGAGGCCATTTTTGAACTCAGCGGTAAAAAACCTATAAGATCCACCCATTTTTGTTCATGTGGCAAATAAAAAGTTCAATTTTGTCGACCAGTGATCGCTCCATTTCCGTATTGCCAACTTAAGTAAAGTATTGGAAAAAATCGTGTACAAAATCATACTAAATTCTTAATCAAACAAGATATTTTAACTTAAACACAGTTTAGATTTAAAGGTGGGCATAGAACAGAAGATGTAACAAACATGCAATTATTATAAAATGTGTTTCAGGACCTAGACAGCAAAAAACACACTGCCTTGGTCTTCCTCGACTTGTCAAAAGCTTTTGATACACTTTCGCATGAAATCTTATTGAATAAAATTTACATATACGAAATAAGAAGAAATATCCTCGACTGGTTCAAATCGTATCTGACAAATCGCCATCAATACAGCAAATTAAAAGATAACACTGGACAACAAATTAAAAGATAACACTGGACAACAAATTAGAACTTTTTCCGGTTCCTCAAGCAAATTAGGAACGGATGCAAGAAGAGAGCAGATTAACAATAGTGTTAACACTACCCTTGTACCTTAACGAAGCCGTTTCATTCTCGACAGATTATTTGAAATTGGCACTTTCCATAAACTAAAGCCATTCTTCGATGGTCGTATCGCCGTTGTACGTTATTTCGATACTGTTGTCGAATACACATACACTCTACTACTTCTCGACGATTTCACCAAGTGCTGGGACAAACAAGGTGAGAACGGTCTGGAGCTGAAAACATATTTAGAAGCTACAGACCCTGAGAAGTATCATAAGCTCTTGAAAAAAGGTATAGAACGCTACAATCCCAAACTTGCCTTCACCCTTCACTCAGAAGAATTATTTCCATATATAAGATATAGCTGTCGTGACGATTTAGAAGAATTCCTCAATCATCGTTATGAATTGTGAAGACTTTACAATTGAAAAAATTAGTGAAAAAAGATTAAGTGCGCGCTTGGAGAGAGTTGTCTATAAAGTTGAATTTAATGATGATGTAGTAAATGATGTCATCTTCGAGCGTGGTTTTGATTGTATTCTATCCATGTTTAAAGAGTGTGAGAGTTTTACTTCAAGTTGTAAAGTATGTACGAAAATAGTCTTAAACGCCCAAGAATAGTTTATATAGAATATAAACCTCCGCATACTCTAAGTGGTGAATTAATTTACGTCGCATTTATTGCGTAGTACAAAGTAATGAAGGTGTAAATGTAACTACGATTACGTGTGAATTTATTATTTTATTTAAGAAAGGGAGAAAATGATTTTACTATTATTATTTCTATTTTTATGTCTTATGTATATACTGTATTTACTCCATCTTTATTGATTGTATTATTATTTCCATTTTTATGTCTGATGTGTATATATATTAACGACTTCTTTTATTGTTAAAATAAATAACAGATGATGTATATGTAAAAATGAACAATGAATAATTCCTATGTAATCCGTGTATTTATATAAATCCTCATATTTACCTAATCCGTGTATTTATATAAATCCTCATGTTTACCTAATCCGTGTATTTATATAATCCTTATATGGATCCTTATATTCATTGTCTTCATACAGTACTTATGTTTGAATGGTTTTTATGTTCGAATGTTCATTTTTACATGAGGAACCAAAGTCGCCTGATGCGAGTTTGGATAGAATTTCGATTTTTGCTTTCTATTTTCTTTTCAGTGTCACAACCATGCGACCTACCATTTCTTTGGTTTAGTCGTATCCATATTTCCATTTTTCATTTGTTAGAGAATTTATTATAATTAATTATGGTTGTCTTGCATCTAACCCTCATCCCTAAAGTTTATTAGATTGTGCATGCACATTGAATGTGGCATGATTGGAACCCTTACTTGTACTTCTTTATTCATTTACTTAATTATTCCTCAAATGTACCCAATTCCTTAATATTTGTCGTATATTTAATTAATAGTTTCACTCACTCTTTGTCTCTAATTCGTTTCTTCTAATTTCTCCCAATAATGACTTGTACTGTACGTACGAATTAAATAACTATGGCGTATTAATTATGAATTGACGGATGGCATAAGTTGAATAACTATGACGTCATAAAGTAGCTTAATTCTCTTCACATTTTCCCGTCATTAATTTCCCTTCATCATATCTCTAGTAGACAATGTATGGTAAATTTTTTAACATAATAATAAAAACTTTACACTCTATACGTCATTATTTATATGTTGTTCATTCATACATCCATGTCCTTTTTGACCTTTATCTTTTATTAATTTTATTAATTATTCATTCAGCTACCTATTGTCTACCATTGTCAACCTATTGTGTGACTACCAATATGTGTACAATAGTTTATGCATTCGTACATGTTCCCTAACAATCATGACTACGTACATAGTTACGTACATGCACATACGTTCACATGTATTCTTTTTACTTTTTCTTTTATTTATTTAATTCCTCGCAAGATATTCGTTCATGCTGACGGAAGTGTTTGAATTCCGCTGACCAGGCGAAAGCGAGCGCTTTTGAGGTGAAAATCTCCTCTCGCTTGCTTCTAATTTATAAAACATTATTATGGGTGTTGTTGTTATATATATATATATATATATATATAATATATATATATATATACACCGTATGTGCCCATGTATGATACTTTGTTATACTCCTAACATCCTAATTGTCTATAAATATGAAACACTAAAAAAACTATAGTTAACTGTTTAATTGTAATTAACTGTAATACTTAAATATAATGTATTTGATGTACTTTAATGAAACTAAATTAACGATAATAATTTAATATAATGTAATTAATGTACTTTAATGAAACTGTAATTAACGATAATAAGCGAATGTGAATTAATTGGTAATTATAATCATAGTTGTAATAAACTAAAATTACAATGTACTCAGTGATGTACTTGGGATTGTACTCAATGTACTACTCCGACATTATGTCAGCCCGATATTATTATTATTATTATTTTTGTTATTTATTTTTTTCGTTTTATTTTGGAATCTTTCAAAATTCTGATCATGTGTTTAAAATTAGGCTTAACGTAGATCTCCATTAAACTGGGGGGGGGGGACATAACATTCAACTGCACTCCCTCAACATTTAGACTTATAAGATGCTTGTATTTGTAAAATAAGAGACACTCCCTTGTTAGCAGCCTTTGAGCGAGGAGGAGCCCTCCTTGAGGGCAAATTTTTGGAACAGTTTCTACGGCAGGAGGGACTTGTTCCTCGAAGATGGACTTCATTTTAATGACGTTGGAGCTGCGCGTTTAGGAAGACTAAGTATGGATTATTGATTATTACAATTATTTAATATTATCATATTCTTCTGTCTAATTATGTTGTAATCCCATGAAATATTTTTTTATTGAATTTTAGAACATCGAATGACTAAACTTTGAAACATCGTAATTGATATAAAATACTTAAATGTTTTTCTTTCTTTTCAGATATTCCTAAGATGCCAAAATTGAAGACAAGAGGTCAGTCGTCATGCCACTTGAGCCGGTTAGTCGGTACAGGTAAGGAGCTTCACGTATCAGAACTACCAACAGTGCGAGACATGCTGAGACTAGGGTTACCCTTTCGTGAACAAAATACAAAGGATAGAAGGAACTACACAGAGAAAGAGCTCATACGGGACATGATTCCCCCTCTTCTGCGTCAATGTAAAAAACCTAACGTGCTATTCAAACCACCTGTACTCAATCAGTATAGAACTATTGAGCTAAAATTAACAAAGCTGTGGCACAAAGCAGTTGAGACATCACTTGGTAAAGGAAAACTAGCAACGAAAAATAAATTTCTGCACACACTTGATACTCTTCTTGACATTTTGAACTGCCAGTGTCCCATAGACTTGTGTTCTGAAGCCAAACGTTCGTTCTCCCTCATGCAGAAGAGAACCTCACCCTCACATTGATTGTCGCTGTCCTCGTGAGAAGAAGATCCCTGTTTTGGAGCTGGCTTTCATAAAGGCGCAGAAAACAAAGGCAGGAGGCCAAGGAAGTATGCAGATTGGTTCGGCAGATTATTCAGAAACCAAAAAACAGATTGTTATTGCTATATTGCTAAGAAAAGAGAGAAAATTCGAGAGAGGGAAGAAAGGAAGAAAAAGAAGAGTGAAGAAGCCACCCAAAGAGATGAAGAGCTCTATCAAGAGGTTTCTCACTTCTTTGAAAGCTCTTCAGATGAACAGAAACAAGCAACACCAGATGATAGCTCCAAAATGCCATCTGAACCTTCGCCGAAGAGAATGAAATACAACACTAAAGACATCTCAAACATTGCCCTTGCCAGTATTCGCCACCATACGGGGCTACGAGAGACTGCAGAAATTGCCAATGCCGCTTGGATAGATGCAGGCCTCATCAGCCGAGAGGATACATCCTTAATGATAGATCATAATAAGAGAAGAAGAACACAAGAAAAAATAATGAAGGAAATATCTGATCAGCATGAAAAAGATTTGAAGGAGGAAGGTCTCTCTTGCCTTTTGTTTGATGGAAGAAGAGATTACATAAAAGTTCTCCTAGAGGTAGAGGGAATGGACAGAAAGTTTCCCGGTCTCATCAAAGAAGAACACTACTCTGTGTGTTCCGAACCTGGTGGCCGCTATTTGTTTCACTTTGTTCCTGAAGCAGAAGTAGAAGGCAAGAAACATGTAGAGGCAATTGCTGATCAAATAATATGTTGGCTTCAAGAAAGAAGACTTGACAGTTCACTGCAGGCCGTTGGTGGAGACTCAACTGCGGTAAACACTGGATGGCAGGGCGGTGTTATGACGCATTTAGAGAAAAAACTTGGAAGAAGGCTTGTTTGGATTGTATGTGATCTGCACACAGGAGAACTACCTCTTCGTCGTCTCATCCAGGAACTTGATGGTCCTACAAAGGGCAACAAGAAGTGGTCAGGCCCCCTTGGCAACATGCTAGATGAAGCAACGGAATTAGAAATAAATACAAAATTTCCAAAGGTCGAAGTAGGCCCTCCCCTTCCAGTGTTGTCTGAAGAAGTTATCAAAGACCTCAGCACGGATCAATCTTACGCTTATCGTATTGTTCAAGCAATCAGATCAGGAGAGTTGCCTCAAAATCTGGCTCTCTTGGAGATTGGACCCGTAAGTCACAGTCGTTGGTTAACTACAGCGATTCGTTTCTGCAGGATTTGGGTTTCCAAACATGCATTGAAGGGAAAAATGCTACAGAATTTGATGTTGATTGTTGAATTTATTATTGGGTTTTATCTTCCTCACTGGTTCAATGTAAAACTTAATCCAATGTGGATGGAGGGGCCCAACCACATCTTGTTTCAATTACAGCTACTGAGAACCCAAAGGAAAGTAGTGGTGGACATCGTGTTACCTGTGGTGAGAAGGTCCGCTTGATATGCTAGGCCAGAGGCAGTTTTGCAAGCAATGCTCTGCAGCCAGTGTACCAAAGAGCGAACTGAGGCTGTGGAAATCATTCTAAAGCTTAGAGGAACATCACTAGATGATGACCAGCTGGGAGACTGCTCTGTTCAGACAAGGAAGGTACCTCCGATAAACGTCAATGCCACGAAATTGTCAGAATTAGTTAACTTGAGTTCGGAAGTTTTGGAGCCATCACTGACAACATGTATAACAAACAAAGATTTAACACAACTTAAAGAGGCCCCAATGCAAGTGCCAAAGTGGCTTTCTCACACTCAGAGTATGGAGAGATGTGTGAAAATGGTCACAGAAGCAGCTAGTCAAGTTTACAGTCACGAGAGGCGAGAAGGCTACATCAAAGCGCAAGTAGCAAGCCGAATGCTGATGTCAAGGAACCGCAGCAAAAAGGAATGGCTGCATTGGTTACTTTCAAATAAAGACTCTGAATGATATCTTATTGACTTCTAAATGTTGATAGGATGTTTGCGCACATTTGTTATTTTGTTACGAATTTACGGAAAAATGGAATTTTTTAATTAAAATTGATGTAGGTAGGAGTTATTTTTTATTGTTTCTGAAGCAAGGATATTATTTTGTATGCCAAATGATTACATTAAATTGCTACCAAATCACATGATTTTCAATTTAGTCATTTCACCCCAAAAATTGACACACCCTAATGCGTGCAGAAGAAACACTCTGCCCCACTGATTTTTTTGAGAACTGAAGCTTATTTTTTGGTCAAGAATCACATCACATTTTTCTTTGCCCACATTGTACTAAGCTGCTTTTACCCCCAGTCAGGCACAGACTATCTTTCTTTCACAAATTACAAGTCTAATCTGAGAAAAAATCAACTACGACCCATATGACTAGTTTAAACAGTGTAATTAAGCTATCATAAAAATATGACCAGAAGTGACAGTCGTAAACACCCATGAAGATAAGACTGCTTTAGGAGTCAGGTACATAAATTTGGGTCATATATGCCCACTTTTTCTTTTTACAGTACCTGATTAGTGATATATTATTCTTTTTACATAATTTCTAATTATTTTATGGTACTTGTGGGTTATCTGTCGCCGCTTTTTAATATACCTATTGGTTATCTGTTTCCACTTTTTACTTGTGGGTCATTTATTTTTTAGTTAGGTTAGGTTAGGTTAGTGTGTGGTTAGGTTAGGTTAGGTTAGTGTGAGGTTAGGTTAGGTTAGGTTAGGTTAGGTTAGGTTAGGTTAGAAGGAATAGTGGTTGAGATCGATGAGAGCCTATTCACGAGGCGTAAAAACAATGCCGGACGCATTTTACCACAACAATGGATGTTCGGAGGAATTTGCCGTGAAACAAACGACTGCTTCATCGTTCAAGTTCCCAACCGCTCTGCTGCAACTCTCTTGGCTGCCATTGTGGAAAACATCGCCGAAGGTTCCATTATCTACTCCGACAGCTGGCGAGGATATAAGACCACCGACCTCCAGGAGGCTGGCTTCCAACATTTCAAGGTTAATCATCGATACAATTTCGTTGATGCAGATACCGGAGTCCACACTCAAAATATCGAACGCTTGTGGGGATCAGCAAAGTGGAGGAACAAGCGTCACCGAGGAACGGCCCGACACCATCTTAAGACCTACCTGGCCGAGTTCATGTGGAGGAGCAAGCTACCCGCTAGTGTCGACCCATTCGACGGCATCCTGGAGGCCATCGCCGCGTTCATGCCACCCGAATAATATGATTAATGTTTGTTATTTTGAGAAATAAAAATAATTTAAGAAAAAAATAGTATATTTTTGTAAAAATGGCAACATGATAACACATCTGTATTTGTGAAAAAGTTGGAAAATTAAATTAAAAAGTGGCGACAGATAACCCACAAGTACCTTTTTTATTTTTATTTGATAAGGGTAGCTAATAAATTAACTTAAAAAAAGTTACAAAAAAGATCATTGAAGTTATCTACAAAAAAAAATGATTCAGAATAAGGTTACCATAATAATTTAGCCACCACTTCTATATATAGGTATGGTCGATGAAAATACATCAAACTATCGTACATCAAGTATGCAAATGCTTGTACAGTCGATGCAGTTTTCCCATTACCGTGTGTCGAAAATTCCTTACTCATACACTGGACAAATCAGAATTAAAATATTTCAAACTTTATATTCTAGAATTTAAAACTGAACCAACCCTTGCTCGATCAATCATCTGACAAGGACGAATGGATACGGCCACTTGTCGAACTTGTCACTCTTCGTCACGCATTGATCAGCAGAGTTCAGGCGATTTTCCAGATAAAATGAAAACATTCTACGAGAATTCGCTTGTTTCTTCATTTATAACAATACTTTTAATTTATTATATAGACTGTTGGAATTTTACCTTTCTCTAATAAATTGTAAGGAATGACTTAACATTCTTAACATTACGTTTACGGTAAAAAATGCAGGGCATAAAATGCATGTTTCTTATTTTTATTTTGTGTTTTAATTCCTTTTTACCACAGCCATGCTTCAGTTTTTAAGAAAATAGGAAATCTTTAACTATAACAGAAAACGTCTTAAAAAATAATTATGGGGAAACTACAGCAAATTAAGAAATTGATTTTAAATATTTATTTTCTCTTTCGCATGTAGACAAATTGTTGAGTAGTTAAATTGGAAACTGTTCAGCGAATTAAGTTTAATGTAAGTACTTTACTTGTGATGTTTATATTTTACATACTTAATATGGGATTTCTACTCGGTAATGAATGAGGAAAAGTTGCAGGAAATTTATTAAAAATTAGCTGTTAGGTTGTGTTTAATAAGAAAACAATTATACATTGCAACAATGCAAAGAATTAAAAATATACATACATTAGGATCACCTGAAAATCAGGGCCCCCCCCAGCCTTCTTTAGTTAGCTTCATGAGGCTAACTAACGAAAATATCACGACCTACCTAACCAATCGTCAAGGGCGTACAGTTGACCGAACGATTGGTTAGGTAAGGTCGTGATATTTTCTTTAGTTAGCCTTGTAAGGCTAACTAAAGAAAGCCGGGGGCTCTGATCTTCAGGTGATCCCATTATTACACATGCATACCTATTACTTATATTGCAAGTTATTTTTAGCGAAGTGTCCACAGTAGTATATATATATATATATATATATATATATATATATATATATATATATATAAGGAACAAGAAGACTAGTCCATATACAAACATTGGATCACCTGAAGATCAGGGCCCCCAGCTTTCTTTAGTTAGCCTTATAAGGCTAACTAACGAAACTATCACGACCTAACCTAACCCATCGTTAGGTCAACTGTATGCCCTTGACGATTGGTTAGGGTAGGTCGTTATATTTTCGTTAGTTATCCTTATAAAGCTCACTAAAGAAGGCTGGGGTCCCTGCTCTTCAGGTGATCAAAACATTTAATATGCAGAACTTTCGACATTTCTAATGTCATCTTCAGTGCTAAAAATGAGATATACAGGGTGCGGCATAAGTCGGTTTACGAGAATAATAAAATCACCTTGTGAAGAATAATATACCCGAGAAAAATTATCTTTATATTTGGCTGCACTGATTCGGCAACACCTAACCTAACCTAACAAGATGATGCTCCAACACATTTCGGAAGAAATGTTCGTGTATTCTTGAAAGATAATTTCTCAGAATGGATAAGACGTCTTGGGATAATCGAATGGCCTCCTCAGTCATCAGAAAAAACAAGATGTGATTATTCAATGTGGGATATAATCAAAGATATAGTCTACGACCAGAAACCTCGGGACTTCTATCACATGAAGACTTTGATACGCAAAGATTTCGAGACGTTGAATAATAACAAAGAACTGTGTCGTGCTATTTGTTGTTCAGTGGTTCAATGCTGCAACGTGTGTATTCAACATGATGGAGGATACTTTAACCAATTTCTGTAATAAATAATAAATATTATTCTTCACAAAGTGATTCCATTATTCTCAATAAAGCGACTTATGCCGCACCCTGTATATACAATTAAAACCAACTATGAACTTAGGACAATTTAAATATTGACAAAGATCACAGCGAAAATAAAAATTAAAACGTATGAAATTATACAGTTAATACAATTAAAATATAAAATATTGTAAAAGGAACTATAAAAGGAGTCTTACCTTTAAGATAAGAAAAGAATAAATGAAAGTAAAACCATTATAAATAATTTAGGGGAACATTACGGAAAACTTTAAAATGTAAAACATTAAAATCTATAAAATCTTAAAATCTTAAAAGGAACAAATCAGGTACAAGTTATCCAATCACAGACACAGCAAAGAATGGGAAAGAATGAAAATTTTTTTGTTAGCGGGCACTAACTTTATTGGTTGGTTAGTAGGCAGGTAAAGGAAATTTTATTGAAGGATATTGAGGTTGTGGAATGGGGTATAATGATTTATATCCGGTTTATGCTTAAAAATGAGTATGGTTTCTAAGAGGGGTAGGTCGTGTTTATTGGCTTTAGCAGTTATTGGAAAGTTAGTAGATTTAATTGGGTGGTCCAACTGAATGGGAGTGAGAATGTATATGTCGCAAGTCTATTATTAGTACGACTACTAATACCCTTGTGTTCATCGATACAAATTTGGAGTTAGCGTGCAGTCATGCCAACGTACTACGATGTGCAATGTCACACGTATATTTATAAATAACCGATGAGAACAAGGGCTTTGGAATTAAATCTTTAAATTTGAAAAAGGAGTGTAATTTACGTTCTAATGTGTAAATACATTTAACAGAAATTTGTGGATAAAATCTATTGATAAGTTTACCAATTTTCCTCAACGCAAGACTTTCGGGTCCACAGTAAGGGAGTTTAAGATATACAAAGTTCTTCTGTACTGTAGTAACGACGATTTTAGTTTTATTAGAGAAGTTTAAGTTCATGAATCTTTTTGTTACACTCTCAATAAGTTTAGAAGGGAAACCATTACCTAGTAAGAACTTCTTATGGAACTCCAACTCGGCATGAAGAAGATGATAGTTGGAGCAAATCTCGTATGAACGGCATAGAAGGGTAAGAATGAGGTTACGTTTGTCCTATCAAATTTCATTCCCAAGCCTGTGAACGTAAGGTTTAAGAAAAACTGGTGTTACGAAGTGATTAAGTATTGCTACGAGTAATATTTATTTCCAAGAATGGCAAAGAATTGTCGTTTTCCGTTTCAGAAGTGAATTTGATGTTACTATGTTTTGAATATAAATACAGGGTGTTTATAAAGTCCCTATTTATTTCAGTGAAAACGTAGCAAAAAGGGTAAAATTCAATAACAATATAATAGAAGGCATACATTTAATGAATACTTAAGCATATGATTCTACGTGAGCACCATCAGTATCTCTACATAGTCAAATCTGTCAGCAGCATTACGGAACACATTTTGGAACATGACAGGGGTTATTTTTGTAACTGCTGTTACGATACAAGCACGTAAATCTTGCAGATCTGTAACCCTCGTTTGCTAGACGTTTGATTTGACAAAGCCCCACGCAAAGAAACCCAAAGGCGTTAGGTCAGGAGATCGAGCCGCCCAGGGCCTGTTGCCTCCACGTCCGATCCACCGATTTGGAAATCATTCATTTAGGTACTCCCGAACAATGTTTGCGTAATGACAAGGTGCCCCATCTTGTTGAAAGACGACGGTGTTTAAAATGCCATCTGAATGAAGCTGGGACATTTACGTGTTCGTATCGTAACAGCAGTTACAAAAATAACCCCTGTCATGTTCCAAAATGTGTTTCGCAATGCTGCTGATAGATTCGAACTCTGCAGAGATACTGATGGTGCTCATGTAGAATTATATGCTTAAGTATTCATTAAATGTATGCCTCCTATTATATTGTTATTGAATTTTACCCTTTTTGCTACGTTTCACTGAAATAGATAGGGACTTTATAAACACTTTGTATTGACGAAAAAGTTCAATATGGTCGGATGATTTAAATAGAACAAGACAATCGCCTACGTAACGACGGAAGAAGATTGGTTTAAAGTGTTGGGGACACTCCTCCAACCACTTTTTCTCATGGTAAGAGAAATAAATTTGCAAAGGTGAACCCGAGGGGTCCCCCCAGTGATACTCCGTCTGTTTGAACGTATTGATCATTATTCAAAAAGAAAATTCAGTTTTTAGTAGCAATTTCAAGGAGCGAGCGAATGTTACTTTCACCTAGATCGAGGGCTGTAGAGTTATGTGATTTGAGAAGATTGATACACGGGTCGATTGTTTCATTTAGAGGTTTGTTAGTGAACATAGATATTACATCAAAGCTGGCCATAACTACGGAGTCAGTGTTATCTATTTCAGTGATTTCCCTAACAAAGGAGAAAGAATCTTTAGTTGAATATTCATTGACAGTGAATTCGGAAAATAGAGGTGTGAAAAATTTACCAAGGTTATAATCAAAAGTGTTTATGGCGGAGAGGACAGGGCGGCACGAAGAGTTATTCTTATTGACTTTCGGAAGGCCGTATAAAACGCCAGGGTGAGAGCCAGACGCATAAAGCTTAAAATATTGTTCGTTAGAGTTTTCCAGGTTGCTTCAGTTTACGGAGGATACGAATAAGTTTCTCTTCTAATTTGAGGATATTATTAAGTGGATTTCCAGAGATTTTAGAAAATTTGGTACTATCGTTTAAAATCGTACACATTTTATTGATATAATCTACTTTTTGAAAAATAACTATACCATTACCTTTGTCAGGTTTACAAATTAATATGCTATTATCATTACACAATTGTTTAATGCACTGATACTCCTCTTTACTAAAAATATGATTGTATTTTAATTTGTTATAGTTACAATAAAAAGAAAAGGCCACATTTTTGAGAGCCGATTTAAATCTACATGCGTCATCTGGATTGGTATTAATAATGGGGAACTGGTTTAACTCTGCGTATAATTTTTCAAATGACAGGAAATGATGCTCATAGTTAAGTTTCTTTCCAAAGTGGGAGAGAAAATTTCAGTCCTTTAGTGTTTCAGTTTCAAACTTAGTTAATTGTCTATTAGACAAATTGAAAATTACAGACTTAGGATCAATCAGATTTCGCTTATCCAAACCAAGTTCCGTAAGTTTTTATCTAATTTAAATTGATCTTGTTTATTTACTTTAGATTTAAAATAATGTAGTTTGTTAGAAATACATAAATAATCTATTTTACTAACAATTTGTTGGTTATATATATATATATAACATCAGGTTAGACTATTGCTTATACGTCATACACATATGCAAAAATCACCACCTTACCGTAAACGAAAAGGAGAAAAATATAAAAACAAATACTTCCAGTAGTATGACTGCAAAATGGACGCGCGTATGCAATTGCAATGTTGAACATATGAGTGCCAGTGCCAACCCCCTCCCCCTGTTGCAAGACCCCCTCCCCCAGGGTGCAAAAAAAAGGGGGAGGGGAACTCCCCAGCAAGCTGGGGTAGTCCACCTAACCTCTTTTGTGGAGAAGGTGGGACGGCCTCACCCTCCAAAGGGATATACCTAACCTAAGAGAGAGAGAGAAGAGTCTCGATAGTACTGAGAGATGTGAAGGCCGCCTTCGACAAAGTGTGGCACCAAGGATTACAATACCGCATCCTCGAACAGAACATGGACGCAAACTTAGGGAAAATCCTTTGCAGCTTCCTCAAAGATCGAAAAGCTTACGTCCAACACAAGACCCACACTGGCAAGCTCTTCGACATCCAGGCGGGAGTGCCACAGGGAGCGATACTTTCGCCCACTCTGTACAACCTGTACATCGCCCAATTGCCTCCGCCCCCACCACACACACACCCGAGAAGTCATCTACGCGGACGACATCACGCAAATAGTAACATCAAACCTCGGCAAAGAGCAACACGCCAACAGGCTGAAGAGACAAATTGAAAGAATCAATGAATTCGAGGAACGTTGGAAAATTTAGACGAACCAACAGAAATTCACAGTTATTAACATTGGCCACAGGAACGTTCACGCACTAGAAATAAACAACCGAGTTCAACCTTACAAGCAACAAGGCACAGCTCTCGGCCTGACCATCAACAGCTTTGGCTATAAAAACCATACCACAGCAAGGTCAAACAAAGCGAGAAGAGAGCTCAGTAAACTCTACCGTTTCAGGGGACTCTCGGTAAAAAATAAGAAGATGCTGTACACGGCGCTGGTTCGGTCTATCCTCGAATACCCGGCAATTCCACTGCACACAACGAGCGACACAAATCTGATGTTGCTACAAAAAATACAGAACGCTGGAACAAGATTCATCCTGGGAAAACGACTCAGCGACAGGATATCATCCCAGGCACTGCACCAACAAGCAAACTTACCAGCCCTCAATGTCCTCCTGCACAGCAGGGCGGAGAAAACTTGGAGGAAGGTACAAAACACCTCTCCACAGACCTATGAAGAACTCGATATTGGACCTCAGCGCGGGAGAGAGTACTTCTATTTCAAGAGAAGTCTACCCCGCAGCAGACACCCCCCACCAACGGCACTTTTTGTACCGTATAGAAGATAAAAACAAAAAACAAAATAAAAAATAATAAATAATAAATAAATAAATAAATAAAAAAAATAATAATAAATAAATAAATAAATAAAAAATAAATAAAATAAAATAAATAAATAAAATAAAAGAGGTAGAAAACCCAAACTAAGCTAACAAGTCAAGCACCCTACAAAAGCTTGAACGCGCAAGGAAGGTGATTCACTTATCACCAGACCTTAAATCCCCCATTAAAAAAAAAAAAAAAAAAAAAAAAAAAACCTGCGCATCCTTGGTGAGCCCGAGGACCTATCAACTCTTCATCTATATTTCCCATTTCCCCACTTTCTGTTATCACTCCTACAACTCTAATTTCACCTCTTATAAAGTCAACAACAACAACGAGAGAGAGAAGAGGAGAGAGAGAAAGAGACCATCCAGCTTCTGCGAAAGGCAGAAGCTTATTGAGATCTCAGGTAGCTTCACTTGGCTTAGAACTCGAAATCCGCCAGTTGCCTTAATCAACCAATTGACAGTTGGCCTTATCCGCCAGTTGGCCAACACCACGTAACCGACATGAGGGCTACAACCAAGCGTTTAGACCTTAACCCATTAAAGCCCAACTTATTGTTTTAAATAATTTTTAATTTTTTTTTGCTAAAACGTAGTTAGAATGAGCATTTAAACAAAAATAAACATTCATGTTGTATCTATATGCCCTATTTGACCATTTATGACCTGATCTCTAAATAGATAATTGGGAGGATTCATGAATAAAAGACGTATAAATTAAAAAGTTATAGAAATATATTTTAACTTATAAAAATAGTTACAGTACATAAACAACATAATATAAACACTAAAATAAATATTCTTTATTCTTTGAAATAATTAATTTCCTTTATTTTATTTTACTGACAAATGCTGAAGAGGCATATCTACTATTTATTATGAGTTACTACATATTTTCCACAAAATACATGTAAAAATAATTACATTACATAACTAATATAACATAAAAAGAAGTTTTAAGCATAAACACTAAAATAAAAATTCTTTATTATTCGAAAATAATTAGTTTACTTTATTTTATTGACAAATGGTGTTTTTATTTATTATGATACGGCTCAAAACATGGGGTGCAGAGAGTTACTCCACATTTTCCACAAAATGACTTTGGTCTTCCACTACATGGCTTATTTTGGCATCTTCTTTGTTGGTCTCTCTTTTCAAGAAAGTGGCTTTTCTGGTCAAATCTAGAATCCAAGTTTGTAGATACCGATGGACGTCCCATGAGTTTTCTCCCAGAATTGCATTTCATGTATGCAACAGCTATTTGTCTTTTGAAACTCAAAAGATCAGATGCTTTTTCCTTGTGTATAAATCTTTGAAGGAGCCATGCATTCACTACAGCCATATCCAGTACACGTGTAAATAGAGGCCAATACCATTTCTTTCCTCTAACAGCAGTCTTATATTTACCTAAAAGCCAATCGTGGTGATCTACACCTCCCATATTGGCGGTATAATTCTTCAACACATTTGGCTGTGTAACTTTTCCTTTGGCTTTTGCTTTTTTATCCTATCTCGGCACACTATGTACAGGTTCAATAGAATCCCAGTTAGTAGCAATGCTGACACATTTATTGTCATTCCACTTGACAACCAGAACTTCTCCCCATGTGTCAAATGAATAATTATAGTAACCTCTGTCTTGTTTTTTCTGGTCTACATTCTTCAAGGGACAATCTTGCAACCTATTTTCTCTGACAGTACCTGTGGCTGTTATTCCTTGCATTTGTAAATGCACAAGTAAGTCTCTGGAGGTGAACAAATTATCAAAATATACACATGATGAATATTGCATTACTAGTCCTTCAGTCATGCTGAGAACTACCTTTGTTCCTAGATTCAATTCGTCATTTGGCTGCCCTGAAGATTTTCCACAATACAAATCAAATTTGTAACAGTATCCTGAAGCTCCACATAGAGCCCAAAGTTTATATCCAAATCTTATTGGCTTTCCTCTAATAAATTGTTTCAAGGAATGATGACCATAATAGCCAACCATCATTTCATCTACTGATACATTTTTTTCCATGACTCCAAATTGCTGAAACGAATTGTTAATTTTATTGAATAAAGCTCTTACTTTGAAGCCCCGATCTCCTTTGCATTTTTCAGCTTCAGAATTATCTGTGAAGTGTAAAAGGCTCTTTATTTCAAGAAATCGATTTCGGGACAATGCTCTTTTTACAATATCAATGCCCAAGTCTTCTTCATTTGACCAATAATGTCTTTCAGAGGGCAATCGATGGTATCCTGTGAATAACAGTATTCCAAAAAATGCTTTCATTTCATCCATGGACACAGTAAATACTCCTTTATTCTTCTGTTCAATTTGCATAACGAACTGTTTCTTTCACTATATGATCAAGCACTTCATTTGAAAAAAAGACTTCAAATAGTTGTACAGGTGACATCAATAAACATTTTTCCTTCATTTGTTCGAAGCATTGTAAATGATCGTTTTTTTGTGTAATAAGATTCTTATAAATAGGCATTTTCTTTTGCCATGAAGGTTTTATATTTGTCAGAATTTTTTTTTTTGTTGATAAAAGCGATTCGTTTATGGATGAGTTATCAACATTGTACTGAAGTTCTAAAGTTCCTGGAACATCATTCACTGTAGCTTCTCCAAGGTCATCTTCATCGGCCTCATCTTCATCAGATAAACGATCAACATCAGGTGGAATGATTGCAACTTCAAAATCATCTGCACCTTGTTCATCGGCTTCTTCAATAGCTTCCATAATTCTTTCAAAATTACAAAGTTTTCTTCGCCGATCCATGTTGATGGGTGATGAATAAGAGTAAAATAAAATTTAATTCATGGAGAGCTTCCTTTTATACCAAATGATTGCGCAATGTTATGACTCAAATGATTGTGCAATGTATGACTCAAGTGATTGCGTAATGTTATGACTCATTATCATATCCTCCCAATGATCTATTTAGAGATCACCAAAATTGTTTCTATTTTGCTTCTTATTCTACCTAAATAAACTGTCAGTTATAATAATAATACTAATGATTTACATCTTATAAATCATATCTATTCAAAAAATAATTATTTATTATATATTACAATATTATATTTAATGTTTTGCATTGCACATTTTTCTCTGCAAATTTAGGACAAATAAAATTCTTCATAAGTTTCTTAAGACCTCTCAGCAGTATTACACAACCACAGCACCACAACCGCTTTACTTACAAGCTCCTGGTAGACCAAAAATAGACAGAGCTATTGAACATAAACAAATACGTTTATGGGGCCAAGGGGTAAACCTACAAAGTCTCAAAAAAGACGCCAATAATTTTTCTATTGAGCTTCTCATGGTATAATATCACGAGGCCAATTTGACTTTTGGTGATCAATCTTTTAAACAAAATCCGATTAAGATAATCTAAGATTAATGCCAAAAGAAATTTTCGCCATAATACACAATTTTATCCTTAAACGATAACATAAAAAGCAATAATATGATTTTTAAAACAAAATAGAAATTAAATTTGGGGTAACTATTTCATTTTAACTTTTTCACCCATTTATTTTGCTTCAATACAAATTTATCTTTAATATATATTTTTATCCTTAAACTATAACAAAAAATATTAATATAACTATATTAAAAATAAAATGTATTTCGGGCTAACTATTTCATTTCTCGTCTTTCGCCCAAATAGATTCTATTTCGGGGTAACTTATTAATTTTTCCTCTTTTGGCCAATTATTTTGTTTCAATATAAATTTATCTTTAAGACACCAGTATATTTTTAAACCTTATTACAAAAAATATTAATATAACTTTATATTAAAAATAGATTGTATTTCGGGCTAACTATTTCATTTCTCGTCTTTCGCTCAAATAGATTCTATTTTAGGGTAACTTATTAATTTTTCCCCTTTTATCCAATTATTTTCTTTCAATATAAATTTATCTTTAAGACACCAGTTTTTTTTAAACCTTATTAAAAAAAATATTAATATAACTTTATAATAAAAATAGGTTCTATTTCGGGGTAACTTATTCATTTTTCCTCTTTTACGCAACTATTTTGCTTTAATACAAATTTATCTTTAATATGCAATTTTATCCTTAAATTGTGACATAAAAACGTTAATATAATCTTTAAAACAAAATAATCTATGGAATGAATAAAATGAATAAGTTATATTTGGTAAAGACAAGCCCCCAGAATTCGCGGCTCGTCCAGTTACAACCCAATGGGTGTGGCATGAGAACGAGTCCAGGATCTCTGGTTGGCGGAAAGGCTCGTTCTCACATAGGAAACTCGCGAATCGAATATTAGGGGTGGGGTCAATCGGGGTCACGTATATAAAAGGAAACATTTTCAGCTGGAACTCACAGCAGTTATTTTCACCAGTGAATAAACAAACACATTCACTCCGTCATGAGTCATTAGCAAGAACATTACTCTCCCCGCAATTGTTTGAAGACGGAGATTTCTATGCAGGGGCTACGCGCCACCTTTTCACCGCGACTGAACGGAATGATCTCTCCACACAAAACGTTAATGATATCTGCAATGATCTTCCATTTGAACCAGCAGAAGACTCTACCCTCGAGATGCGAGTAATTATGTAATAAATTAATTTGTGATTCATTCTCGGGCTATATACGAGGGTATATTCATTAAGTATCCGCACCTTTTTATTTTCACACCTGATAGATTATAAACATCACTTCTCAACATAGTCTCACTGTTTCTCAATGCATTTATTCCAGCGATCTACAAGCTTCCTAATGCCATCACAAAATAATGTTTTTGGCTGTGTGCGTAGCCAGTTATGCACCGCCTCCTTCAGGTCATCTCGCCTTGAAATCACTGACCTCTCAAAGCGTCTTTTAGTGGTCCAAACAGGTAAAAATCGGAAGGTACCAGGTCTGGACTGTAGGCTGGATGGTCGAGAACTTCAAATTTAAGTTCTTCAAGGCATTTTCTAGTATGTGGGCGCGGATTGTCGTGTAACAGTATAACATCTTCCCGTTGCAAGGAAGTTGAAAGCGCAGCCGTCAGCAGGTAAAGTTATGCTAACACTGTTTTCGGTACACGAGGCCCTATCCTTGAACATTATCTAGAGCGTGGAACTACAGTAACAAGTGCATCGTATTCTGACATGCTTCGGAATGAGTTAAAGCAAGCAATTCGCACAAAACGGAGAGGGAGATTGTCGGAAGATGTTATTCTGTTTATGGAATCATATGTTAACAACCCGGTGCCGGGTTCATTATCAGGTGCTGGCAGATGATGCGTACCACACCCAGCTAATTTTCCTTTTGAGCCCAGTTAGGATAGTTGCTTTGTGCTTATTATTTGATCCGGGTACACTATCCTACCTTTTCTCTTATTATAACTCCTTGTACCTCTCTCTTCATATATATATATATATATAATCAATAGGAATATGAAAACAAGAGATACGACTCTCAACATTTATTGGCCAAACGTTTCGGTCCACTCAGGGGCCATCTTCAGTGACTAAATAGAAGCATCTAAAAATAATCATAAAACTAAAGTAAATACAAATGTCAAACTGTACGATAATAAAATCTAACACAAAAAAAGTTAAAAAATTGTTAAAAAACTATCTGTTTTATAATCCAGATAGTTTTTTAACAATTTTTTAACTTTTTTTGTGTTAGATTTTATTATCGTCCAGTTTGACATTTGTATTTACTTTAGTTTTATGATTATTTTTAGATGCTTCTATTTAGTCACTGAAGATGGCCCCTGAGTGGACCGAAACGTTTGGCCAATAAATGTTGAGAGTCGTATCTCTTGTTTTCATATTCCTATTGAGGATAAGGTTCCCGAAGAACATTTCTATCGTAACTATATATATATTATATATATATGGAAGTATATGTTACCAACCTGGTTAGGCCACCTGCCTGCTGATTATTATTTGATCCGGACGCCCTAATCGGCATTTTATCTTATTGTAACTTTCTCCTTCCATATATACATCGCGGTGTCCTGACATATAAATGCATGTTTACTACAGGATACTGTGCTAGGCTTTCTGCAATTAATGTATTCTATTAAGTATTTAGAGAGTGAATTTTGTATCAAACATTTACGTTTAATAAATTTATAGAAAGTTCTACAGGTAGGGTTTTAGAATTACTAAAACTTTAAAGAATTCCAACGGTCCTGGGCTCGAGACCCTGAGATGGTAGGCATTGCGTAGTATGCACAGTTAGGATAAAATTATTTCCGGCGCTGTAAATTAGTGTACTTGTAACGCCTTGCAGCTCTCTCTCGCTCTCGCTCTCTCTTTTATATATATATATATATATATATATTATATATATATATGTTCCTCTGTGTGTATTTTATGAAAAAATAGGTTTTTAATTATTATCCATTCTGTGTCTCCTTCATGGTTATTTCGGCATATATATATATATATATATATATATATATATATATATATATATATATATATATATATGTGGTGTGGTTGTATTAATACATTTTCTGCTCATCACATTTTGTTTAAATGTTTCATTAAAATAGCAGGTATCCTCAATTATAGATTAATTTGCCTTAGTACTGAGCTAAACTTTCTGAATACAATTCGATTTGTGAAAAAAAATTGGATTTTAATTAAAAAAATTCAGAAAATGTATGAACTAATTAAGTTAATTTCTCCTTAAAGGTCCGATGCGGAACTCGATCGTGTTATAGCTACTTTTGGTGACAGCTTTGAAGAAAAGCAAATAGTCTACGGCGATTTGGAGGTTTTACAGCGCAGCCAATCCAGTGACCTGAATACGGAGGTTGAAGTATTGGCTCACATCCGGTCTAACGAATGCCAGGTCATCGAAAAACTAATGTAAGTTGTTTTTTTTTGGTTAAGAACAAGACATTGTATTTTCATCAATTTATTAAATGATAGAAATCATGTTTTAGTACAATTCAGCTTATAGAAATAGCGTCCATTAAATAAGACTAACATTAATGGCGACATTTTACACAATATAGTTACAATTATATATACACGCGTAAAACTTTACACAATACATCGAGTGCACACAAACGGAAAACGGCTTTTTATCTGTCTGCATACCAATTCATTATTCATCTCAGTGTCGCAAAAATCGAATAATTTTTAAAAATTTATAAATCCCTTCCCACGTGACATGTGCAGGAGAAATGAAAGACAATACATCCCGCAAATATTACTAAAATATCCTTGTAGTCGGTGGGGATTCCAGACAATTTCAGGGATATGCAACTGTTCGAGAAATTTTACAATAACAGGGTCATTCCAGGGATGAGTACCGAGTGAATTAAAATAATACAGTCTTTCCCTATTTTTAAAATATATTGTAAACCAATGAATCCCCTTGCCCCCAACAACGTCCGTATTGACAATAATTCCCCCGCATTTTCTCGTAGTTGGTAATTTCAATGTTTCATTCTTCGCAAACATACCGATAAATGTGAAGCGTGTGATTCGGTCACTTTTCATTACTCTCTGGAATGTATTCGCGTCCATTTTAAAAGTCAGTGACTACGTTCCTTAAGCGGTCGACCTCAATTAGGGCTTGCGACTCGAGGTATACTAGTACACTAATAGGCGCGTCTATCGGGTTGGCGAATTCCAATCTGACTGAGATGTTCCCACTTTGTTGTAGACTTAAGTGTGTATTTACAGTAGCAGATAAGTTGGGAGTGATGTCAAACGAGTAAAGGTTAAATTAATCGACAAATTCTTTTTGTGTTACGCCAATCCCTAGCTCATCACAGCCACCAGCAATATGGGCCACATTACTATAAGCTCTCGCGTAAAGCGTCTGATAACTAGTCCGTATCCATGGTCCCACCCAACGGAACACCATTGACGTATAGAGTTATATTTTTAAGGCCGAAATTCTCGAATTTAAAGGCGCTCTTTTCATATTTTCCATTCGTCGAAGCGTGATCCTGCATTCCAACTAATAACCTTTTAGGTAGAACTCCAAGGGCCACGTTTTCTAGCTGCTTCGAGGCCAACCCTGCGGGCACTGTGTATAGTTTGGTCTGTACTCTGTTAATTGGATATTTTACTGTTGGGTGTATTAAATATTTTTCAATTTCTAGGTGCTTAACAGAGCTTAATTTCACTCGCCGTACGCGCAGATATGTTTCCATAATGTGAATCACAAAGGGTTTCGCGCCCGCTTCTTCATCAGGTCCCAGATTTATGCAGATCTCAGGATTCGTGCGGGTGAGCTTTAATTTCATACCCACCCCATTCCTAAGCAGTTTGTCCTGGAACGTGAAGTCTGTATGCAGACGTCCAAAACACTCGCATATCTTTTTTTTAGAATTTTTAAATTTATCCTTTATACTACTTTCGTCTTTAGTCTGATAATAGCCCTCGGCAGTTAAAAAGGTATCCTTCGCTTCTTTTGAAAAGTTGAGGACATTTTCCAGATAAGCTCGTAGGTGATAATAACCCGTTCCTGCCGAGAGGTTGACCTGGTTTAAATACACCTCACACTGACTGAATATGGAGTGTAGAAAGTTGATTTCAGGGTATGCAGAATAATTATCATCGCAGTCCGTTCCATCAGAATGGGCTGTGCGTAGTTTAGCGCACATGTGCATGCAGCTTGGATCAAAAAAGTAAGGGCCTGAGCTGGGTATCACGAATTCTATAGGGGTACTCGGGGAACTAATTGTGTTTAATGGGTTAATTGTAATAAAGTCACTGTGCTCAATAGAAACTTGTGTTGGGGCATATCAAAGAGGGACAGCTCCGATTTACAACATTGTGAGCTACACGGATCGATGAAGCGTGCCATGACGAGTCGGAAATAGTGCCACCTCTCTCGACAAGTAGTAATCAGCCTATGATTCGTGAGAGCAATGTCCTCAGCTTATATCAGTTAAAAAAATGATCAACCATAGGTTTCATTCGCTTAGAACACTTCTTCGATGTCCTTTTACGTTTAGCACCACGTGTTGGTAACCCCTTCTTCCGGACAGCCCTCTTCTTTCCGCCACCACGCATTTTTCTCTTTGCATCTTTGATGATTTCGTGTACGTTTTAAATGTTTTTTTTAGAGCTTCTTTAGGTTTAGTTCCACCCATTATGTCTTTTACCGCGTTAAAGTCTGACTGTAACGCTTTCCTCACGAGGTATCTGGCGCCCCTCTTCAACAATGGGACAGCCGTGCGTAGTATGGTTGAAAAATGGATCCAAGGCCGCTCCCACGCTGATATCTCACCCCTCGATAGACTGTGAAATGTCGTCGGGTCATTATAACTCAGTTCGACGAAATTGCAGCTTCACTGTTAAGCTCCCATCACCGAATGGGAAATTTTTTCCCTCAATCGTTCTATATATATATTGAGATATTGGTTAATAGATTAGTCGCAACATTCACATAATGGGGCTTGTCATATGTAATGCTCAAACTCTTCCCTCTATGGTTAGGAATGTGTGCAATGCGCAGCAGACGCGCCTGGGTATCCCCAACAAATTGTTGCTCTACGATATTGCTGTAAATATAGCACATGTCTGGGGATGGATATCCATCACCCAATTTCTCCAATTTCAAGTGATACATTAAGCTGGACAAGTCATGTTGTGCCTCGTGAAAGGTATCGCTTTGGAACGCTGCTCCATAACAGCACTCGGTTATATTTTGGAACAATCCTTTGTCTTTAATATTTCTATTATCCTGTGATTTTAGGGTCAGGGCATGTGCAGGGGTTTCTTTGTTTACGATTTCGTATACAAAATCAGCCGTAAGATTTGAGCATTTTAAACCTGCATTTAAGTCTCTCATAACATCCTCGGCCGCACCATAACGACCCGGGCCTAGTGTTACTACTGTAGTGTAATACAGGGCCTCCCCACTCCGGGCGGCACGCATGGTTTCATTCCTAATTAACCCTGCCTTTTCACACCCATCACGATCTCTAAGAACTGTAAAAACGGGTTCTTTATAATTAATACTTAAGAAGCTGGTGGATAGCTGAATTTCGCATAACCCCCACCTCATACGAATCACGTTCCAATTCAATGGGCCCATGGAGTTCTGTTACAAAGTTGGCTAGTGTGTTCTTAGGATGTACAGACAGAGAAGAAGAGGACGGGAGTGTGACATAGAAGTGGTTAGGCGCCATGTTGTATATTGTTTAAGCTTCATTATTGCATCAGCTTTTATATAGGTGTTGAAGCTTTCTGGGTACCCTAGCCATTTCAACAGGTACATTTTTCTCTTTCCTGAACCTTTGCTGCCTAAAATTTGTTCAATTTTAAAAACATTTTGTCCTAAATTAAATGTCACTTTCTGCAACTCCTCGCGGTAAAAGCCTCCTGCGATTTCTTCCCCATTCAAATCTTCAACGTAATATATCATTATCTCGCCTTTAGGTCTCATAGCAGTAACTTTAAAAATCTGTGTCCATCCTTGCTCAAATCCCTTCATGAATTTATTTCCCGAACGCGATAGCCTTACATAATCATTGATTTTGAAACGAGTAGAGTGTGGTGGCGGTGTTCCATCTCTTCTCACATCAGGCTCTGGTCGAGTACCTCTTTCTAAAACTTCGTTAGGTGTTGTGCCAATTACGCGATGGCGTGAACGGTTATATGACGAGGCCAATGATTCCAGAATGTCTAGAAATCTGTATGTGTTTTTATATGTAAAATAGCGATGCATGCGTTCCTTTATGGTACGTTAAACTCTTTCAGCTAAAGAGGCCTTATGTATAAATTTGCTAGTGTAGTAACTGATATTAAACTCTGTCAGCATGTTCTGTAAAGCTCGGCCTCTAAATTCTTTCCCCATATCCGTACAAAAATAGCCTGGAAACCTGTTTTCTTTCAACATCAACGTTTTGGTAGCTTTAGCAACTCTTTCAGGCGATTTATTTTTCAGAGGAATTAGCCACAGATATCTAGAGAATACATCTATTATGAATAGGATGTAGCGATAGCCATCATTATACACTGAATATCTTTGCATGTCTGTTAAATCCGCTTGCCATATAGATCACTCGAAGCCGCTGTTGTCCTGGCTGTTTTAAACCTTTTTGTCATCGGCTTATGAAGTGTATAAGCATCCTGCTCCCGCAAAAACCTCTCACCATTTTTTCCCTGCAGTTTTTTCTGTACAGTCTATCAACACCGCCATAGGAGGCTGGGTTAGAGGCTGGGTCATAATAGCGTTTTCTTAATATGTTAGCCATTTGCCTATTTTAGAGACACGTGGATAGAGTTGACCGTTGTTGTTTGGTCTCATCTTTCTCTTCAGAGATGCTACTGTTGGGGGTGTGGCACATGTGAGACTTGCTCCAAGTCTTTTAACCTATTCAGATTACCTATCAATGTTTTGGGGACATTTATTTGTTGTAGTCTTACTTTAATATGCTTCCATCCTGTTGGTGAGGGTCTGTCCCACTTTCTCACCAGACCATGGACAATGTCAACGGTATTCGATCCATGTACCCTTGTTCCTTCAACAATGACCTCGCCTGTATCGGTCCACTGTATGATGGGGTCCTCACTCAATAGATTATAAAGACTTAAGCCTTTATGCCTCAATGTATGTGGGAGACTGCTTTTCAATACATGCTCGATGTGTTGCGTTCCGTTATTCTTTGGTTGGTCATCTCCAGAGCTGGGCACTTCCGCAAACCGCAAATTCCGCAATTGCGGAAGTATGTTTTTCGTTTGCGGATTTGCGTTTGCGGCAAAGTCATCGCAAATTAGTGAATTTGCGTTGCGGAACTAAGACCGCAAACGCAAATCTTTCCGCAAATTTCCCAAAAGGGCCAGCCTGACCTCTGACAACTTCGAACGTCTCGTGTTCATGAAGGGGAACATGGACTTATTAAAACTGGATTTGGCTCAGTTACTGGAGGAGGACGACTGAACTTGTTGACAAAGCCAGAGGCGTACACTTGTAGAGGCTAGAGGGGTTGAGTTGTACAGTGAGTTCAAGTTGTGTACAGTCACAGTGTTAACTTAATTTAACTTGTGTAATGTAATGTGTGTACAGTTACTACAGTTACAGTACAGTCTTCTCTAACGTGTCTAAGTCTCAAAATTTATGAAATTCAAATGATTAAATTTATTATTTAATTTATTTACTATTTACTTGCAGGAGGTGTTTTTGTTCAATATAATAATCAATATATGTAGTATTTTTATTTCTTCTACAATAGTGATTTATTGTAATAAATTATTTAGCCTTGTTTTTAATAAAAACAAGGCTAAAACATTAAACATTAAAAAGATATAAAAACTTTTTATACCTCTTTAATGTTTTGGATACTTTTTATAGTTAAAATTGCGATTGCGGAATTTGCGGTTTGCGGAAGTGTTTGCGGAAGTGCCCAGCACTGTAAAAATTGGAAATATGGTTTGCGTTTGCGGATTTGCGTTTGCGGCACCAAAAATGGCAAGCAGTTTGCGGATTTGCGGTTGCGGAAGGTAAGGTTTGAGTTTTCGGATTTGCGATTGCGGAAGTGATTTTGAGTTTGCGGTGCCCAGCTCTGGTCATCTCTAACGTCGGCCCCAAGTCTTATGTCGCCATGCTCATCGTTGCTCGCGCTGTGCCTAATAACCACGGGGAGCTCTGTCGGATTCTTATAATCTTCGTACTCATGAAGAAATTTCTGCAGAGCCTCTTGGTACAAGATCCTTTACTCATCAAATGACTTTTCACTGTTTAATAGGTCTATCAATTCGCTTTCCATTCTTTTAAGCCTGCTTTTACGGGGTTCTAGAACGTGTCTGGAATCTTTGAACTTTGTAGTGAAGCATACACCTCGTGCGAAATCACTACCACTTTCTTCATTATAGTAATCTAGTCAGTAAAGGTCCCAAAACTGAAAATAAAATGGGTAGGAATGATCCCCCTCTTTGTACAATAATTCGCTTTTTCTTCCCCACAGTTTGACTTTTACGAGCGAGCGTGCGTATTATGTTCTTGTAACGACGTAGGCGAGCCTTCTGATGGGATTTCATTGGCACATTACATTTTATAACATTAAGGCAGGCTTCACAAATGCATTTTAAAAAGTCCAAGTAGATATTTTTAACAAACATCTGCTGTAATGCCCGTGGCAATCGATGATAGATTTTTATTAATTCACGGTATTTCTTTAGCCTAATTGTCATTCTGGAATATACACCGTTTCAGGATCGTTTGGAAATATATTCGTTCTTAGAAGCACCCTAAACGTGTTTAGCGGGTGAAGGTCACAAAGCAAATATCTGTAACGTTGACTTGTAGCTTCTTTATAAACTTCCAAAAACTCCTTACGCTGATTCGGGAACATTTGATTGGCTAATACCCCAATTTGTGACACATCTCTACTTTGCGCGAATAAGACTAGATATTGTGTATTTAACGACACATCGCGCATGTATATATATTTTTGAAAACTAGATTCTGATTGATGAAGAATACGCTTATGTTAAGATGGTGGGAGAACACTGTAAATGTCTCGGCATACGCTTTAGCCATTTCCAACATGAGATCGTCAATTACAATGACTGTATGCTCATTTCCCTTTAACGAATTAACGTCATATACGCCTTTGTGGAACAAAATATCATCTTGATACTCGTTGAACACTGATTCGTAGGTCGAATAGCACCATATTACTTTTTGCACAAATTTTGAGGACATCTTCCCCTTATCTGTAGGGCCAGATATAATACATGTGGAGGGGCTTGTGAACCTGAATTTTTCTACAGATTCCATCTCTAACACGTCACACCCCTAAGTGGAACATTTACAAAATATAACAAAATTTAAGTGTTGCTCCTTATATTATACAATCTTGTTTTTTCTTCTTCCACAGAACCGTGAATGACGACGATGTACAGCACTCCATCATCGATATTACACACGACCTCGATGACAGTGTAGCTACAGACTCCAATCCCGCTGGCGAACCCTCACCAGCGACACCTCCACCACGTGGCAGTTCAAAGCGGAGGCACGATCATGAAGAACCTTTCACGTCAGGTATAAAACGTGCCAGGAGTACACCGGTTGCTAGAGCCCCAGTAATAGAGCCCTAGCCCTCTACGTCTACGACACAACCCCCACACTAGTTCCCTCCACAAATATACCCACTTATTCCTGTTCAATTCCGGGTACATCCTCCACACCAGCAGTTTCTTCGAACTGGCGCGCACCGCTAACCCCACCCCTGTCCTGACTAGAAATCGGTACGTAGTCAGGATTGACCCTGGAGCCCTGTACAACGGTGTTGGACTGCTGCGCGTAGTTGAGCGTATTGTGGAGTTTGCCATTCAGAACCGCGACGAACCTGAAGTCCGGACGAGGTTGTCCTTCGGGTTCGGGTCAGATGACGGGGATGTAGATGAGTTTTGGGTAGTAATACCATTCAGACGCTTGGCAGCTGTAGACATAGAATATATCTTGGGCCGTATAATGCAGGCCTCTCAAAGTAGTACAGCCTTCAATATGGACAACTTCACGGTAGATATTGACAGAGTATTCCGGGTTGCGGGTCATAGTGCCACACCTTATACTCTTAACTTCAATTCTCAGGCTATTTACAGAAAGCATATAAACGTCGATCGTGGTTGCGGCTTTATAACAGTAGTCTTAGTCCATATGTTTAATGTACTAAATACCCGGGTCAAACATATTTGGTTGCCTACGGTTGTGCAGCGTGCTCGTAAACTGGCTTCAGAATTAAGCTTGAGTTTGAGTGTAATATGGGTCCTGAAGAGCTGAGAAGGGTAGAGCAGGAAATAAATGTTCGTATAGTTGTATTTGGAATGGATGATCGTCGTAGGACTGTGTCTGTTGTTGAAAGTTGTGTGAGAGATCGTACAAGACCTCTACTTATTTTAGGAATGTCAGGAACAACGTATCTCCCCATCCGCAATATAAGGACTCTGTACACTAGTTATGATAAAAGTCGAAAATATGGAAGGCATCATGATTTGTGTAAGGGTTGTCGAGTTTGCGGATGATATAGTGAAACACTGTAAGGAATGCCACATGGAATGTGAGCAGTGTAAAAGCTCCAAATGTGAAAGTCGTGTAGCTGAAGCTGAGAAGAGGGAATGTAATGTGTGCAGACGTACATTTTTCAATAATAAATGCTTTGAGTTCCATAAGTCAATTGGCACTTGCAGGAAAATGAGAATCTTTGAATGTGGTATGTTTCATATGTTGGATAATTGGGGGAAATTCACGCATAAATGTGATGAAATTCACTGTCCTACATGCCATGAGAAATATAAGGCTGATGGAGTGAAGCATGTATGTTATATGAAAGACATTAAGCCTAAAACAGACCTTGTATAACTGTGTACTACGATACAGAAACTTACACAAACCCTGAAACCAACGAGGTTATCCCACATCTACTGTAAACCAGACTATCTGCGATGAGTGCATGAAGGTTGAGTGTGATGAATGTCACAAATGTGGTAAACGGACAAACGTTTTTAAAACTATCGCACACGACAGTCCTGTGAAACTCTTTGTGTCCTATATTGTCAAGTTAGCAGACAAGTTAAAAAAAATGTGTGTATATTCTTGCCCATAACGGGGCAAAATTTGACAAACAATTCCTTTATAAGGAACTGCTTCAGCACGCTTCATCAGAGATATTCACGGGTGATCCCCTGAAAAGAGGAAACAAGCTTATACAAATGCAGATAAGAGATAATGTTCAGTTTAAAGATACTTTATTATTCACACCTTGTAAACTAGCCAAGCTACCCAAGGTGATGGGTGTAGCTGCCGAAGTTTCAAAAGGGTATTTCCCTTACATTTTCCTCACTAGCGACACTTTAAATTACGTAGGACTACCTCCCCCCAAACAATACTTTAACTACACCAACATGAGTGATAGTGATCATGAAGATTTTGACCGCTACTACAACAGTTTTAATGAAACTAATCCATAGAGTATAGCTGATGAATGTGAACGTTAATGCGTGAATGATGTGCGCGTGCTTAGAGTATGTTTCCAGGCCTTTAGAAGGATATACATAAGCCGTTTCAACTGCGATCCGCTGCAAGTCGCAACCACAATCTCCTCATTGTGCTTTACTGTGTTCAAGAACAATTTCATGCCAAAAGACACCTTAGCCTTCATTCACAGAAACAACCCTCGCAGTTATGGGCACAAGGCTGTTTACTAGCTCATACACATACAACAGCAGACCGGGGTATACATAAAACACGCCCGTAACACGGGAGAAGTAACCATTGAGGTTAATGGTCGTGTTTTTTGGGTTGATGGTCTAAGCAAAGACCGTACCACTGGTGAGAAGACTGTGTACTCCTTTAACTGTTGCTGGTGGCAAGGATGCCCACGTCCTGAGTGTGGAATCTTAGGAGATATCCACGGTAGATCTCCTGCCGACAGTCTTCCATGGACCCGCACCAGCGATCAGCTTATAGGTGCCCAGTTCACTCACAAGTTCTTGTGGGAGCATGAGTATGATGCACGGATGGAAACAGATGGACATTAGCGTGAAGAAATAAACACGATCAAGCGTTCAATGGTGCTGGATTCTCTCAAATGTAGTGATAGCTTGTTCGGAGGGCGTACAAACCCATTCAAGCTATACTTTCCACCTACGGAGGGCGTAAAACTCCATTCCTACGACTTCTGTTCTTTATACCCCTACGTGATGAAGAACACTCTGTACCCCGTATCCGTACCCCGTAGGAACTTAGGGGTACGAAGGTATGCCGTAACACCTATAGGAAACGTTACCAGGTGCCTGGTACCTATGATATCGTACCCTTTGGATACCATAATCCTTGATTTTATATTATATATATATATATATATATATATATATATGTCTATTGTTAACGATATGTTTATTTATAACGTATATTTGTAAATGTTTCAATTAGGGTTTCATTTTCTCCTTTGTGTGCGTGTGTGTGTGTGCGTGCGTATGTACAGGCAAAAGTCCTAAGCTCCGCCCACTGTAAGCTCAATCAAAGGGTCACGTGACTCCTGCCACTACCTGTGCATATCTCTACCCCTGCGTACTCAGTTGACCTCTGCAAGCCCTGGAGCTCAGACGTGTATTTTCTCACATAGACGAAAAATAGTGATGACTACTTTTGATATTTCGTGTTCGACGTTTATAAAGTGGTATTCGGTAAAGTCGGAAGATGTGGTGAATACTGAAAGACGGCCTAGCCTCCCCCCTCCTTTGAGACATTTAAAGCTACATTGAATTGCGCGAAGCTTGAGGAACAAGATGTTCAAATACTCTATGGATATTCTGGCGAGAGCATTGCCGGATTTCGCAGCACAAACGATGTAATGGACTGCGTTGCAGGGCTAAACTGTATAAAAGCGTACATATACCGTGAGGTGAAAGAAACAACGCGTGCAGAAGAGAAGCAACGGGTATGGGTAATGAGTCTTGTTGATGAGTGGTGACAGGCGGTATTATGTCATGCTGCATCATACCGAGTACGCGTACCCTGCGGCTGAGAATGTAAACCTTGTCATGATGGACAAGCTAAAGTACTTTTACCACTACATTAATATATATTATGACGAGGTTCGCAGTGAGGTTGTGGCTAAAGCCCTGTGTGAGTTTTTAATAGAGTTTAGAGACGAGTATCTTATCAACTGTTAAACAAAAAGGATAAATACGGTCACATGTTTCCCTCAAATAGTGCACCGGATTGTTAATGTGTGGAGAAAATGAACGTCTGGTGCGCATTCCGATAAAACATTAAAACTGAAATTACCCCATGTGTCGGAAAAATTGCCCGGTATAATGGGTACAAGTACTCGCGTGATTCATGCTAGAACAAACCCGTACATGATTCAACAGCTTATGGTGTGACTCACTCCCCCAGTCGAGCCGATCCGCCCACTCATGGCTCATAGTCATCTCAGAGCTTGAACCGACTGGACGTGCACTCCTCGAATACGATGGAACTTCCTTTGAGAAGCATTCTCAATGCCGTGTACGATGTGTCCGTGACGAAGTCATTGCGCGTGTTCAGGCGTGAAACAGGTACCATTAACTATGTACTTGAAACGACTTGTAGACAAGCAAACTCCTGTAAACGTAATTTATTTATTTAAGTGTTGAGGAGATGAATAGAGTCTTCATGATAGTTGAGAAGTGGGGTGAGGACCGTTATAAAATACCTGCAGGTGTAGGTACAAGAAGAGAACAGATTAGTGATGCCCCCTCATATGTCATTGTTTGTACGTTGTGTATAAATAACAATCAGCCATGCATTGATATACGACTGGTGTGGAAGAATGCATCTGATAATAACGTTCTTGTCCCCGCGTAGGAATGAACAAAGCGAGAATGATCTAGAGCTAGATGCTTATTTAAAAGGTTTAGCCTCTTCGAAATATCATGACCTTTGGTACAAAGGACTTGAGCGGTACAGGGCAGAGCTCGCCTACACTGTTCACCCTGAAGAATTGTACCTCTATATAATGAGCAGATGTCGTTACGACTTAGAAAGTTATTCAATTGCCGCTATGCCTTGTGAAGAAGAGTTCACGATTGAAAAGCTCGGATCGGTAAGAGAAAACCCTCGATTGGAAAGGATTGTTTATAAACTTGAATTTAATAATGACGTTGTGGCTAACGACGCCCTCTTTGTGCGTGCTTTTGACTGTATTCTGTCCGTGTTTAAAGACAATTTGCCAACCAATTGTAAGGTGGGCACAAAAATAGTATTGAACGATATGAAGGCCCTTTACATCGAGTATAGGCGCCCGCACACCGTGAGTGGTGAAATTATGCTAAATCGTTTTTATTGTATAGTACAAAGCAACAAAGATGTAACTGCAGACTCGATCACGTGCGAGTTTAGTATTTTAGTTAATCGTGGTAGAACATAAGGTGTATGCATTTCGATTTTATACGAGTTTTGCTGTTTATATATATATATATATTAATGGGTATGTAGTTTTATCCTGTACTATTACTATTTTTTATATAAGTTTTGGTGTTTATATATAGAAGGGCGTATTTTCTCGTACATATATTAAATGGATATATAGTTTTATCCTGAACTAATATTATTATTTAAGAATGTGTATAGATATCCTTCGCTTAATGTGTGTATTTTTGCTGTATATTATTTTTTAATGTATATCTAATTCATATATATTTCATAAATTATTTCCCTTAACTCGTCTAAATGAACAGAATGATGTAATGTGGTTTTATTTATTTCTTTTGGTTGTATATAATATTAAGAAATAACTGAGGTGATGGGAATATATATACCAAATGGCTGGTTACGCCTTTTAAGCCGACTGATGGGCTTCTAAGCAAACTGTCAAGAATATATGTATAGCTCACTCTGGCAGCTCAAACGATATATATATATATATATATACATCTGTCATTACGCCTTCTAAGCCGACTGACGGATTTCTAAGCCAACTGTCAAGAATATCTGAATAGTGCAATCTGGCAGCTGAAAAGTTAATTAATATATACACATACACCTGCCTGCTAGGTCTTCTAAGTTAACTGGCGGATTAAGTCAACTGGCTTCTACGCCAACTGGCGGATTTCGAGTTCTAAGCTAAGTGAAGCTACCTGAGCTCTCATTAAGCTTCTGCCTCTTGCAGAAGCTGGATGCTCTCTTCCTCTCTCTCTTTCTCTCTTAGGTTAGGTATACTCCTTTGGAGGGTGAGGCCGTCCCACCTTCTCCTCCAGAGAGGTTAAGTGGACTCCCTTTTTTTGGCACCCTGGGGGTTGGCACTGGGGGAGGGGGGTCTTGCAACAAGGGGGGAAGGGAGTTGGCACTGGCACCCATATGATGAACATTGCAATTGCATATGCACTCGTCCATTTTGCGGTCATACTACTCTTCCTTCGCGTATGGTTTACAGTTGCCATGGGAACTGAATAGATTGTAAGAACGGCAAATAAATTGGATCTATAGATTTTATACTTTTCAGAGGGACAAATTTTTGTCCTTATATATATATATATATATATATATATATGTATATATATGAAAATTATTTCACGAAGGTAACACGTGAAAAATATTTATGATGAATAAAACCACGAAGGAAAGGAAACACAAAATGGTGCTCAAGCGCTTTCGTCTAATGACATCCTCAGGAACACTGAAGTATATAAAAAGGTTAAGCCTATATATAGGTTACAGAAAGAAAAAAGAAAAAATAAATAACATACATACACACAAACACACATATATATATATATATATATACATACATATCTATATATACAAATACATACATACATACATACATACATATATATACAATAAACAGAGAAGTAAAAATAATAAAAAATAAAAATTAAAACCTTAAAGGATTACCAATGAGGCGTACAGATTGTAAGGAAAAATATCGATTTTTAGCACAAGATCAAATGGATTATAAAAATACAAATTTATACTGGAACTCTGCCGGGTTTTAGCACAATGCTGCCTATGGTCAGGTTTCGATATAAAAAAAAAAAAAAAAAAAAAAAAAAAAAAAATGCAAATTAAAAGTTAATCGACTTTTAGCACAAGATCAAATGGATTATAAAAATACAAATTTATACTAAAACTCTGTCCGGGTTTTAACATATTGCTGCCTATGGTCAGGTTTCGATATATATAAAAAAATAAAATGCAAATTAAAAGTTAATAAAGTAGAAGACAAGTTTACCAAAGATTTAATGTTTTACACTTCTTATCTAAATCTGCTTTAAAGGAATTCAACATAACAGGATCGAGTTGAAAAAGACCTTTGCTTATGTTGAAGTTATTTGAAAGTTGGATAATGGCAGACTCAAGAATATTTCTATTAACAATGTTGCTTGAATGGAATAAAACTGAAGCATTATTCCAATCAATACAGTGGGCTAACTCTGACAAATGGACAAAAAGGGCACTGGACAACTGTCCTGTTCTAACGGAATATTGATGCTGTTTTATACGTGTGTGCAAATCCTTTCCCGTCTGACCTATGTAAAAGGAATCACATTGTTTACAACCAATTTTATAGATAATGCCTGAATTATTGGTAGGGCTATTTTTTACTATGATATTTTTCACAATATTGTTATATGAAAATACTACATTAATATCCAAAAGTTTAAGTACATTAGCAATGCCTAAAAAGCCCGGGAAAAATGGAAGTACTAAAATATTTTTTGACAAAGTACGAGTGTTAATATTGACACGATAGAAAGTTCGTTTTGCCTTGTTGAGACAAGATTCCATAAACGCAGATGGATAACACAAATCACTTCCAATACCGTTGATTTTTTCCAATTCGGCATCGATGTATTCCGGACTGGCGATCCTAAGGGCGCGGAGAAACATTGATGAAAATATGGCCTTCTTAATGGGGGTATCATGTCCCGAGTAAAAGTGTACGTAGGACAAATTGTTTGTCGTTTTCCGATAGATACTAAACTTAAAACCTGGGCTTTCCCTATGTACACGCACATCCAAAAATGGGATTGAATTGTCTTGCTCAACTTCTAAAGTAAACTTAATGGAGGGGACTTGATCATTTAACTGAAGGAGGAAGCTATCCAGGTCACGATTCATGGGCCAGATACACAAAATATCGTCGACGTACCGCAACCAAGGGATGCCAACCCCCAGGATTCTCGGAATATAGGTAATTTCGAAAAACTCCATATAAATATTGGAGAGGAGGGGCGATAAGGGGTTGCCCATAGCCATCCCAAAAACTTGTTGATAATACTCGTTATTGAAAGTAAATTTACAGTCTTTGATGCAAAGCTTAATGAGTTCCAAAACAATGTGTGAAGGTAGTGGCAGGTCATACTTATGTAATTCTTGGGAGACAAAGTCAAGCATATCGTCAATCGGCACTTTTGTAAACAATGAACAAACATCAAAACTAATCAATTTATCGTTAGTTTCAGTACGTACATTATTCAATTTTTCCGTAAGATCCATGGAATTTTTTACATGTGAATCAGAGATAATTCCGAGAATGGGGGACAAGACTTTGACAAGCCATTTGGAGAGTTTATAAGTAATAGAGCCCACCGAGCTAATAATAGGGCGCATAGGGTTACCAGGTTTGTGGGTTTTTAATAGACCGTAAAGGTATGGCATAGCAGGTGAAGTGGACATGATAAAGCGGAATTTAAGTCTTATGATCTTTGAGAAGGCGTTTCAAGCCACTATTAAATGATTTGATGACGTCATCCTGCGGGTTCTTCCTAAGTTTGGTGTATGTGCGGGGTCCTGGAGAAGCTCGTTCATCTTTCCGATGTAGTCCCTTTGTCCATAATAACTATGGTGTTAGCCTTGTCTGCTTTAGTAATATGGAGCTCCCCATCTTTTTTAATTGTGAAAGGCTATTGCGAAAACGTTTAGGAAAGTTATCTTCGTAATTACCATTCGCCGCACTATAAACGAGGCCTTTAACTATGTTAAACAAATACTGAGGGAGATTACACTGTTTTTCAAAACACGCGAGACTATAACAAATTTGTAAAGCCGAAGGTTTTTTAACAATAAAAAAGGACATACCATATCGAAGGGCACTTTTTGCATCGTCACTAATGTTTTTCGAAGAAAGGTTCAAAACACACTTGAGCTTGCTTTTTTACTCCACTGACTATCTCGAAAAACATTAGTGACGATGCAAAAAGTGCCCTTGGATATGGTATGTCCTTTTTTATTGTTAAAAAACCTTCGGCTTTACAAATTTGTTATAGTCTCGCGTGTTTTGAAAAACAGTGTAATCTCCCCAGTATTTGTTTAACATAGTTAAAGGCCTCGTTTATAGTGCGGCGAATGGTAATTACGAAGATAACTTTTCTAAACGTTTTCGCAATAGCCTTTCACAATTAAAAAAAGATGGGGAGCTCCATATTACTAAAGCAGACAAGGCTAACACCATAGTTATTATGGACAAAGTGGACTACATCGAAAGATGAACGAGCTTCTCCAGGACCCCGCCACATACACCAAACTTAGGAAGAACCCGCAGGATGACGTCATCAAATCATTTAATAGTGGCTTGAAACGCCTTCTCAAAGATCATAAGAACTTAATTCCGCTTTTCATGTCCACTTCACCTGCTCTGCCATACCTTTACGGTCTTATTAAAACCCACAAACCTGGTAACCCTATGCGCCCTATTATTAGCTCGGTGGGCTCTATTACTTATAAACTCTCCAAATGGCTTGTCAGGAAGAACACTTTCAGGACCGTACTCCTTCCTGGAATTGAGCCCAGATAGGGAAGAAAGAACATCAGAAGAGATTCTAATTTCAAACATAATAAAGTCAGAGGGAGGAGGAGATGGAGGAACAGCACCGGAATTGTCCATGGTTAAGTTGGAAGGGAAAGTTTGAGTAAAAAGTTCAGCTTTGTCAAGAGAAGAGATGGCAACTGAGCCATCGGAGTGGAAAGAGGGAAAGAAGAGGAAGTAAAGTTGTTGAGGAGGTTCTTAGCTAGATGCCAGAAAGAGCAAGAAGAATTAGAATTGGATAAATTTTAACATTTTTGTCGAATGAAGGAGTTTTGACGAGTCGAAGAACAGATTTTGCACAATTCCGGACAGAAATATAAGCTCAATGATAGTCAGGAGATGGATGACGACTGTACCTCCTGAAAGACTCCTCTCTCTTGCGGACAACATCAGAACAAGTAAAGTTAAACCAAGTTTTTTTTGCAATGTTACTTGGAATAGAATATGGAATGTACGCCTTTATGCACGAGAGAATCACCTCCGTAATGCACTCAGCACACTCGGAAGGGCTCCAGCAACGGAACCAGTAATCATTCCATGGAAATCACAGAAGTACTGCCTAAGGTCCTCCCAGTCAGCGGTGCCAAAGTGCCAAGTCCTCTTGGGAGGATCCGAAGGCTAAATTGGAGCGATAGGACAGGAAACAGATATAAAATTGTGGTCGGAGGAGCTCAACGGAGAGAAAAGTTTAACAGAGTAAGAAAAAGGATGAGAGGTAAGAATAAATCCAGAGGTGTTGGGCCTATCTCCAAGACGATCGAGGATACGAGTAGGATGCTGTACAATCTGCTCTTGGTCATTTCGGAAAGAAAAGTTGTAAGCGAGTTCACCAGGGATGTTAGTGAAATGGGAGGAAAGCGAAAGGTGGTGGTGAACATTGAAATCTCCTAAAATGGAGATTTCAACAAAGGGAGAGCGGAATAGAATGTATTCACTTTGGAAGCGAGGTAGTCAAAGAATTCTGAGTAGTCAGTAGAATTAGGAAAAAGGTAAAAAGCGCACATGTATTTAGTTTGAGATTGGCATGTAGACCGTAGAGAGAGGGTATGGAATTTGAAAGATTGGAGTTCGGGAATACGCGAACAAGTTAGGTCATTGCGTATGTATACGCAACATCCACCTTTGGAGTGAAATTGTGTACAGAGAAAGTAAGAGGTTACAGAAAAGTGGTTGAAAACTTGAGAAAAGGCCACGAATATTGTAGAAATTCATGAAAAGTGAGTCAGGCAGAGGCCCAGAACATCTTGAAAGGGCGGTTTATATGAATAATCTATCTAGTGTACTGAACACTTGTAAAATAGATTGCTATCCAGGTAGAATGATTGTTAGTCATCTGATGTATGCAGATAAGCTAGTTCTTATTTCTCCATCTGTAAAAGGCTCAGCACACTTCTGAAAGTTTATGAAAGGTATGGAAAGGATAATGACATAAAATGTAATCCTACTGAAAATCACATCATGATTATGGGAACCAAGACCTACAAGGATATAAAATTTTCTGAATTTCAGTTGAATAGCATGGTGCTGTCAGAAGTGACCCAGACTTAGTATCTTGGCCACATACTGAATGATAGTCTTTCAAATAACTGTGATATTCTAAAGCAGTGTTGACAGTTACGTGCTCAGGGAAATACTTTCATTAGAAAATTTCATGTGTGTACATTAGATCAGTAGTTCGCAACCTTTTTCTCACTTATGGACCCTAGAAGAATGTGGGTTATTTTTGAGGACCCCTTAGCGAAAATAATTTGTATACTATAATTCTGTGTGAATTAGAATATACCATTTGTCTTCTGCGGACCCCTGAAACTCGTTCAAGGACCCCAGGTTGCAGACCACTGCGTTAGATGTTAAGTTGATCTTGTTCAAAACTTTTTGTACCCCATTGTGTACAGATCATTTGTGGTCGAACTACAGGATGTATAATATGAGAAAACTATATGTTGCCTATAATAATATTTTTAGGAGTTTATTAAGAACTCCCAGATTTATATAAATGGTGCGCCTTCTAGTGCCAGTATGCTGTTTGTAGTCAATAAGGTACCTAACTGTGCCAGTGTCATACGCATTTTTGTAATTAGATTTATTACTTGGCTTGATTAGTCAGTCAATAAAGTAATGGAAGACATAGTTAGTGGACTGATATCCGATATATTTTATAGACCCCAAAACTGAAAGCATTGGCGTAGGCAACTGTAAGTTCATTATTCATAGTGTTCCACTGGCTTACATACTCCAGGCATCTCTTAACCTTCTATGTACCACTTGTATAAACTAAAATAAAATAATTTTATCATTTTACTGAGTAATAAAACTTTTTAACATCATTTTGGCTACGGTATATGCGTAACAAATTCTGGTGCTGCATATTGTGGAGGAAGCTAAGGAAAAGCATTTAAACAAATTTGAAATGTGAAAATATGAAAATTGAAAGTTTTCACACGAGAGGAGTAAAACTTATGAAGGGAATTGATTTTTTAAATTATAGACAAAGAATCTGCATCGGCATCGGTACTTTTTTATTGAATCAGCATCGGCAAAGTTTTTGAATACCGTACATCACTAATAGTTGTAGGCTACGTAGTAAATTACGTACACCCTCCTTGGATAAGGTTAAATTTCTTGGGTGAATCGGTACTGCAGTTCAATCCTTACGTGTTAGTTCTGCCTCGCGTTCCGTACCAGTTTCTATGTACATTAGTATGGATCGCGTGGAGCTGCAACCAAGAGACTGTCAGATTATTTGGAGTTTATTTTATATATAAATTTATTTCGCCAAGGGCTAACACGTACAACTATCAAACCACAGTTGGTTCAGAGCTACGAAAATTTATTTCAACCTTTAAATTTCCTGGCTTTATAAACCATAATTCACTTACACTTAAACACTTTCACACACACACACACAACCACACACACAACACACACACACACAAACACATTACAACTCTGCCACAATTTTTTTTATCTAAGATGCACCTTTCATTTCGCTGTTTATCCCATTCCTTTTTAATGGAAACATCTCTATATTTATTTCGATGATCTTTTCTCATCCCCTGAAATAAATGCTAAGTACAGCTTTTATCAGCTCTTTCTTGCTAGCAACATAACAAACATAACTCAGTGTTATCTGGTGTAAGACTTCTTATCAGTTTAGTAATCGGTGTCGTCTTTCATTTGTCTGAGACATATTTCCATTATCAACTACTTCCGCATGCGATCTGAACCATTTTTATTTACATACAAACATTTTTGCAAATATTCATACTAATCTTTACTATTAAAGTGTTTGTTTTATCTTTGAAACAGGGCGGAGGCAGGAGCGGAGAAATAGGCCTGACAGCCATAGTCTAACTTACTTTTGGAACAGGGAGTGGTAGAGTCGCCAAAAGGTGTGGCGGTCACCACTCCAACTGGTATGGAAAGGAACTTCAAAAGGGTGCAAGTCTGAAGGCACGAAACCTTCAAAGACTTCAGGTGGGAAAACCAGGAGAGGCGGGAATTAAAGAGGAGCCCTAAAAATCTAGTTTCGGGGACTACAAGGAGTGGCGATCGGTAAAGAGAAAGGGAAGAGACGGCGGTGCTGCGGCGGCGACAACAAAAATGCATCACTACCGTTTTCGAAGGGGAAAAGGGAAACCAGTGATCTGTGGCCCATCTACTGTAGAGACCGAATCCAGGGCCCGCTGGAGGAAACGTTCAAGAAAGGTGGATCGGGAACCGGAGCAATAAATGCCAAGATCGTCGACATATAGGGTGGCTGTAATTCCCGAGGGGCAGAGCCGTCACCACATCATCAATCGCCAAAGCGAAGCAGATGACTCTCAGGACGGTGCCCTGGGGAACCCCTTCCTCTTGTGAGGTGACGTGTGTATATATATATAATTATTTATTTATATATATATATATATATATATAATCTAAAGGTCACTGAAGGGAAAAGTCACTAAAGGAAACTAAATAGCAGCACAAAAAGATAAACATGGAGAAGCTGCCTGTTCGTTTATTGGGCTGACCTAAACAACATGTATTTTTCTATCTGCAGCAATCATTGATTCTAAGTTTAATTTGGTGATGCTTCTAAAGTGACGAACTTGTGGTTGGGTTAAGTGGTCTAATTATTATGTCTGTTAGTGGTAATGTCTATAGCTTCTAAATTAGTAAATTAGGACTAAGTTGGTCGAGGTTGGTTGACGTTGGCACAAATGGTAGGCCCGGAAGAAGCTCTAAATCAAAACACCTGTAAGCACCGGTTCGTTTCTGTCAAAACTGTCTAGAGAACAGAGATCTACCAAAGAAAAGTCCACTTCATCCTTGGGAATGGCCTACTATACCTTAGCATAGGATCCATGTTGACTATGCAGGTTCTATAAATAATACCTATTTCCTAGTCATTGTGGACGCCTACTCCAAGTGGGTGGAAATTTTTCCAACCACTTACACGACTTCGGTGTTACTATTTGATTACTCCGTTCATGTTTCGCTCGATGGGGTTTACCCATAGTTCTGGTTTCCGACAATGGTACTTGTTTTACCAGTGAGGAATTTCGTTCTTTTGTCCACCAAAATGGCATTAGACATGTCCGGTCTAGTGTTTTTCACCCGTCTACTAACGGTCTCGCGAAAAACATAGTCCGTACTTTCAAGTCGGCCTTGCGTCATTCTCATGGGGAGGGAATGCAAGTTGTGTTGGATAAATTTTTGTTTAAATATCGACTAACACCTCGCACGACGAAGGGGGTGTCCCCTTCTAAACTCGTGATAGGTCGGGGAATTCGTTCTGTTTTCGATCTGTTGCGTTCAAGCGAAACGTTACAACGAGTTTTAAGCCATCATGAAAAACAGACTTGTATCACGATACTAAAAAAATGAATTATAGAAGCGCAACCTAATAATCCAGTTATAATTCGCAACTATGAGTCTGGACCAAAATGGGTTCCTGCAGCGGTGCAGGAGAGAACGGGCCGTGTTTCCTTCAAGTGCAAACTAGAATATGGTCGTTCTATTAAAAGCCATCAGGACCAGATATGAGAACGTGAATTGCAGGATGACCAGAGTCCTCCGGAAGGGAGACCCGATTCTCCTAAAAATGGTTCAAATCGCCCACCTATGCAGGTTGCACCTATTCCTACTACATCAAGCCCGCTCCGCAGATGATCGACTAGGATCTCTCACCCCCCTGACAGACTCAACTTGTAGGGGAGGAGTGAGGTGACGTGTATATATATATATATATATATATATATATATATATATATATATATATATCAGTTTGGTTCACGAGGTTGGTTGATGTTGGCACAAATGGTAGGCCCGGAAGAAGATCTAAATCAAAGCACCTGTAAGTATTTTATGTCTATTTGATAACCTAATACCTAACGGGGCTAACACCTCCACGTTATTACATCTTGTGAGTGTACTGAAGAGAAGGAAGTACCCACCTGAACACGAGAGGAGCGAGAAGACAAGAAGTTGAAGATGAAGGAAGTAAGAAGACCCTCGGAAACCCAAGAGATAAAGTTTACGGCAAATCCACCACCGCCAGGTAGTGTCATATGCTTTCTCCAAATAAAGAAATACCGCATAGAGATATCGCCGCTCTGCAAAGGACACACGGACTGCAGTCTCCAGCTAAACCAAAATGTCAGTGGTGCTACGGCCCTTTCAAAAACCAGTCTGCATGGAAGAGAGCAAATTATGGCGTTCCAGGTGCCACACCAGACGTCGAGAAACCATCTTCTCTAGAAGTTTCGAGAGGCAGCTAGCGATGGCTATTGAACGGTAGTTAAGAGGAGATGTCGGGTCCTTGCGGTGCTTAAGAAAGGGGAACACCGCTGCCTCCCTCCAACAGGAATGAAAGGTGCCCTCTACCCAAATCCAATTATAGCGGGTGAGTAGGAAAAAGAGAACCAAAGGGTGTAGTTGGCGGAGCATTTCAAAATGAATGCCATCGGGGCCGGGAGCAGACTTGCCGCAAGAAGCCAGCTCCCAGCGCAGTTCCAACAAAAGAAACAGACGGTTGTAAGGAAAGTTATTGGGAGTCTGGAAAAGATGAGGGGAGCAAGCAAGCAAAGCCTTACGTCGGAGGAAACCAAGATCACAGTGATCGTGTCGAGAGATGGAGGCAATGGTTGGGGCCAAGATTTCGGCCACTGCAGTAGGGGACGATACTGAGGTCCGTCTATCATAAAAACAGGAGGAGAATGGGAAGAGGATTTACCGGAAATCTTCCGGATCTTGTTCCAGATTTGGAAGGAAGGAGTGCGGGAAGTGAGAGAGGAGACAAGTTCGCCAGGAAAGGCGGCGGGCTTCACGGACGGTGCGACGGGCCTGAGCTCACGCACGTTTTAAAGCTATTGAATTAGCAAGGGATGGGGTACGTTGAAGACGACGAAAGGCTGACTTCTTAGCTCGAACGGCTAAGGCGCATGTTGGGGTCCACCATGGGATCGAAGAGGCGGAGGTGCGGGAAATGTCGACTTGGAGATGGAGGACAGGACGGCACAAGTGACGTGAACGGTAAGGTAGCTAGAGGCAGCATCTATCGTCGGAAAGTATTGCAGGTGCTTACAATTGGCACTCGTTATAATTCGGGCTGTGAATTCCTTCAAACAATTTCAACTAATCAGTTTAAGCAGTCAACATCAGCGTCACCACAGAACTCATTTCTAAAAATAAAAAATTATTTTAAACTGTGACTCTTAAGTACATGGGATAAATCAGCTTTGATCACAGGGTTTTTCAAACACTCTGTGTGTGTGTGTGTGTGTATGTGTGTGTGTGTGTGTGTGTGTATATATATATATATATGTAGAGGTCAGACAAAGAAAATCCTGAAGGTAACTTAGTTGTAAAACTTTTTATTCTTTAATGCGAGCAATTACGTCGTTAGGTTGTGATGGAGGGAAACATAACACCGTGTAACAAAAAAATTTTTTTTCTTTGTTTCTGGGCAATAACCTTTATTTTCTGATTCATTATGCTTCAAATCACTGGAAAAAAGCTGTCAGTGATTTTAAACTTCGGGTTTGTTGTCAGTACATCGATTTTGTTGAAATAAGAATATTATTATTTTTTAACCCTATATGGACATCTGCGACAGATCTGTAAACGCTTCAAAATTTACTATATTTTACCGAAACAAGTACATTTTAACTTAAGTGACGATATCGTCAAATTTGTAACGGTTCAAGGAGTTTATATCACGAATTGGCAACTCCTACTGCAGAAAACCGAGCTTTAATGAAAAAAATAAGTTAGTGCGTCAGTAGAAGTAAAAGTGTATGGTTACGCAGTTCGTTTTTTATTTTTTATCACTTTATTTGATTAAAGGTAAGTTGAATAATTTTTTATTGCTCAATATATGTTGTTAGAGTGGCTGAAGTAATATAAAACAATTCTGATAAACTGAGCACTAGAATATTTTATTGAAACGTAACAATATTGATGGCTCTGACATCCATGCCTTCTTTGCCACGTGGTATAAGGTTGTCCAATTTGTATTATATATATTACATTATATATATATTATATATATATTATATATATTATATATATATTATTTATATATATATTATATATATATATATATATTTCATGAAAAATCACATATTTATGTTCAAAGTACTCTAAATGAATGTTTAATATAGGTAAAAAAAATTTTAAGACAAAAATAAGAATTATGTCCATATAGGGTTAAATTAATCCATTATTTTTACTTTTTCAGACGTGTGACGTGTGACGAAGTTACTGTTATGGCTGCTCGTGGTTGCAAATACCCAGCGGATTCCTTCTGCTACGTGTGCGGCGAGTTCTTCGCAAAGACGGCTAAAAAACACTGCTTGGACAGTTGCACCCGTGCAAAGGAAGCCTATCATGCCTACTTCGGAATGCCAGTCGGTGACCAAGACAAACGCTGGGCACCACATGTCATCTGTGACTACTGCCGCCGCACTCTTGAAGGTTGGTTTAGAGGAGAGAAGAGGGCAATGCGTTTCGCTATCCCCCGTGTCTGGCGTGAGCCCTCAGACCATCTCACGGACTGCTATTTCTGTATGGTGGACCCAACAAAACGAAGAAAGGGGAAGAATGCGCCTCCCATTGAGTACCCTGACATTCCGTCATCTATTGCACCTGTTCCCCATAACGCGACGGACCTACCTGTGCCACAGCCTCCCTTGAGAGATCAATCTTGTCCAGCAGAAGAAGCAAGCTATGATGATTCCGAGGAGGAGCAAGGTGCGTCATCTGCTGCGCGCCGTCGACGCCGGGTGGCCGGTGAAAGGTGCCCCTACTACCCCAACCAAGAGGACATCAACGACCTCATCAGGGAAATGGCCTTGACAAAGTCCAACGCCGAGCTGCTCATTTCCAGACTGAAGCAGTGGGACTTACTGGACGACAGCGTTCGAATTACTTCCCAGAGGAAGCGGCATCGCGGCTTTTCAGTGTTCTTCACTCTTAGAGATGGGTTGTGCTACTGCCATGACATCAGAGGACTCTTCGACGCTGTGGGCATTCCCTGCAACACCTCTGACTGGCGGCTCTTCATCGACAGTTCATCTAAAAGCCTCAAGGCTGTTTTACTGCACAACACAAATCAGTGGCCCTCGATTCCTCTGGCTCATTCAGTGCACATGAAAGAAGAGTACCAGAACGTCAAAATCCTGCTGAGTGCACTGAAGTACGACCAATTCAGCTGGGAGGTCATTGGCGATTTCAAGATGGTGGCCTTCTTGATGGGGCTTCAGGGAGGCTTCACCAAGTTCCTTTGCTATCTGTGCCTCTGGGATAGCCGAAATACAGCCCTTCACTACGAGAAGAGGAACTGGCCCCTCAGGACCGGCTATGAGGTTGGGGCCCATAACGTGAAGCAAGAGCCGCTGGTGGAGCCAACGAAAGTGCTGATGCCACCCCTGCACATCAAATTGGGCATCATTAAGCAGTTTGTTAAACAGCTGGATCCAGAGGGTGAGGCCTTGAAGCACATCCAGGAGCTGTTCCCGAAGTTGTCGGAGGCGAAGATCAAAGCAGGAGTATTTGTGGGCCCTCAGGTGAAGCGACTTATTGACTCCGACAGCTTTCCTGAGAAGCTGTCTGAGGTTGAGCGGGCAGCTTGGACAAGCTTCGTTTCTCTAGTCAAAGGTTTCCTCGGAAACCACAAGGCAGAGAACTACAGGGAAATCGTTGACGAACTTGTGGACACGTACCGGAGCATGGGCTGCCGGATGTCGCTGAAACTGCACGTACTACACGCCCACCTTGATGAGTTCAAAGAAAACATGGGAGACTACTCAGAAGAACAAGGTGAAAGATTTCACCAGGATGTCAGCTCTTTCGAGGAACGCTACAAGGGACAGTACAATGAAAGTATGATGGGGGACTATATCTGGAACCTTTTGCGTGAGAGTGAACTGAAATACAATCGCCAATCTCGTAGACAAACTTCTTTTTGATTAAACTATAACGCTAGAATTTTTGTATCAATTCTGTATCAATTCTCCGTAGCAATACTCTTTATCAACGCTCTGCATCACTGCACTGTATCACTGTCTGTGTATTAACATATTATAATACATAATTATTCCCTACTCGTTTCCTTCTTTTTATTTTCATTTCTAAAGACGGGGCCTGGAGAACTTCATTTTTCATCATTGATTTATCATAATAATCGTGTTAACATCAATTAAAATTATACTTAAGAGGATTCATTTGATTTAAAAGCAGATAGTGTGAAAAACCCTTAAATTAATAAGCAAAAATGGCAAAAAATCAATGAATCGATCTCATGAACTCAGAACCGAAGTCTGAACTTGGTGACTGCTCATTTTTACTTATTTATGCCCTAAAAAATCAGAAAATAATAGTTTTAACTCATGGACAAATTTTGTGTTACACGGTGAATATAATTAATATTGTAATAAAAAAAACGAAATGGATGATTCTTGCTAAAATGACCCTTTATATAGAAACTTAAGTAGGCATACCATCAAACAGTAAATAGGGCGAAGTGATTCCATCCGTGGATTCTCATTTGTCGAGGGGCGGGGCAAACAAGTTTCATCAGTGAGCACCCGTATAGGTCTATTAAATTTAAAAAGAATTGGTGTGTGGCTAAAAAAATCTATCCAGTTAGAGAGTGAATATCAATTTCAGGGTGTCCTCATTCGTGATGAGGTGATTTCGGGGTGGAGTTTCACCTTTAATTAAATCGTTTTCTTTTTAATTTTATCGTAGACTTGAATATTTCAATTTATAGATGTGTGAATTCCTTTTTGCGTAAATAGGCGTGTAGTAAATATTGTAACGACAACTTTCAGAGTTATTCTATAGTAGCTACCATAGGCGTATGAGGCGGGGGGTCTGGGGGGCGGCAATCCCCCCTAGGACTAGGGAAGTGAGCATTTTCAGGGCAAATATTGAGCATTTGAGAGCATGTCTTCATGTCTTTGTTTTTTTTTAACTTCTTCAGGTGAATTAATTACTTGCTACTACAGTATACTTGTAGTTAATAATTAAAACGTAAGTTGAGGACTTACTGAATTCTATATCAACTGCAATGCCGTAGTTTTGCTTGTCATTTAGAAATGTTGTAGCAAAATTTTATCTCATTTTTTGAAAATTGTAATGTTTTTTATATCAAAAAGGCTTTAATATATGTTACTCATACTCTAACCTTTGTGTTATTTTATGCTACACATAGTGCTTATGCGGAAATCAGGCACCCTGAAAATTTTTAGGGCAAATTTTTTCCGCTTCCCCAGTAAAGTGCCATCCCATACGCCTATGGACTAGCTACTGAAATACATTTGTAATATTAACAACGGAATTTGAATAAAGAAAATTCTTACAAACAGCAAAAAGATTTTGATAGATTAGTTGTCTGGGTTACTAAATGACATGGAATTCAATGTTTAAAATGCATTCATACATTTTAGTTACGAGATAAAAGGGAACTGGTTAAAGGATGTAATATTAATGGGTAAGCTACACCTACAATATATAGATTAGGCAAAATTTAGTAAATTATAGCTAAACCCAATTAAACATAATGGTTCTACTTCTAGTCTCACTAGTATGCATAGTTATTAAACCATTAGATACAAACCTACAGCTTTACACTCTAAATAATCTGCAAAGAAATCCTGCGTGTATTTTCTTTCAACAATACAGCCCAAGTTAAAAACTTGAATTTCTCCCAATCTTTTTTTTCCTTTTTTTGTTTCCGTTTTAAGATTTAGCAACAATACGAAAATAAATCTGTGTAGCAACATTTTATTGTATTTTAGGTCTAATACTGATACGGTACTTGAAATGAGTTTAAGATTTTAAGCGTAAGTAATGACATTGGTGATCTTAGCTTATTGGAACCAATTTATATTTCTCTGAAAGGTAGACAGTAAATAAATGGGTGCTCTTCCAACATGTGCTCTACCTTAAAATTTACACTCCAATACGTGATCTACCTTAGATTATTCGGATTAGCAGCAGGTACGTTAGTTAGCCTTATAAGGCTAACTAACGAAAATATTACGACTTAACCTAACCAATCGTCAAGGGCGTATAGTTGACCTAACGATTGGTTATGTTAAGTCATGATATTTTCGTTAGTTAGCCTTATAAGGCTAGTTTCACGGTAGAGCACGTATTGGAATATGGTAGATCACAGTTTCGCGGTAGAGCACATATTGGAAGAGCACCAATAAATGAATGAATTGATATATACTTTACTACAATGGACGGTGCACAAAACACGATATATAATGATATACATGTATACGAGTAGTATAAATTATGGGTGATTTACCATACATTCACTATCATGCTAGTATAACTAAATATGTATAGCAGTATGAAGATTTCGTATTCAATGTATGAAAGTATGAATTACATACATCTTTCCAGAGTTTATTAAAATTAATTAATTTAAGCCAGCTTTATGCTAATAACTCGGGGTGAAGAGTCGACTCCAAAAAATCGATTCTCAATTCTTACGCAGTCATATTTTCGAATCGATTCAATCGACAGCACCTGTTAGAATCAACTCCAGTCTGAAGTCGATTCCAAATCAAAGAATTAATTCTTTTTTTCTCTTGTCAATAATCAGAAATAGGTCTATTACAACATAAATTAACTTATTTTTATACGACTAATTATTCGTCTAGAATTGAGTGACTAAAGTTAGTTAAACTGACTTAAGTCACTTAATTCTTGAGTCGTCACTCATCAGTGACCCGTGGTGACTGCATTGTGAGTCTTGACTCTGGTGACTGGCCCGACATACAAATATCTTTGTATGCCAACATCTTCGGTAGTCTCTAAATCTGGAAAATTGTTATCGAAGAGACGCTCTAGACTTAAAGCCAAACAAGTCAACATGAATATATTTCTTTAGGATCAAATTTAGAATTCGGACCCCAGCCTTTTTTAGTTAGCTTTATAAGGCTAACTAACGAAAATATCATGACCTAACCTAACCAATCGTCAAGGGCGTACAGTTAACCTAACGATTTGTTAGGTTAGGTCGTGATATTTTCGTTAGTTAGCCTTATAAAGCTAACTAAAGAAGGCTGGGGTCCGAATTCTACATTTGATCCTTTCTTTATTACAATTTATAATATTCATAGTCGTGTTGTGAGTAAAAGTTCTCCCAAATCAGTCTCTTTATTTTCTTTATTTTGTAGTTAGTCTAATTTGGACTCGGAATCGAATGAGAGTCGATTCCATCGATTCCAAAGGCAGGAATCGATTCTGGAGTCGGCTCCATTTCTTCTGGAATCGTACAGTCGTACATCCCTTCTAATAACGTAACGTTGTGAGGTGCCGTTAATACATATATTATATGTTAATTCATAATTAATATGTTAAATTTAACTCAGATCGGGTATATAAGTCGTTATAGGGTTGGATAAAGGAAAAGAACTAGAGACAATAATAACAGTAATGCACAGCAATGAAGTTACGCAAGCAAAGTACAGAAATAGCACAGGACACAGTGATTAAACTAAGAATTCGGTAATGAAGGGCATATTTGTAATGTGACAATAAAACCCACACTAATAGACGGAGTTTATTTCCACAACAGTTTCGATGCCCACTGGCATCCTCTTCGGGTGGATACAGAAAAATGTTTTTCTCTATCCACCCAAAGAGGATACCAGTGGGCATCGGAACTGTTGTGGAAATAAACTCCGTCTATTAGTGTGGGTTTTATTGTCACAGTTCGACCTCCACTTAAATAAGAAGTTTTGCGCATATTTATAAGCTATACAGGGTGTCCCAGAATTAACTATCTATTTCAATGAAATCGGACAAATTTTTTAAAAACACTTTTATTTATGTTTATCATGTTTAATATGTGTTAAAAATGTATAAATTTCTAAATTTTTTTCATAATTTTATTTTCATAATTTTTTCATTATCTGGTCCAATGAAAGACCGTCTGAAGTCATAGAATGGCAAAGAGACTCTCCAAAACTTAACGTGTGGCTTGGAATGACCAAATCCAAAATTTATGGCCCATTCTTCTTTGCGGAAGCAACTGTAACAGGTACCGTCTACCTTGATATGCTTCAGCAGTTTCTCGAACCACAGCTTCTTGATGATGGCATTCTTGATAATGTTGTGTTTCAACAAGATGGAGCACCATAAATTTTGGATTTGGTCATTCCAAGCCACACGTTAACTTTTGGAGAGTCTCTTTGCCATTCTATGACTTCAGACGGTCTTTCATTGGACCAGATATTGAAAAAATTATGAAAATAAAATTATGAAAAAAATTTAGAAATTTATACATTTTTAACACATTAAACATGATAAACATAAATAAAAGTGTGTTTTTAAATTTTTTTTCCGATTTCATTGAAATAGATAGTTAATTCTGGGACACCCTGTATATAGTTTGCTATTTACAATAGGGAAAATATAACAACAGATATAATCTCGAAGCACAAACAAGAAATTTAATCCTGTTGCAGCCAACGTGCATGCATAATACAGTGGAATTTATAAATGGAGGATGGGATGTAAGATGATTATAATTAATTACCATTGATTCCATAACGAAAGGGAAATGGAAAAATGGAAATAATGTTATCTTCGTTATAGAGTACTTCGATGGGGGAATAAAATGAAGGGACATTCGTTTCTTTGAGCGAAATTATCATATCACAAACATGGATATAGTCCGAACATGGGAATGGTAGATCACATGGTTGACATATATACATATGTGGAGAACAACCAGAAATTCCTTCCCTCGCCGTTCTCAAATATCATGGAATCAAATCAAAGGCTATACACCTGGGCATGAAACTGGCCCACGGAGGAAACACAGATTTTGTGGTATTTCCAGAAATGACCAGCAGAGGACGTGACCAATACCTATAAAATGCGATTTCTTTCTCAAATCTTTCTCACTTGCCATCTTCTCGTTTTTGTCGTTACGTCTCTCTCTTAGCGCCTTCGTCAGTAACACCTCTCGTCACGCCACCCTTCAAGGCTCCGGTTGAGCATACACGAAGTCTATTATCAAGTAAGGCCCTCTATAATTTCATCCTGCAAGAAGCAACATCACTGCTGCAGGAGTTCCCGCTGGCTCCCTTTTTAACAAGATTCTACCAGCCCTCAACACTCATCCTCTCGCCAGTAAGGCCAGTCCTCGCCTTCAGATGCATCATCTTTGAAGCCCAGGTCCATAAACCTTCTAGTAGGCAACCGGCAAACTAACTCTCCTATTGCGACTACAGTAGACCTGTTCAATTATTTTACCATATTCATTTATCTTACCGTATTTGTATCCCCTTGTTTATTTGCTCATTTATGCATTTCATTTTACTTGCCTAATCCGTTCACTGAACCACACCGTACTTCCATTACTTCAGTTATTCTTGGCTTAATTACTTGTTATTGTGTGTTCACTGCCGCACATCATTAGCCTACCTAAGTTAGTGTTTCTTATCATTATTATATTACTTAACGCTTATACCATGTAACCACTTCAGTAGTATAGCCGAAAAAGGGTAGAGTGCAAGAATGTTGCAAGTGATTACGTAATGCTGCAAAGGGGGGTGGGGGTGTTGCAAAAAAAGAAAAAAAGAAAAAAAGAAAAAAAGAAAAAATACCCAAAGGGCCCTTTGTTGCCAACCGGGGTTGCAAGGGGCATGCAACTTGGAGGTGGAGTTCTCCCCCAAGAGAAAGGAGAGAAAGGAGGAGAGGTGTTCACCTGGCAGGAGCCAAGTGCATATTAAGACTTCAGCCGAGTAGGCGTTGTTTTATAGGCTCCTAATCAACCAGTTGGCTTAGAAGGCGTAAATGGCTTGAGTTGCCAGATACCACTTTTTAGCGATACCATTGTATACACTATTATAGACTCCTAATCAGCCAGTTGGCTTAGAAGGCGTAAATGGCTTGAGTTGCCAGATACCACTTTTTAGCGATACCATTGTATACACTATTATAGACTCCTAATCAGCCAGTTGGCTTAGAAGGCGTAAATGGCTTGAGTTGCCAGATACCACTTTTTAGCGATACCATTGTATACATTATTATATTTCTTAAAAGTTGGTTTAGAATACCGGTAGTAGGTTTAGAAGGCGTAACATGATATAATTAAGTAAAACAACATTGCGTCATTCTGTTTATTATAAATATATACGCAAGGGACTACCATAGAAATGTAAGTGACTAAATCGAAATTTTTTTTATGGCAATCAATGTTATTTGGTTTTACCTCTTATACCCATTATGCTAAAATCGAAATTTCTTATGGTAATCAATGTTATTCCTCTTAAATGAACCAAAGATATCTTCACATAATGGGGATCTGTCTGTATACTCTGTATATGTTTTAAAAGAATGAACATTATTCCTTTAAGGTCCGATGAGGATTTGACACGTGTTATACAATCTTTTGAAGAATCTCGTGTCATGAACACGGAGGATATACTGATCAGTCAGCAATGTCACACATCCTCCACCATGGACCTGTACGTCTCCCCGGAATTGTATGAAGAAAGTGACACTGCAGCATTAACCGCAATTAGTATTTTTAACGCGATTGACCGTGATGAATTATTTCCAACACAAACCGTTGAAGATATTTGCAGTGACGCTCCTTACAATCCGACGCAAGGGACTACCATAGAAATGTAAGTGTCTATAATTCGAGTTTATATATATATGGAGGGGTTGTTGTATCTCGTCAAACAGATACTCACCAAAAAAATTTTATGGCAATCAATGTTATTTTGTTTTACTTCTTATCCCCATTATGCTAAAATCGAAATTTTTTATGGTAATCAATGTTATTCCTCTTAAATGAACCAAAGATATCTTCACATAATGGGGATCTGTCTGTATACTCTGTATATGTTTTAAAAGAATGAACATTATTCCTTTAAGGTCCGATGAGGATTTGACACGTGTTATACAATCTTTTGAAGAATCTCGTGTCATGAATATGGAGGATATACTGATCAGTCAGCAATGTCACACCGAAATAATGTAAGTGTTTTTCGATTTTTAGGGTAAGAAGACACAATATATTTTCATAAATTTATTAAATGAAAGAAATCATACAATAACCAACTACAGAATATATCGTTACAAATATACGAACAAAAACATTATACTATACAACGAGTACGTACAATTGGAAAACGGGTTTTTATCTGTCTGCATACCATTTCATCGTTTCGGCGAGTGTGACACGGGTCAAATAAATTTAAAAAATTATAAATTCTTTATCACATGACATATACGTGAGAAATGAGACGCAGTACATTCCGCAAACATTACTAAAATATCCTTGTATGCGAAATGGGTTCCATACAACTTCGGGAATATGTAACTGAGCGAGAAATTTTACAATAATAGGGTCACTCCAGGGTTGAGTACCGAGTGAATCAAAATAGTACAGGCGCTGTCTATTTTTAAAATAGACAGCGATCCAGTGAATCCCTTCATTACCGATGACATCTGTGTTCACAATAAGACTACCGCATTCTCGCGTACTTGGCAAACTCAATGTTTCATTCTTCGCAAACACTCCGATAAATTTGGAACGTGTGGCTTGTTCCATTACTTTCTGAAGTGTATTAGCATCCATTTTAAAAGTCAGTGATAACGCTCCTAAATCTATCTACTTCTATTAGGGCTTGCGATTCGAGATATACTAGTACACTAATAGGAGCGTCTATAGGCTTGGCGAATTCCAGCCGCACTGAGATGTTTCCGCTCTGCTGTGGGGTTAAATGGTATTTACGCTAGCAGATAAGTCAGGTGTAATGTCAAACGGATAAAGGTTAAATTGATCAATGAATTCTTCCTGCGTTACCCCATTACCAAGCTCATCACAATCACCTGCAATATGGGTCAGATTACTATAGGCTCTGGCACAAAGAGGTAACACAGCGTCTGATGAATAGTCCGTACCCATTGTTCCACCCAAAGCAGTGCCATTAACGTATAGAGTTATATTTTTAAGTCCGAAATTCTCGAATTTAAAGGCACTCTTTTTATATTTTCCATTCACCGAAGCATGGTCCTGCATGCCGATTAATATCCTTTTAGGAAGATTTCCCAGGGCAATGTTTTCTATCTGCTTCGATACCAACCCTGCAGGAACCGTATATAGTTTGATTTGCACTCTGTTAATAGGATATTTCACTGTAGAGTTTAGTAAATTTTTCTCAATTTCTAGTTCTTTTGGTGAACTTAATTTCACTCGCCGTACGCGGAGGTATGTGTCCATAATGTGAACCACAACGGGCTTTGCACCCTCCTCTTGATCAGCAGCCAGATTTAAGCAGATCTCAGGACTCGTGCGGGTGAGCTTTATTTTCATATCCACCCCGTTGACAAGCAACTTCTGGAAAGTGAAATCTGTGTGCAACCGTCCAAAACACTCGTATATTTTCTTTTTAGAAATTTTAAATTTGTCCTTTATACTATTTTCATCTTTAGTTTGATAATATCCCTCGGTACTTAAAAAGGTAGCCTTCGCTTCTTTGGAAAAGTTGAGGACATTCCAGATAGGCTCGTAGATGATAGTACCCCGTGCCTGCCGATATGTTGGTATGATTTAAATAACGTCACACTGGTTGAATATGGAGTGCAGAAAGTTTGTTTCAGGGTATACAGCATATTGTCATCGCAGACGTTCCATCAGAATGGGCTACACGTAGCTTAGCGTACATGTGCACACAGCTTGGATCAAAAAGTAAGGACCTGAGCTGCGGTATCACGAATTCTATAGGTGCACTCGGGGAACTAATTGGTTTAAAGGGTAATTGTAATAAAGTCACTGTGCTCAATAGAAACTTGGGTTGGAGGTAGCTCAAAAAGGGACAGCTCCGATTTACAGCATTGTGAAACTACATGGGTGATGAAGCGTGCCATGGCGAAATAGTGACTCCCTCTCTCGACAAGTGGTAAACAAACTATGATTATGAGATCAATGTCCTTAGCTTATATCAGTCAAAAAAGTGGTCAACCATAGGTTTCATTCGCTTACAGCACTTCTTTTTGATAGCCTTTTACGTTTAATACCACGTGACCCTTCTTCTTCCGGGCAGCCCGCTTCCTCTTCTTCTTCCCGCCACCACGCATTTTTCTCTTTGCATCTTGATGATTTCGTCCCGTGTACGCTTTAAATGTTTTTTTAGAGCCTCTTTAGGTTTAGCCCCGGCCAATATGTCTTCTGCAGTGTTAATACCTGATTGCAGAGCTTTCCTTCCAAGGTATCTGGCACCCTCTTCAGCAAAGGAACCGCCGTACGTAGTATGGATGAAAAAATGGACCCAAGTCCACTACCGCGCTGTATCGCACCACTCGATAGACGGTGAAAGGCTCTCTATCCATTATAACTCAGTGCGTCGAAAGTGTAGCTTCACTGTTAAGCTCCGTTACCGAATGGGAAGTTTTCATCCTCAATCGTTCTTATATATATATTGAGATATGGTTATTAAATTAGTTGCTACATTCACATAATGGGGTCTGTCATATGTAATACTCAAACTCCTTCCTCTATGGTTGGGGATGTGAGCAATGCGCAGCAGGCGTGCCTGGGTATCCCCAACAAACTGGTGCTCCACTACATTACTGTAAATAAGCACATGTCGGGGACCTTTCAGCCAATTTCTCCATCTTCAATTGATACATTAATCTGGACAAGTCAGCTGTGTCTCGTGAAATGTCTCTTTGGAAGGCTGCGCTATATCGGCCATTGGCTAGAATTTGAACTTTCTATGGTCTTTAATACGTCTTAGTCTTTGATTTTAGGATTAGTGTATGTTCAGGGTTGTTTACGATTTCGTATACTAAATCATTCGTAAGGTTTGAGTTTCTTAAACTTACGTTTAAGCCTCTCACAACATCCTCGGCGAACCATATTGACCCGGTCCTAGTCTTACTTCTGTACTGTAATACTGTGCAATCTTAGTCCGAGCGATACGCATAGTTTCATCCATAGCTACCCCAGCTTTTTCACACTCGTCAATGTCTCTAAGAATCGTAAAAACGGTTTCTTTATGTTCAATATTTAAAAAGACGGTGTCCAGCTGATTTCGCGTATCCCCACCTCATACGAATCACGACCCAATTCAAGTGCTGTGGAGTTCTGTTACAAAGTTGGCTAGTTGTTGTTAGGGTGTACAGACAGGGACGAGGAGGACGGGAGTGTGACGTAGAAATGGTTAGGAGCCATGTTGCATACTATTTAAGCTTCATTATTGCATCAGCTTTTATATAGGTGTTGAAGCTTCTGGGTACCCTAGCCATTTCACCAGGTACATTTTTCTCTTTCCTGAACCTTTGCTTCCTAAAATTTTCTCAATTTAAACAATTTTTTCCTAAATTAAACGCAACTTTCTGCAAAATCCTCGCGGTAAAAGCCTCCTGAGATTTCTTCCCCATTCAAATCTTCAATGTAATTCATCATTATCTCACCTTTAGGTCTCATAGCCCTAACTTTAAAAATCTCGCGTGTCCATCCTTGCTCAAAACCCTTTGCGAATTTGTTCTCCGAACGCGACAGCCTTACATAATCACTGATTTGAAGCGCGCAGGAGTGTGGTGGTGGTGGTGATCCATCTCTCCTCGGGAGATCCTCTTTCTAAAACTTCGTTAGGTGTTGTCCAATCGTGCGATGGTGTGAGCGATTGTAGGATGACGCCAATGATTCCAGAATGTCTAGAAATCTGTATGTGTTTTTATGTGTAAAATAACGGTGCATGCGGTCCTTTATGGTGCGCTGAACTCTCTCAGCTAAAGAAGCCTTATGTATAGAATGGTTGTGTAATAGCTGATATTAAACTCTGTCAACATGTTCTGAAAAGCACGGCCTATAAATTCCTTCCCCATATCCGTACAAAAATAGCCAGGAACCATGTTTTCTTTTAACATTAGCGTTTTGGTGGCTTTAGCAACTGTTTCAGGTGATTTATTTTCAGAGGAACTAGCCACAGATATCTAGAGAATATGTCTATTATGAATAGAATGTAGCGGTAACCATCATTATACACAGAATACCTTTGCATGTATGTTAAATCAGCTTGCCAAATAGAATCAATCGAGGAAGCCGTTGTCTTGGCTGTTTTAAACCTTTTTCTCACAGGCTTTTGAAGCGTATAAGCGTCCTGCTCCCTCAAAAATCTTTCAACATCTTTTTCCTACTCCGTAAACACTTCTGTACAGTCTATCTGCGCCGCCGTAAGAGGATGGGTAGAAATGTCATAATAGCGTTTAGTTAATACGTTATCCATTTGCGTATTTAGAGGCACGTGGGTAGGGTTGGCTTAACATCTTCTTGCTCCTCTTCAAAGGTGTTACCGCCGGGGGTGACGGGCGCCTTCAATTGTGTCACAGGCGTTGCATGTTCAAGTCTTTTAACCTGTTCAGATTTCCTATCAACGTTTTAGGGACATTTATATGTTGTAGTCTTGCTTTAATATGCTTCCATCCTGATGGTGATGGCCTATCCCACTTTCTCACCAGATCATGGACAATGTCTACGATATTCGATCCCTGTACCTTTGATCCTTCCACAATGATCTCCCTGTATCGGTCCATTGTTATGGCGGGATCCTCATTCAATAGATTATAAAGACTTAAGCCTTTACTCCTCAATGTATGTGGGAGGGTACTTTTTAATACATGTTCGATATGTTGTGTGGCTAATCTTTTTGGTTGGTCAGCTGTATCGTCGGGCTCAGATCCTATGTCGCCATGTCCATCGTCCCCGTGCTGTGCCTAATAACCACAGGAATCTCTGTAGGGCTCTTATAATTTTCGTACTCGTGAAGAAATTTCTGCAGAGCTTCTTGTATAAGATTCTTTCTCATCAGGTGTTTTTTCACTGTTTAATAGGGCTAGCAATTCGCTTTCCATTCTTTAAGTCTGCTCTTACGGGGATCTAGATACGTGTCTGGATTCCTTTGCAGTGAAGCGTACACCTCGTGGGAATCACTACCACTTTCTTAATTATATTAATCTAGTCAGTAAAGGACCCAAAACTGAAATAAGATGGGGAGAAATGACCCTCCTGTTTGTACAATAATCGTTTTTCTTCGCTACAGTTTGGCTTTACGAGCGAGTGCACGTATTATGTTCTTGTAGCGGCGTAGGCGAGCCTTCTGATGGGTTTTCATGATACATTGCAATTTATAACGTTAAGACAGATTTCACAGATGCATTTAAAAAGTCGGCGTCGATATTTTTAATAACATCTGCTGCAATGCCCGGGGCAGTCGATGATAGATTTTATTAATTCACGGTATTTCTTAGTCTCTTGTCATTCTGGAATATACACCGTTTCAGGCTCGTTTGGAAATATATTCGTTCGCAGAAGCACTCTAAACGTGTTTCGCGGATGAAGGTCGCAAAGCAAATATCCGTAACGCGTGCTTGTAGCTTCTTTATAAACTTCCAAAAAACTCCTTACGCTGATTCGGGAACATTTGATTGGCTAATACCCCAATTTGTGATACAATCTCTACGTTGCGCGAATAAGACTAATATTGCGTATTTAACGACACATCGCGCATGTATCTATTTTTGAAAAATAGATTTGATTGATGAAAAACACGCTTATGTTAAGATGGTGGGAGAATACTGTAAATGTCTCGGCAAACGTTTTATCCATCTCCAACATGAGATCGTCAATTACAATGATTGTATGTTCATTTCCCTTTAACGAAAACGTCATGTACGCCTTTGTGGAACAAAATATCATCTTGGTACTCGTTGAACACTGATTGATACGTCGAATAGCACCATATAACTTTATGCACAAATTTCGAGAACATCTCTCCCTTTTCTTTAATGATTTTAAGCATAAACACAGTTTTACCACATCCTGTAGATCCAGATATAATACATGTGGATGGGCTCGTGAATCTGAATTTTTCTACAGAGTCCATTTCTAACACGTCACACTCCTAAGTGGGTCATTTACAAAATATTACAAATTTTGAGTGCTGTTCCTTATATTTTGCTTTCTTCTCCCACAGAACCGTGATTGACGATGAGGTAGAGCACCCCATCATTGACATTACGGATGACCTCGACGACAGTGTAGTTGTGATCTCCTCCCCTGCCAACGAACCCTCACCAGCGATAACGGTAGCACGTCCAAAGCGGAGGTATGAGAACCCCACGTCAGGTATAAAGCGCCCGAAATACGCGCCTGTTGCACCAGTAATAGTCCCCAACCCTCAACCTCTTACGCAACAAGCCCCCAGCAGCACCTCCCGCTAATATACCCCCTTATTCATCCGCCGCCCCCCGTTCTGTTAAGTCTACAATAATAGAGCCCCAACCATCAACCTCCTACGCAAACAGGCCCCCCAGCAGCACCTTCCGGTAATATATCCCTAATTCATCCGCCGCCCCCCGTTCCTGTTGAGGATGAAATAACGTTCGAGTTGGTGCTCTCGCAGCCCCCACCCCAGCCTTGACTATAAATCGTATAGAGTCAGGGTCGATCCTAGAGCCATGTATAGCAATGGAATTGATCGCGGGCTACGCCGGGTTGTACAGCGTATTATAGAGTTTGCTCTTCAGAATCGCGACGAGCGTGAAGTCAGGACGAGTCTGTCCTTTGGATTCGGGTCAGATGACCGTGATGTAGACGATTATTGGATGATAGTGCCATTTAGGACGTTTGGCGGCTGAAGATGTAGAATATATATTAGGACGTATAATGCAAGCCGCCCAAAGTAGTATAGCCTTCAATATGGACAACTCACGGTAAATATTGACCGTGTATTCCGTGTTGCGAGTCATAGTGCCATACCGTACACTCTTAACTTCAATTCTCAAGCTATTTATAGACGGCATATAAACGTCGATCGTAGTTGCGGCTTTATAGCAGTAGTCTTGGCTAACATGTTTACTGTACAAAATACACGGGTTCAAAAAATTTGGCTGCCTACGGTCGTGGAACGTGCCGGTAAACTAGCTGTAGACTGTGAACTTGAATTTGACTGTAATATGGGGCCTGAAGAGCTGAGAAGGGTAGAACAGGAAATGAATGTCCGCATAGTTGTATTTGGGTTGGATGATCGTCGTAGGACTGTGTATGTTTTTAAAAGCTGTGTGAGAGATCGTACAAGACCCCTACTTATTTTAGGATTGTCAGGGACAACGTATCTCCCCATCCGTAATATAAGGGGGCTTTACGCGAGTTATGACAAAAGTCGAAAATATGGGAGACATCATGATTTGCGTAAGGGGTGCCTCGAGTTGTGCGGATGATATTGTGCGACATTGTAAGATGTCACATGGTATGTGAGCAGTGTAAAAGCACCAAATGTGAAAGCCGTGTAGTTGAAGCTGAGAAGAGAGACTGATGTGTGTAGACGCACATTTTTCAATAATAGCTGTTTTGATTTCCATAAATCAATTGACACGTGCAGGAAAATGAGAATCTGTGAATGTGGTATGTTTCACACAATGGATAATTGGGGGAAATTTAAATACAATGTGACGTAATTCACTGTCCTACATGCCAGGAGGAATATAAGGATGGAGTATAGCATGTATGTTATATGAAAGATGCTAAGCCTAAAAATAACCCTTGTATAACTGTGTACTACGATAGAAACATATACGAAACGCTGAAACCAAAGAGGTAATTCCACATTTACTTGTGAGCCAGACCATCTGTGATGAGTGTATGGGTATCGAATGTGACGAGTGCCCCAAATGCGGTAAACGGACAAACGTTTTTAAAACGAATGTCCGCGATAGTCCTGTGAAACTATTTGTGTCCTATATTGTCAAGTTAGCCGACAAGTTCAAAAAAATGACTGTGTATATTCTCGCCCATAACGGGGAAAGTTTGACACGCAATTCCTTTATAAGGAGTTGCTTGAACACGAATCCTCTGAGATATTTACAGGTGATCCATTGAAAAGAGGCAACAAATTAATACAGATGCAGATAAGAGGCAATGTACAATTTAAAGATACTTTATTATTCACACCTTGTAAATTAGCAAAGCTACCCAAGGTGATGGGAGTAGCAGCTGAAGTTTCCAAAGGATACTTCCCTTACACTTTCCTCACCAGCGAGACTTTAAACTACGTAGGCCCACCACCCCCCAAACATTATTTTGACTGTATGGATGAACGTGAAGACTTTGATCGATACTACGACAGTTTTAATGAAAGTAACCCTTATAATATAGCTGATGAATGTGAGCGTTATTGCGTGAATGATGCGCGTGCTTAGAGTATGTTTCCAGGCCTTTAGAAGGATGTACAATTGTACATAGCCCGTTTCAAATGCGATCCACTGCAAGTCGCAACCACCATCGCATCATTATGTTTTACGGTGTTCAAGAATAACTTCATGCCTAAAGACACCTTAGCCATTATTCACCGAAACAATCCCCGCAGTTACGGGCACAAGGCTATTTACTGGCTCATACACCTACAGCAACAGACAGGTGTATACATAAAGCACGCCCGCCCAACACGGGTGAAGTACCCATTAAGATTAATGGACGTGTTTTTTGGGTTGATGGGTTAAGTGAAAACCGTGTCACTAGTGTGAAGACTGTGTACTCCTTTAACGGTTGCTGGTGGCATGGATGCCCCCGTCCTGAGTGCGGAATCACCGGAGATATCCACGGTAGGTCTCCTGCCGATTGTCTTGCATCGACCCGCACCCGCGATCAACTTATAGGATCACAGTTCACTCACAAAGTCTTGTGGGAGCATGAATATGATGCACGGATGGAGACAGACGAGGTGTACCGTGAGGAAATAAAAATGATCAAGCGTTCAATGGTGCTGGATCCTCTCAAATGTGGTGATAGCTTGTTTGGAGGACGTACAAATCCTTTCAGACTATACTTTCCACCTACGGAGGGCGTGAAGCTCCATTACTACGATTTCTGTTCTTTATACCCATACGTGATGAAGAGCAATCCGTACCCCGTGGGCGCTCCTGAGAAACTGGTGGGACCTAGCCTACCCTCCATCAATGAATTTTCAAAAAATTTGAATGATCGTTACTTTGGGCTCTCTTTCGTAGACGTACTCCCCCCACGCAATTTATGGATGCCGATCTTACCTGTCGTTATCGACGACAAGCTCATGTTTCCCCTGTGCGTGAAGTGCGCGGAAGAGGATAACAGCGAATGTAACCATATACCCCACCAGCGTAAGATCAGAGGCGTATATACAAGTCCTGAGCTGGCCCTAGCCGTACGCCATGGTTATAGAATACTGAAGATACATGAGGTGTGGAGGTTTCAGAAGCTACCCAACCTTTTCACACCATATATAAACGCCTTTTTGAAGGATAAGGTTGAGGCATCAGGGTATCCGCGAGGAGTTGATATCGAAGATGAAAAGTCTGCCTATATTCAACGTTACCGCGACCGCGAAGGTATACAACTTGATCGTGTCCAAATTGTAAAGAATCCTGGCAAGCGCTTTAGTGCAAAGTTGTGTCTAAACAGTCTATGGGGAAAATTTGCGCAGAATACCGGCAGAGGGAGCATTCATTTGGCACAAAGTTATAGCGATGTCTGGGATTATGCCAATGCTCCCGATAAGAGGTCATGGAGATCGTGAATGTAGGTAATACTTACATAATAAAGTACAACGACACTGAATTTGCCACAGATACCTCAAGGGTTACAAACATACCTGTGGCCAGCTTCACAACAGCCTACGCCCGTATAAAACTTTGGGGTCTATTGCATTCTCTTGGGCGGAGAGTATTGTATGCCGATACAGATAGCGTGATATTCACAGAGAGGGAGGGTGAATACATGCCCGCTATTGGGGAGTTCCTCGGCGAGCTCACTGATGAGATCAAGGACGAGTATGGGGACAACTCTTACGCCGACTCTTTTGTCTCAACAGGACCTAAGACTTATGGGGTACTGGTCAGGGTGGGGGAGGAAATGAAATATATCGTGAAGGCAAAGGGTATTACGCTCAACCATGCGAATCGGCGGGTTGTTAACTTTGAATCGTTGAAGGATCTAGTATGTTTGGACGATGATGAGGGCGAACAACCTCCCCAACTAATTGTAGGCACCCACAATTTTCGGGCGCAGAAGCTGGGGGGCGTGAAGGAACTTAGGGGTACGAAGGTGTGCCGTAACACCTATAGGAAACGTTACCAGTTACCTGGTACCTATGATACCTTACCCTTTGGATACCATAACGTATGATGCTTCTAGTGTTAACTCACACGTATTTGTCTTGTATATAATCGTATCTATTGATTTATTACACGTATTTGTAAATATATATATAACTTGAATATCTCATTTATTAAATCGTATTTGTAAAGTATCTATTGATTTATTACACGTATTTGTAAATATATATATAACTTGAATATCTCGTTTATTAAATCGTATTTGTAAATATATATAACTTGAATATCTCGTTTATTAAATAAATCATGTTTCAATTAGCGTTTCACTTTCTCCTTTGTGTGTGTGGTGTGTGTGTGTGGTGTGTGTGTGTGTGTGCGCAGGTGAAAGTTCTAAGCTCCGCCCACTGTAAGTCCGTGAGTCATGCTACTATCTGGGAGTCCCTGCGTGGTCAGTCGACTGCAGTAAGCCCGAGAGATCAGACGTGTATTCAGATCAGACGTGTATTCAAATGGCTACCTTTAATATTGCTTGTACAACGTTTATGAAATGGTATTCATCAAAGTGTCAGAATGTGGTGGATACCGAAAAACTTCCTATTCCTCCCTCCTATACCTCTTTTAAAAACACATTGGATTGTGCGAAGTTCCAAGATGTACAAATACTCTACGGATGTTCTGGTGAGACCGTTGAAGGCTTTCGTTGCACAGACGATGTGCTGAAGTATACTGCAGAGCTAAACTTTATAAAGTCTCACATACACCGTGAAGTAAAAGAAACAACGCGTGCAGAAGAGAAGCAGCAGGTATGGATAATGAGTCTTGCGGATGGGTGGTGTGACAAGCGGTATTACGTCATGCTACACCATGTCGATTACTCATACCCTACGACTGAAAATGTGAATCTCGTGATCATGGACAATCTTAAGTATTTTTATCACTATATTAACGTATATCATGATGAGGTTCGTAGTGAGGTTGTGGCTAGTGCCCTGCGTGAGTTTTAACAGACTTTAGAAACGAGTATCGTTTGATGGGCAGAAAGGAAAAATATGAGCATATGTTCCTCTCAATAGTGCGCCGGAGTGTGAAGATGTTTAGTAAAACATAAAATGTTCCTAGTTCTTATCCTGAGGTAAAATGTCTGGTGCGTAGGCTGGTAGTGATGAAATTAATCTTGTACCGGAAAAACAAATATGTACAACAATTCGGTACGACTCGCGGATCATACGAACAAGCCCATTCACGTATCATCGAGTCAGCCGCCCGTCGAACCATTCCTGCCTACCTGCGGGCCTCACACGGCTCATAGTTATCTCAGAGCTTGAACCGAGTGGACGTGCGCTCCTCGAATACGATGGAACTTCCTTTGAGCAGCATTCTCAACGCCTCGTACGATGTGTCCGTGACGAAATCGTTGCGCGTGTTCAGGCGTAATTCCGGTACCATTAGCTATGTAATGGAAACGGAATGTAGACAAACAAACAAACGGGTTTATTTAAGTGTCGAGGAGATGAATAGAATCTTCGTGATAGTTGAGAAGTGGAGTGAAGATCGTTATAAAATACCTGCTAACGTAGGTACAAGAAGAGAGCAGATTAGTGACGCACCCTCATACGCCGTTGTATGTACGTTGTGTATAAATAACGATCGGCCGTGCATTGATATACGGCTGATGTGGAAGAATGCTTCTGATAATAACGCTCTTGTTCCTACGCGAAACCGTTTCATCCTCGACAGAATGTTTGAAATCGTCGGATTCCGCAAGCTGAAACCTATATTAGACGCGCGTGTTACGGACATGCTTTATTTTGATACAGTACTTGAATACGCCTACACCGCTCTGCTCGATGGGTTTACCGAGTGTAGGGCTGGTGAGAATGGTCTAGTGCTGGACGTTTATTTAAAAAGTTTAGACTCTTTGAAATACCATGAACTTTGGTACAAAGCAATTGATCGGTACAAGGCTGAGCTCACCTACACCGTTCACCCTGAAGAACTATTTCTTCATATAACGCGCAGTTGTCGTAACGATTTAGAAGATTATTTCAATTGCCGCTATGTTGAGTGAGTTCATGATTGAAAAGCTCGAGTCGGTAGAAATAAACCCTCAATTGGAAAAGCGTGCTTATAAACTTGTGTTTAATAATGTAGCTAACGATGAACTCTTTGTGCGTGCTTTTGATTGTATTCTAGACGTATTTAAAGATGACTTACCAACCGGTTGTAAAGTGGGAACAAAAATAGTACTGAACGATATGAAAGCCCTTCATATCGAATACAGGTTTCCCTATACTTTAAGCGGTGAAATATTATTAAGCCGCATATACTGCGTAATGCAGAGCAATAATGATGTAATTGTAAACTTGATTAAGACCGAGTTTAGTATTTTGAAAAAAGTGAAATGTATTTATATATTTTGCTTGATATTTCTCCTGTACTGTTATGATTATATGCATATTTCTATTATTATTGAAATGTATTTATATATTTTGCGTGATATTTCTCCTGTACTGTTATGATTATATACATATTTCTATTATTATTGAAATGTATTTATATATTTTGCGTGATATTTCCCCTGTACTGTTATGATTATATGCATATTTCTATTATTATTGAAATGTATATTTATTTTATATATATCACCATAATTGTGTGTACATATTTCCTGTACTGTTATGATTATATGCATATTCCTCAATTATTATTGAAATGTATATTATTTTCTATATATTTATAATAAACAGAATGACGCAATGTTGTTTACTTAATTATATCATGTTACGCCTTCTAAACCTACTACCGGTATTCTAAACCAACTTTTAAGAAATATAATAATGTATACAATGGTATCGCTAAAAGTGGTATCTGGCAACTCAAGCCATTTACGCCTTCTAAGCCAACTGGCTGATTAGGAGTCTATAATAGTGTATACAATGGTATCGCTAAAAAGTGGTATCTGGCAACTCAAGCCATTTATGCCTTCTAAGCCAACTGGCTGATTAGGAGTCTATAATAGTGTATACAATGGTATCGCTAAAAAGTGGTATCTGGCAACTCAAGCCATTTATGCCTTCTAAGCCAACTGGCTGATTAGGAGTCTATAATAGTGTATACAATGGTATCGCTAAAAAGTGGTATCTGGCAACTCAAGCCATTTACGCCTTCTAAGCCAACTGGCTGATTAGGAGTCTATAATAGTGTATACAATGGTATCGCTAAAAAGTGGTATCTGGCAACTCAAGCCATTTATGCCTTCTAAGCCAACTGGCTGATTAGGAGTCTATAATAGTGTATACAATGGTATCGCTAAAAAGTGGTATCTGGCAACTCAAGCCATTTACGCCTTCTAAGCCAACTGGCTGATTAGGAGCCTATAAAACAACGCCTACTCGGCTGAAGTCTTAATATGCACTTGGCTCCTGCCAGGTGAACACCTCTCCTTCTTTCTCTCCTCTTTCTCTCCTTTCTCTTGGGGGAGAACTCCACATCCAAGTTGCATGCCCCTTGCAACCCCGGTTGGCAACAAAGGGCCCTTTGGGTATTTTTTTCTTTTTTTGCAACACCCTCACCCCCTTTGCAACATTGCGTAATCACTTGCAACATTCTTGCACTCTACCCTTTTGCGGCTATTTTTCTTTTTTTCTTTTTTCCCTTTTTTTGCAACACCCCCACCCCCCTTTGCAACATTACGTAATCACTTGCAACATTCTTGCACTCTACCCTTTTTCGGCTATACTACTCACTTCTTATTGTTTATTGCTATTGGTTACTATGTAACCACTTCTTATCAGTCGTTTGTAGTATAATACAATTACCGTATACAGAATTGTTAATCACAACAACAAGTAATTCATTTATTTTTCTAATTAAACACAAAACAACAAAGTAATTTCTTTCCCCTTATCAAATATTGTTTGTTTAGGCTGTGACCCACTGGTGACCCCTAATTACTTATTTCAATTTAATTCATAAATTATAGTAAGCCTATTTTCTAGGCAACTACAAATTGGTGATCTGTAGGCCATAATACATATACAAGATAAATCTCACTAATCTCGTAATTTCTACAGTCCGCTTAACTAGTGCTCAATTTGATCTCCTCAGTAAAGTTTCTACTTTGCCCTTCCTTTTTATGCTCGACATTACAAAGCCGAAATTAATCACTCCTTAAAACGTCCATTTTTTTATTGTATTAATCCTCATTTAAAAAAAATTCTTAATTTTAAATTCAACTAGAAGAAACCACTGTTGAAAGGCCTATACCTTATTTATTACGATTAATTCAGGAAACATTTAAAACCATACTTTCTAAACCATCTGAGACTTTTTCAATCTTTCCATTCACGACCGAACTGCATTACATCTAATTCTAATATTGTTTTTTCAAAATGGATAAAGGAGAAGGTGTTGTAGTTACAAAGCAGGAAAGGTGTATTCAAGAAGGAAAATTTATATTTAGCACACCTGAAAACTATATAAATACTTTGATACATATTACCTCCCAGACCTTCTTTTGCAATTATCTAGATTAGTTCGCAATATATATTTAAAGTTATTTCCTGATAAACGTTTCGGTACTTACGTATTAACGGGGGGCCGCCACATATTGATGATTGGTTAGGTTAAGTTGTAATATTTTCGTTAGTTGAAAATTTCGGAGCTACTGAAGAATAGGGACCCCAGCCTTCTTTAGTTAGGCTTATAAGGCTAACTAACGAAAATATCACGACCTAACCTAACCAATCATTAGGTTAATTGTACGCCCTTGACGATTGGTTAGGTTAGGTCATGATATTTTCGTTAGTTAGCCTTATAAAGCTAACTAAAGAAGGCTGGGGTCCCTACTCTTCAATAGCTCCAAAATTTCTAATACATCATATTTTTTAAATAGCAATATTTTTTAAAATATTTACAATGATTTATATTTCAAATATTTACAATGATTAATACATGTTACACATTAGAAACAACATTTGTTTCTGGAGGCCAAAAATTTTTAATAGCATTAAGAATGGAATTGAATGGATCGTGATCATGTACCAACTGTCGCCACATAAATTCACCACATAAATTCAGCAAGATATGACTCTCGGTGATGGCGTGCAGTGCCTCGATGCTTTTTATTTCTCCACTTAGCTGATCCCCAGAGCCTTTCGATCTCTTGTGTGTGAGTACCAGTTTCCTGGTTGACGAAATTGTACTTGTGGTTAACTTTAAAGTGTTGAAATCCTGACTCTGTTAGATGTTCCGACATTTTTTTTTTTTTTAATTGGGGTTGTTTAACCTCTTTCGCAACATCTAAGGTCATATGACGGAGGGGACCTACAGCTTTACGTGGGATCCGAACCACGGGTCGCTACATAATCTGGGCGCAGAGGACGGTCTCCCATCCAACTACTACCCAGACCCAATGTCGCTTAACTTCGCTGACCTCCGAGAAGCGGTGTTACGACATCGGCCACTACGTAGCCCAGATGTTCCGACATGTATGGTATGACGGCCATGAGTCTGAGTAAATTATCGATCCCTGAGCGATATTGTTTTTCATAGCCTCCATTAGGGTGGAAGCAGTACGATCCCAAGTTTTCATCATGAATAAGCCTAAAAAAAAAATTTTTTTTTCAGAAAATTGTATACAAAAATATTTTAAAAATATTGCTATTTAAAAAATATGATGTATTAGAAATTTTCAACTAACGAAAATATTACAACTTAACCAATCATCAATATGTGGTGGCCCCCCGTTAATACGTAAGTACCAACGTTTCATTCTCCCTTAAAGACTGCTTTATCCACGAAACTGTTTGAAAAGTCTACCGCCTCACGTACTTACATTCATTTTAGTTTCTATCACGATTTGCATCTCAAACGCGGTATTATAATTTCAACTTTAAAACATTACTTACATACTTCTAGTTTTAGAGAATCATATGTAGTCAAAACGTCATTTTTATTCTTACAGTATTATTAATTCCGATAGTACCCTCAATCCTGTCTAAATCTTGCATTTATGCATTCCATTCAATTTCATATGAAAAACAAATCCACTTCAACTGCCTACTCAAACTTTCAAGGTATTCCGTTTGTTTTACCATATAATTGCAGAAACCATCAACTTATTCTTAAACTTTATAAAATATTTGTCCTTAAATAATAAAAACTGTATAAGGATTCCATTTGATTTCTTAAATTAAACCAATAGTATGGGGGCACTTAAGGAGATTGGGGAAGGTAGTTAGGGTTTTATTGAGGGATGACACTGGCACTGAGGGTAGGCACTCTGCGAAGTAAAATTTTTAACCCCTGCTAATCGCTTATAATCCTCAAGGCCGTTAATCCGTTAATGGCTTTATAATGCCCAAAAGAAAAACAATTCAGATTTTGTGAAAACCAACCCATATATATATATATATATATATATATATATATATATATATATATGCGCCCACCATTTATGAATGTTTAAAAATATTAAAAAATTTCGTACCCCGCTATGAATTTTTAGGGGCCGCCACAGCCTGACACCTCAATCCGCCGCCGCACCCGGGTCTGTCTCAGGTATGAAGCTTCAATAATAATAATAATAATAATAATAATAATAATGAAATAATAATAATAATATGAAGTTTAGAAGCCAACCAACACTCATCCTCATAACATCCGACATCAGTGTGCCTTATTCACCACGCCCATAACTGTCTTAAGCTACCCACGGACCACAATTCTCTCCACAACCACTCTCCTTGTTTTGCCTTTTATTATATCTTATTTAAAAGATATGTTACCTACCAAACAGAGTTCTGAAAATATTGAAGTAGAGTAATACTTCAATTAAAAAGATATTCAGCTTTAAAAATTTAAGATTTGAAATAAAAGTATATAAAAGTAAGAAAGACGCTGTAACACATGCCTCCTCGTTATATTCTGGAGGAAAACAAGAAATCCGAGATCGCTGAAACAGCCACCTTAAATGTCCAAAAACGGTTGAGAAAGCCACCCTAATCTCCAATACGGCTGACCACTTCAGCCATTTCTTGGAAATCTGCCCGGAGGCCATACCAAGGTAAAATCAGGTAAACAAAGGAATACAAAGGACACCAAACAGCAACAGACCGGCTGGTCCATAAAAGGCTGTCTGTTTAAGAAGGAAAGTTAAAAGGAGAAAATTTAAAGACAATTGAAAGTTTTAGAGCAAAGCAGAGAAAATAGGTTGAGGGGTAGGAAAGAAATTTAAAGAGAAAGTGAAAATTTTAAAATACAGAGGAGGGAATCCAAGTGAAAATTCTACATTATTTCTACGCGCTAACAAATGCATCCAACTGGGCGTTTGAGGAATGATAAGCAATTAGTTTCTTTTTAAAGGATTCGATCGAATTACTTTGAACTACTTTGAAAAGCCTGGATCAAATCTCCTCAAATTCGCCTTTTTACAAGTGAGAATAAATTTAAGGTTTCTAAACTGGCAGCGTATGATTTGTTTCTTAATCTAGGGATCATCTAAGTAGCCCGTCACTGCACTCTCTCCATTCTGTCTATGTCATATCGTAAAAATGGGGACCAGAATTGAACGCAGTATTCCAGGTGCGGCGTACTTAGGAATTATATAATGTTAGCATTGTTTTCCCCGACTTAAATTTAAACAATCTTCCAATAAATCCCAAGATTCTATTTGCTTCTTCTACCGAGCAGCCTCATACCATCATTACAATCAGCTTTGACCGTCGTTTTTTGACTTGGTTGGATCCTCAGGCCACATATAGGTAAGATAAACACTACTATCAGACGCTACCTGAGATTAAAGACAAGACCTAAAGCCATTCGGGTTCCCAGAGACGAAAATTCCAAATGTGTGTGTGTGTGTGTGTGTGTGTGTGTGTGTGTGTGTGTGTGTGTGTGTGTTCACCCAGTTACCAAACCCCACCCACCGGCCATCGCTAAAGGCTGAAAAACAATAGGCGGTGGGCTGTTCTAGTGACCTTTTACGGTCTGGCTGAACTATCAGAGCAGGTGAAGGGAAAATAAACAACAACATCGGCACTATCCGAGACTAAAGTATAAGTCACTTCAATTCCCTCCAACCATTCGTATCTCCAGATGCCCGCCAGCAGAAATTCCAGCGTGTTTACATGTTTACATACCTACTTTAACCAAATAACTACTCAAATAACTACCCAGGTGAGGATCTGCACCACCACCGTCAACCCCAGCAGCAGCATCAACGCCATTAGCATCATCGTTATTGTCAACTCCGGGGTTTTCTGAATTCACGAACTGTTTAAGACATGTGACGTTAACAATATGGCAGTTTGCAGGGTTTAATGTGATACTTTTCACCTTAAAGATTTATTTGAACTTGCCCCCACCCTTTACAATCATGCTGTAGGTTTTCGGCCCCAAAGAGACAAAAGAATCAGCGTTCTGGGCAAATATGCTCCAAAGGCTGTTTCAGCAGAGCTTCACACTAAAACGCTTGTGCAATATGCTCTCACTCAAGCTTTTTCGTCTTCAGTTTTAACACCCTGATGCCTCAACATTTTCCTTCGGAAAGGTGTTGATATAAAGTATGAAGAGGTTATAGCGCTTCTGGAAATCCCACACTTCGTAAATCTTCAGTATTCTGTGACCGTGGTGAACGGCTAATTCCAGCTCAGAACTTGTGAACTGTCGTAACTGGATTTTAAATGTAATGACTTTTATTTGTATTAATATGATTTCTATTTACTTATAATGCTATTTGTTATATAGAACTTAAACTGTACTGGAAACTTTAACGGTACTCCTATATTGAATTTCTTTTAATTACGATGACTGACTACTTGACTCGGACAGCACTTGTCTGGTTAGATCTAATGGATGGGAAGCTGAACGATTTCATTCAATTTTATTCAATTAACCTTTAACACTGTGATTAAAGGCGGGACAAAATTAAGATGAAGATGACACTGAAAGAAAAAGAGGTTAAGTCGGCCTAAGCCGACTATAATTAATGGAATTTATATTAAACCAGCACTGTGAAACACAATGCGCCTTACGATCACAAATCTCAACGGAAAGCCTGTTTTAAAATAAGGTTCAGGGTTGTCAACTGTAAATTTTAAGACTAACTACTTGGCATACCAACTGGGATTTTAAAACTAGTTTCTCTCCCGGTAATTAATATAAAACAAATTTCTAACTGATAATCATGTCGAATTGCATTAATTAACAATCACATTAATTCTATTTATTACACTCGTAACATTTAACGACATTTAAAAATTTCCATTTCCATATTGCCAATAAAAAGTCAGAGACAGCAATAGAAAAGTAAACATTTCAGTACAACTTCATACACGACACTTTATACCAGTGCATGATGGTATTTGGAAATGATTTATATAAACTCTAATATCAATAACATTTTAAATCAGTAAATCAAAAAATTTCCGTAAAATCTGCTACAATGAAATTGGCGATAAATTTTCTTACATTTCAATGCAATAAATTTGACCTTCAAATTCTATTCCACCGATTTCTCATCAAGAACCGCTTTACATTCGAAAAAAAAAATGTAGTTATATAGTTACTATGAAAGCAACAACAGAAAGAAAAAGAAAACGTTTACAAAACCTACTAACTAGAGGGCAGATAGTGTGATAAAAAAAAAATGGGTCAATATTCGAACATTTTCACTTACAACTTCACCAAATGATAATCAGTGTACATGAAGTTCTGAACGCTGTTCAGATAGCATTCGGCTGCTTCTGTGCCTGTCGAAAGCTGAAATGGACTTTGAAATTTCAATCGTAGCTCTCCTGCTTACTTCACTAGAATGCAAGCGGTTGCATCACCATGCAACAGATCAGCTCACGTTGAGGTTCCGCCTTCTCTTCAAAATATAGCGAAAAACAGTCGTCGTCTAATTCAGAGAGTATCAAGGAGATGGAGATATACTGAAAGTGGAGCCAATTATCGGAATTGGACGGGATTTGCTATTCTAGAAACCCCCACTCCCACCTCAACTTTTCGCTGAGCGATGCTCCTCTGCTACGTACGTCCAACTGGCAGGTTCCCTACATGGTATTAACCAACCACTTGGCTATAGGCGGTTTCACAACCGCCTATTTTGTTCCTGTATGGACAGTAAAGCCTTAAACACTCGTTCAAATTCTCATGGTTTGCCTACTGAGTAGTAAGGCGCACACTGAGCCAAACATCGAAACAGTGGGACTTGGATTACTCGAAAATACCATTAGAACACAAACGTTCGAGTTTGTCTGTCTGTCTGTCTGATCTGTCTCTCTGTCTGTCTGTCTCGTCGGCGATAGATTATCTTGCTCGGGTTGACTAAACGTTACTGGTGATATCCGAGTTCAACTTAGTTGTTTCCAAATCAAGCCATACGTAATTTTGAAAAAAAAAATAGGTAAAAGTTTGTAATCGTAACCGATTACCACCTTTCATATTTAATGCACAACGATTCCCTGTATACCTCATTCTAAACAATAACCATAATTTGCTCTGGTCAAAGCTAAAAGAAAAATTACAAAATTTACAAAATTTCGTAACAATTTAATCGAGCCCTAACTACCAATAAGCACGTGTGGTATTTACATTAAGAAAGCGATTAAAAATATATCAACGAACAAACCCAAACAATACTGCACTGTATATAATTATGAATGCGCCGATACATAGCAACCATAATTTTAATTGAAAAAAAAATTGTTGAAACTATCTTCAGGAATAACATAAACGAAATCAAATACAAAAGAGTAAAATGGAAACCAAAAACCTTGCGTCATCAACGCATGACAACAACGAACCGAACGTTACACTAATCTCAAGATGCCACAGAGGTTACTGGCAATTTAAAATGCCCCAGTTTTGGTTAGCAATCAATATTAATTCCAAAATGAACGAGTAAACCCGAATAAGATTAAAAGAGAACACATTTACCGAAAAAAATCATTAAATAAAATTTAAACGTAAATACCAAAAAAATTAAAACAATCACATTAATTCCAATCTGCAACGCAACGCGTCTCTTCGATAACAATTTTCCAGATTTAGAGACTACCGAAGATGCTGGCATACAAAGATATTTGTATGTCGGGCCAGTCGCCAGAGTCACGACTCGCAATGCAGTCACCACGGGGCACTGACGAGTAACGACTCAAGAATTAAGTGATTTAAGTCAGTTCAACTAACTTTAGTCACTTAATTCTAGACGAATAATTAGTCGTATAAAAATAACTTAATTTATATTGTAATAGACCTATTTCTGATTACACTGGTCAACAAAGATTTTTCATCAGAGTAAAATTTGTGGTGGCTGGATAGCATTTTTCACGCTGATTCCAGAACTGCATTCAGATTTTTTCTAGCACGTATAGTTTTCAAGATGAAAGCATATATATAACTAAACAGATTTAACCATTTTAAATAGGCAAAATACTAATATTTCAACATTTGATTGTGTTTATTTTATTGTGTTTTTTTAGTTTATTCATCTTATTTATTTCAATTATCTTAATTATACATCTTATGTATTTCAGGTGTGAGCTTTTACGTCTAGCAGCATTGTGATTCAGGCAACAACGCCGTGCTTTGTGTGTCAAAAGATCAGTCCAGTCAAAGAACTTGTTGTGTCAAGTTGGTGTACATTTTTTTTGAATTTATAGTTTGCTCAGGTCAGTCAACATGCCTCGACAATGTAAGAATGACCCCGACAAGTTCTGTTTCGTATGCGGCCAGTTGACAACTAAAACACAGCGACGAAGTATTACAACCGACATTAAGAAAATATACAAGCTATACTTTGGTTGCCATCTAGGTGACCAAGATAAACCATGGGCGCCACATCAAATCTGTTCTGGCTGTTCAAATGGATTACGTGATTGGCTTAACAAAAAGAAAGCTTCAATGCCATTTGCCATACCCATGATATGGAGGGAGCCGAGAGATCATCATGAAGACTGTTATTTTGTAGTGTGAACTTAATGGGGTTTTCTGCCAAGAACAAACACCAGATTGTATATCCAAACTTGGATTCAGCACGTAGACCAGTAAAACATGATGAAACATTGCCCATTCCAATTCCCCCAAGTGATAGGCTAGATTCTATCATAGATGACATGGAAAGTGACGAAGGTGCAACTAGCGTTTCCGGACCATCTACAGAACCAGAGTACACTTTTGAAGGTAGACATTTAGAGCCTAAAAAGTTAACCCAAGGACAGTTGAATGATCTTGTTAGAGACTTATCGCTGTCTAAAGAGAAATCACAGCTTCTCGCCTCAAGACTAAAGGAGAACAATTTACTTGAGAACAATGTTCGTATTAGTTACTACCGAGAGCGGAATTTTGAATTAACAGCATTCTTTTCAGTAAACGGTCCTCTCTGTTATTGCCATGACATCAATGGACTATTTACAGCCATATCTCAGACGTATGTGGCATCTGAGTGGCGCCTCTTTATTGATTCGTCGCAGAGAAGCCTGAAAGCAGTTTTTTTGCATAATGGTAATATAATGCCATCCATCCCCATTGCCCATTCCGTCCATCTAAAAGAGACATATGACAATATGGATATACTACTTAAGGCAATCAAATACGACAGTCATCAATGGAATGTTTGTGGAGATCTAAAAGTTATAGGAATGCTTATGGGTATGCAGTCAGGATTCACAAAATTTTGTTGTTTCCTTTGCCTGTGGGACAGTCGCGCCACTATAGAACATTACACCAAAAGTGACTGGCCACTTAGGTATACATATGTCCCAGGGATAAGCAATGTCCAGTCTGTCCCTTTAGTGGATCCCCAAAAGATCTATCTGCCACCTCTTCACATTAAACTTGGTTTAATGAAGAATTTTGTTAAAGCAATGGGTAAAGTCAATTCTGAAGGGTTCCAATACCTTTCAAGGAAATTTCCGAAGGTTACTGCAGCAAAATTGAAGGAAGGAATTTTTGTTGGGCCACAAATAAGGGAGGTTTTGAATGACACTGAATTTCAAAAAGTCCTAAGTCCGCTGGAATTGAAGGCTTGGCTGGCGTTCAAATGGATATGTGAAAACTTTCTTGGAAGCAACAAGTCACCTGCGTATAAGGATGGAGTCAAGAACCTCCTTGATGCCTTCAAAGAAATGGAGTGTCGAATGTCGTTAAAAATTCACTTCCTGCATTCCCACTTAGATTTCTTTCCTGAAAACCTTGGTGCAGTGAGTGACGAGCAAGGAGAGCGCTTCCATCAAGATATTCAGATGATGGAGAAGCGCTACCAAGGATATTGGAATGAAAGCATGATGGCGGACCATTGTTGGATGCTGTATCGTGACAATCCAGGCCAAATTTACAAAAGGAAATCACACTCACAGCGCTTTTAATAAAATAATGTGTATATATTCTTTATTTATAAGTACATTGAATAAGGTATATGATGTATTTGTTGTTTAGCATTCCTAAGTGTGATCCATAAATTTTCTTATAGCAATATCAAAAACTTAAAAATATCAAAACCAGTGTATCTATATAACTATACGTGCTAGAAAAAACATAAAACCAGACTCGGAATCAGCGCGAAAAATGCATTAAGAAAAGTGTGATCATGTTTGTGATGAGAAAAAAAAGTTTCATTTTGTTGGCCAGTGTTATTGACAAGAGAAAAAAAGAATCGATTCATTGATTTGGAATCGACTTCAGACTGGAGTCGATTCTAAAAGGTGCTGTCGATAGAATCGATTCGAAAATATGACTGCGTAAGAATCGAGAATCGATTTTTTGGAGTCGACTCTCCACCCCGAGTTATTAGCATAAAGCTGGCTTAAATTAATTAATTTTAATAAACTCTGAAAAGATGTATGTAATTCATACTTTCATACACTGAATACGAAATCTTCATACTGCTATATTTAATTATAACATGGTAGTGAATGTATGGTAACTCCCCCATAATTTATACTACTCGTATATATGCCATTATATATCATGTTTTGTGCACCGTCCATTGTAGTAAAGTATATATCAATTCATTTATTTATTTACTGTCTACCTTTTCTTTAATGCAGGAAGGAGGGGTGAAGGGTTAGCGCTCGCAAAAATGGCCTCCCTCTGTAAGGCGAGATCAAGGTCTCCGAAACTCTTAATGCCATTTTTTTTATTACTTTAGAGAAGATTGTGTAGCGTGTAAAATGAATATACTGTGTGTGTAGTGAAAAATAGAAAAAGTGTGTTTGAGAGCATGCTGGACTGCTCACAGGGTAGATGAAACACAGGAAAAATTCAGCTAAAGGGAGCAGTGACAGGAGAAACGGGAGTTCCAGCACTTCCTGAGTCCCTGTCTCCTGCCAAACGTATCCCCCAGAGTACTTCTCTGGTCGATTGGCGTCTACAATCGTCTCCTCTTAACCTATGCATAATCAACTCATCAACTTATGTCTATCTTCAAATTTGTATACACCGTCATTACGTACACGCATGTGCAAATCTAAGTACGTCGTGTCCTATGCTCGCCGACAAGATTTTGTCATTTCAGTCCTCTAAGTGCCTCAACGCTACTCTGCCTATGTCAGCTTGCAACTAAATATATTTCATTGGAATGTATTCTAAAACACGCTCTCGCTTCTGCTTGAAGTTCATAATATTTTCACGTTATATTTTTGTTACCTATTGTCGTGCTATGTTTCAGTTTTGTTATCCGTCTACGTTCCATAGTTCTCCCTAGGACTTATTACTTTTATCAAACGGTTATTCAAATTTTGTTACTTGTGTACAGTGTTGTGAGCGCTACCTCATTAAAATAGCGGCGCTACAGCTACCGCTACTTGGGCCAAAATATATCACCGCTACCGCTACAGCTACTCATTTGGAAAAGTAGCGCGCTACCGCTCCATCACCTCTACCGCTACTTCTGAAAAGCATTCAAAATTGGAATAATAAGTCTCCAATACGTATGTGTAATTTGTGCAAGTATATGAAAATAGCATCAATGTACACCTCTGTAAGTTACAAATTCAGTAGCTAAGTTGTTGCTTTCAGTTTCTGAGCAGTTATGCGATGAAAAACAGGTGTTTATCGTATAGAACAGTAGGACATGAATAAAGCAGGCAAAAAGAAGAAACTAATATCTCGTTAAATCTTTTATATGGTGGGATAGTAAAAGTTGCGTTGATTCAGTTCACAGTGCTTTTATTGGATTGCTAATAATGCAGGAATGAGTGGTACGAGTAGAACTGGACTATTTCATGCTACTTTTTGACCACACTCTAGTGAAAATAATAAAAAGTCAAATACGCGTTATTTATTTATAAAATAATAAAATAAGTGTGACTACATGTATGCGGCAGCATCAGGAACTCGATGCTGACCAAGCTAAATATAGCCCATTCCAGCTGATAATGCAGGCAGACTTCCAAGCACCACCACGTCGTTGTTAGTGGCCCAAATTTAATTTTTCATTGCCCATATTTATTGTAATATTATTACCTTGTAAACTAAAGAACGAAAATGGTTTTTATTCACTTTAAAAGTAGCGAGAAACGAGTAGTGGTTGGAATTCCTCTAAAATGTGGCGTCCCTACTGCTTTCGATACTTTTCCTCAAAAGCAGCAGCGTTACCGCTACCGCTACTCCCAACACTGCTTGTGTGTTACGTTACCATAAATGTCCATGTAATTCTAAAGGAAAATATGTTGTTATCCCTTTTCCTTTTACCTCATTACTGGTTACTTTGGCTTTAAAATTATAAGGTAATTCAAAATAATGCAAACACATTTTGAAATTGTTTATTTTGAATATTAGTAAACCAAAAAATTTTACTATGTACATAAATAAGCACATAAAAACAACATTTAATAGTAATTTTATGTTAAATGTTCAAAATGTTCACCATTTACACGCAAGCATGCGTCGCAGCGTCCCAAGCCAGATCAACACACAGTAATGTTCATATTAGTTGAAATTTTGTGTACTTCTCTGACAATTGGTTCCTGTAAATGTTGTACATTTTGAGGGTTAGTACCTTACATCTTGTCCTTCAGGTACCCTCACAGATAGACATCCAGAGATGTAAGATCAAGTGACTTTGGGGATATTCAGTAGCGGTTCCGCGACGACCTATCCACAACCCAGCAAACTCTGGAACAAGAAAAGCTCGAACATCTGTGATAATATGGGGGTGGGCTATCTTGCTGAAAGTAAACCTCATGGTCCCCATACAGATGTCGTATTGCGGGAATAGTATCATTACGCAGTATTTCCACATAATTTTGACCTGTTACCATTAAAAAAGAATGGTCCAACAATACCACGAGATGAAAACCCAAGCCACACCGTAAGGCCTGGCAGATTAACAATATTCTTTACATGAATGTTTGTGTTTTGCACTGCTCAAAATACACAGTTGTGACGATTTATATGGCCATTCAGTCTGAAAGTAGCTTCATCAGACAAAATTATCCTCTCCCCAAATTCACAATGTTCATTACTCACAGCAGTGAACCACTCACAGAACTCTACACTTCTATCAAAATTGTCCTTGTTTGGAGCGTGCAAAAACTAGATATATATGTTTTCCACTTTAATTCCTTTAAAAATACGATGAACAACAGGTTCAATGATCCCTGATTCACGTGCACAGCGCCTTGTCGACTTCAGGAGAGCGCTGGTAGGCCATCATAGTTTTCATATTTTGTTCACTTCGCGATGTCCGTTTTCTCCCGCACTTGATTTTACTCATATTTCGGACAGTTTCATACTCTTCAAATTTATTACGTATGCGACTAATTGTTGTACAAGTTCCATACTCTATCCGGGAACACTGCACTTCCTTAACAGTCTAATTCTACTGACAATCCAAAATTCTTTGACTACTTTACTTCCAAAGTGGAATACATTCTATCCCGCTCTACCTTCGCCGAAATCTCCATTTTAAGAGATTTCAATGTTCACCACCACCTTTGGCTTTCCTCCCATTTCACTAACATCGCTGGTGAACGAACTTGCAACTTTTCTATCCTAAATAACCCAGAGCAGATTGTACAGCACCCTACTCGTCTCTCCGATCGCCTTATCGCCTTGGAGAGGCCCATCTGGATTTATTTCTTTCCTGTCATCTTTCTCCTTACTCTGTGAAACCTTTTTCTCCATTGGGTTCCTCCAACCACAATCTTATATCTGTTTCCTGTCCTATCGCTCCAATCCGGCCTTTGGAGCCTCTCAAGAGGAGGCGCGCCTTGGCACTTTGGCGCCGCTGATTGGGAAGCCTTAGGCAGTACTTCTGTGATTTCCCAAAGGATGATTACTGCTTCTGTGGCCGTGGACAGTCCGAGTGTGGTGAGCGCATCACGGAGGTGATTCTCTCAGGTATGGAGGCGTACATTCCATATTCTATTCCTACTACTAATGCAAAAAAAACCTAAAACACAGGTTTAATTTTACTTGTTCTAATGCTATCCATAACAGAGAGGAGTCTTTCAGAAGGTGCTGTCGTCATCCAACTCCTGACTCTCACGCAGCTTATATTTCTGCCCGGAATCGTGCAAAATCTGTTCTCTTCGCCAAAAATTCCTTCATCTGATAAAAAGGTGGAAACCTACCCAATTCTAGTTCTCTCTCTTTCTGGCATCTAGCTAAGAACCTCTCCAATAAACTTTCTTTCTCTTCTTTCCCGCCACTTTTCCATAACGACGGCTCAGTTGTTTTCTCTTCTGAAAAAGCTGAACTCTTCACTCAAACTTTTGCCTCCAACTCAACTATAGACGATTCCGGTGCTGTTCCTCCATCTCCTCCTCCCTCTGACTTCATTATGTCTAAAATTAGAATCTCTTCCAAAGATGTTCTTTCTGTCCTATCAGGGCTCAACTCCAGGAAGGCGTACTGTCCTGATGGTGTTCTCCCTGTTGTTCTTAAGAACTGTGTTTCTGTGCTGACACCCTGCCTAGGCAAGTGCTTTCGTCTTTGTCTCTCATCTGGTACTTTTCCTTCCTGGCTGGAAGTTCGCTTTCAATCAGCCAGTCCCAAAGAAGTGTGACTGCTCTCAACCCTCCAACTATCATCCAATTGCTTTGACTTCTTGCCTTTCTAAAGTTTTTGAATATCGTTAATAGGAAGATTCTTAAACACCTCTCTTCTCACAATCTTCTTTCAGATCGTATGTTTGGGTTAGGGACGCTCTATTGGCAAACTTCTTGCATATCTCTCTGACTTTTGATAATTCGTCAGCCACACTCCTAACTGAGCGGACGCATTCCCTGGGCTCTCTGATATTGTTTCTAATTTTGGATATTGCTGATAAATTTACTGTTGGAAAGTTATGAATTTTATATACTTGCGTTTATATTCACAATGTTGTAGTTAAGTAACTGAATATTAGTGGTTTCTAGTGATTTAGAAGTTTTCAAAGCGTGCCGGCTTAATTTAATTTAAACTTGTGACTGTTAGAAACATTGGTAAATTTTTAAAAGTGTACATTACAGGCTTTGTAAATCAAAACTGTGTTTTTCTGATGGTTTTTGATGCGGTTTGAACGAAGGTTAATTTCGTTCAAACAACATACCTAACTTAACTTAACCTAACCTAACCTAAAATTCCTCAAAAGACTGTAATGTACTCTAGTAAAAAAATACCGAAACGTTAACTACTTTAACTTTCACGACGCCGTCGCAGAAAGCGTCGTGTGCTAGGTGTGGGGTTAATCGATGGTATACTGATTTTAAAGATTACAAAGGCGGTCCTATGGCGATTACCGAGAGACTGGTTTGTTTCTTTTGCGAGTTGAGTGAAGAGATAGTGGATTTAAAACGTAGTGTACGCGAGGTGACGGGAAGACTTGCAAGGCTTGATGAGGGCAAGGGTAGGCTTACAGTTCACGAAGGCCGAACCTATACTAACGTCTTCAACGTTAGTAAGTTGAACGGTGAGGTTAGGAACCTGGTTTCTAGTATAGATAGCTTATCGGGAAAGTTAGATAGAGTTGAGGAAGGGGTTAAGGTAGGTCCGAGATTAGTAGGCGGGGAGGGATTTAGAGTAGTTAAGGGTGAAGCTAGGCCACGTACGTTAGGTGATAGGAATCCCCCTATTGAGGTTTCGAGCCCCTTCGCCCAGTTGGATAGGAATGTGAACGAGGGGGAAACGATTTTAATTGGGGACTCCTTAGTACGTCATATGGATAAGATAAGGAGTTCGTTGAACGGAACCCAACCAAGAGGAGGACGGTCTGTCTACCGAGGGCGGTGACAGATTTGGAGACGAAGTAGATAGGATTGATGTTCCCTCCCGTCACTCGATGTTGGTGACGATGGTAGGGGGGGCAACGACTCGTAGAGGCCCGATACGAGAGTACCTGACCTGACGTAAAAAATAGTTTAAAACGCCGATCCGTGGTAAAAAATAATTTAAACGTCTTTTATTGTAACGCGCGTAGTATTAGAAATAAATTGAACGAATTTAAGGCGATAATTTATTCCTGGAACTACGATATAGTTGCTATAACCGAAACTTGGTTAAATACCGTGACTCGGGACTTGTTGAAGGAACTTGATATAGCAGGTTTTAAACTTTTTACTAATGATAGGTTACATAGGATTGGTGGCGGCGTTTTGTTGTACATTCGTAATTCTCTTAGGGCTATCGAGGTTAAGATAGATATTCCAGCAGCAATTAATGCGATATGCGTTGAAGTTAGGGCGCGTAGTATTAGCTTTAATTTCGTTGTTGTTTATAGAACTCCCGTTCAACCCCTCGATACCGATACTAGATTTTACACACTTAGTAACTTTATCAATAATCGTGATAGTATAATTGTCGGAGACTTTAACTGCCCAAACGTTAATTACGAGAATTTTACTGGTAATGATGAGGGTTTGAGACTGAGTTCATGGAAGATAATTTTTTACGACAGATGGTTACAGAACCAACGCGCGGTGACAATATTTTAGACGTGGTGATGACGAACGACGAAAATATAGTCGAAGGTTTGGAAGTAGGTGAGAGTTTGGGATGGAGTGATCACCAAATTATTAGGTTTATGCTATTGATAAAAAACAGTAAGGAGAGTAATGTAATAAAAGTCCCTGATTTTCATAGGGCTAATTTTGATAGTTTTGGGGATAGGATGAGAGTAGTGGACTGGGATAATTTATTTACGGGTAATGACGCAAATTTTCATCGGGAGACGTTTAAAGAAAGTTTTTTGAATATCGAAAGGGAGTTTATTCAGCGTAGGCCCAAGCGCGCTAGAAATCATGGTAGACCAAAGTGGTGGACTAGGGAAATAGGCGAGTTCATAAACGAGCGTAACAGAGCGTATAGACTTAAGCGCAATGGCACGGTAGCTAACTTTAATAGATATATCGAACTTACAGTAGACGTCAGGTTAAAAGATCTGTTAGGAATGCTAAGCGTAATTTTGAGATACTTGTAGCTGCGGATAGTAAACATAATCCGAAATTTTTTTTGACTACGTCAATAATCGTAAACCAATAAAAGATAACAGACCCTAGTGGACGCTAACGGCGCTTTGGCTTCCGACGCTCAGGCGATGGCAGGTATTTTTAACAACTTTTATGCGACAGTTTGTTTTTATCGTAGAAGACGTAAATAATGTCCCCGACGTGGACGATATCGCTCCATTTAGTAGCGAGACTATTTTGAATGAAATAACTGTTTACGAGGGTGAGATTACGCGTTATATCGATAAGCTAAAAGTTAGCAAGGCTCCAGGCCCTGACGAGCTTTATTCTAGACATTTGAAAGATTTGAAAGACGTTATCGGATGCCCATTAACAAAAATTTTGGTACTTGTGGGTTATCTGTCGCCGCTTTTTAATATACCTATTGGTTATCTGTTTCCACTTTTTACTTGTGGGTCATTTATTTTTTAGTTAGGTTAGGTTAGGTTAGTGTGTGGTTAGGTTAGGTTAGGTTAGCCAACCTAGAGCAAACCAAGATCGGCGGCGAAGGAATAGTGGTTGAGATCGATGAGAGCCTGTTCACGAGGCGTAAAAACAATGCCGGACGCATTTTACCACAACAATGGATGTTCGGAGGAATTTGCCGTGAAACAAACGACTGCTTCATCGTTCAAGTTCCCAACCGCTCTGCTGCAACTCTCTTGGCTGCCATTGTGGAAAACATCGCCGAAGGTTCCATTATCTACTCCGACAGCTGGCGAGGATAAGACCACCGACCTCCAGGAGGCTGGCTTCCAACATTTCAAGGTTAATCATCGATACAATTTCGTTGATGCAGATACCGGAGTCCACACTCAAAATATCGAACGCTTGTGGGGATCAGCAAAGTGGAGGAACAAGCGTCACCGAGGAACGGCCCGACACCATCTTAAGACCTACCTGGCCGAGTTCATGTGGAGGAGCAAGCTACCCGCTAGTGTCGACCCATTCGACGGCATCCTGGAGGCCATCGCCGCGTTCATGCCACCCGAATAATATGATTAATGTTTGTTATTTTGAGAAATAAAAATAATTTAAGAAAAAAATAGTATATTTTGTAAAAATGGCAACATGATAACACACATCTGTATTTGTGAAAAAGTTGGAAAATTAAATTAAAAAGTGGCGACAGATAACCCACAAGTACCAAAATTTTTAATAAATCATTGGAAGCGGGGATTATTCCTGAAGACTTCAAACTAGCTAACGTTACGCCCATTTTTAAAGAAGGCGATCGCACAGTAGCTAGCAATTATAGGCCTATTAGCTTACCGTCAATTGTCGGTAAACTTTTGGAATCTGTAGTGAGGAATCGTATCGTCGATCACTTAGAAAGTCGCGATTTCAGTAATAATCGTCAGCATGGGTTTCGACGCCATAAATCTTGTTTAACTAATTTGTTAGAGTTTTATAACGAAATAGTGTGCGAATACGATAAGCATAGAGCGGCTGACGTTATTTATTTAGATTTTAAAAAGGCGTTCGATACAGTTCCGCATAGAAGATTAATTGCGAAGGTTAAAGCGCACGGTATACGCAGTCAGGTAGCTAAGTGGTTAGAGGAATGGCTTTGTGCTAGGAAACAGAGGGTCGTTGTTAATGGTAGGGAGTCGGGGTGGCTGGATGTACAGGGTGTTCTGAATGTCTTGTTACACCTATGTAAATGTTACTCCAGTGTTCTGTAACTATGGTAATGAAAGTATATAGTAGAAAACACGGAGACATTTTATTTTATACAGAATTATACAATATTGTAGTATATACATAGTTATACACAAGTTTATTATGTATCCAATGGATCTGTATGCAAACCATCATTCTCACTACACAGAATGATTTTAAGCCAGTTTCGGTGTGCTATGCTCCTCAGCATTTTAGCTGTTACAAGTTTAAAAGCATCTTTTACGGCTTCCTTTAGTCCGTCATTGGAATCATAACGTTTTTGAGAAACCTTTTCCTTTATAAATCCCCATAATGCATTGTCACAGCTCGAGAGATCTGGGCTTCTCGGAGGCCATTTTAATGTCCCAATCCATCGATCAGAAACACCTCATTTAAATATTCACGAACCCTCAAGGAATAGTGGGGAGATGCTCCATCCTGTTAGAACCAAACATCATTTAATATTCCGAGATTATACTTAGGTGTAACAAGACTTTCAGGACACCCTGTAGGTAGCGGTGTCCCTCAGGGTTCAGTATTAGGCCCATTGCTATTTGTAATCTACATTAACGACATAGATGTCTTACGAAGATAGGATTAAAGAGTTAGACTTGCATTCACTGGAGACTAGGAGATTAAGGGGGGAACTTATTGAAGTTTTCAAAATCGTTAATAAAATCGATAACGTAAATTTTGACAAATTGTTCATTTTCGATAATAGCAATACTCGTAATAACGGATTTAAATTAGTGGTAAGCGTTTCATTAACATCGCTAAAAACTTTTTTATGTTTAAAGTAATTAATAAATGGAATAATCTTCCCACGTCCGTCGTGAACTCTACCAGCGTTAATATGTTTAAAAACAGTTTAGATTGGCATTTTAAAAATAGTAACGTCGTTTAAAATAATATAACAATTAGCAACAGGAGCTCTGGGGTGATAGTCGAGATTTGAGTCTGTTGACGATTGATGCCAGCTTGTTACATGCCAGCGCGTGATATTTATATTAATTAATTTATATCAATTTACATTAAAAAAGAATTAGACTAACACGAACTTAGATGTAGCTCGTAGCATAAACTAACTCACTTTTTGTTGTACTCTTCATATTTTTTCTTTTCTCATCCTCTCTTTACTTGCATGTCTGTAGTTTGCATGATATGATAGTGTTTCTTTGAGTTAAGACTGTGTTTGCATGGTTTGTAAGCGTTCTTATTTTACTTCTTTTCACCTTTCACCCCTTTCCTATTCTCTTCGACTATTTTTCCGACTTGTCGGGAGTGGCCGGCGGATGATGATGGTGAGTCTTTCTCTCTCTTTTTCTGAATGAATGTTAGCCAGCAAATGATAGGTTTTGCTACTTACTTAACCCCTTGTTCTCTTTTAACTCTCTTTCTTTTCTTTTAAACCCCTACTCTTTTTTTTCTCTCGGACTAACCTTAAAGTGAATTTTAAGGTCTTTGTTAGCCTTAGCTTCTCTAGATTTGTAGATCCTCCTTTCGGGATTTTCGTGAAACTTTTGCTATTGCGCTTTATATATCAAAAGCTTTTGATAGTCTGGTACAAATCTTTCATTTTGAAACTGCCCTCCTTTTTATTCTTTTATCTGTGCCTTTGTCTCTAATTTCCTTTCTGGCCAATATATAGCGGCGGTTGTAGATGGTCACTGTTCTCCTAAAACTATTAATAGTGGTGATCCTTTCCCTTTTATCCATTAATGATCTTTTAACTCCCACTTCCTTGTCCTATTCATTCCTATGCCGATGATTCCACTCTTCACTTCTCCACCCGCTTCCCAAAGCGTCCCTCTCAACAGTCACTCCATGATTCGCGTGGATTCTGCTATCTCTGATTGGAGCAGAGAAAATCTTCTCTTTCGATGCCTCAAAAACTCGGTTCCTCCATCTATCTGCTCGTCACAATCTTCCACTCGATTATCCCCTAACCTTCAACAACACACAACTCAACCCATTTTCTTCTTTTAACATTCTTGGCATTTTTTTTTCTCGTGATCCTTCCTGGGAAGATCACAAACTTTCCAAAACAGCTCTCTAAGAGGCTAGGTGTGCTGTACCGCCTTCGCGGTTTCTTCGCTCCCACTCAGTTGCTCTCTCTGTACATAGATCTTGTCCGCCCCTGTATGGAGTATGCTTCTCGTGTATGGGATGGCTGAACCTACTCAGCCGTACTTGACCGGGTGAATTCAAAGGCTTTTCGTCTCATTAATTTCCAGCCTCTCTCTTACTGACTTTTTTTCAATCCCTCTCTCTTCGCTGCAGTGTTGCCTCACTCTCTCTTTACTGTCACTTTTATAACGGACACTGCTCTTCTGAACACTAACTGCATGCCTTCTCCTTCAAGGAGAGCAGGCAGCACCAGACTTTCGACACATTCTCATTCCTTTTTTGTGCAACTTTCTAACGTAAAGGTTAATCGGTATTTTCAATCTTTCATCTACTCAACCGGTGAACTGTGGAACAATCTTCAGCTAGGCATCTTGAAAACCCTGAACTTTGATTTTGGTTCCTTTGCTCTTCTGTCTGTTTGGGGGGGGGCGCTTTTGTGGGCATTCGCCATTGGCCCCATTCTCTGTATAAAAAAATGTTTTATACTTGTAGTACCACTTCAAAATGTTCTTCCTCTGTTCGGAAGTCAGCCGTGTATCCATCAAACTAAAAAGATGGCTTAGGTTCAGGCTGTGCAAGATACGAAAAGGACTTAGTTTATGCAACTCCTCATGCAAAACAATTGTAATATTTTATAATTTTTTAAGTAATACTGCATGCTAGCAAATACACCATATTACACGATAAATGCAATTTATATCCAAAATTAATAATTTCAAAATGTCAAAATTTTTAACTACCCTGTAGATAATTATTTTATAATAATATTCGAACTAATTTGGTCTCATAATAATTATAATCATAATTAACTGATGATTAAACTGTTGTTTAAACTCACTCTAATCAATAGAATAACAACTAAATCTCCTACATATCCTTTCGGATCCTTTCACATCCAAACATTGTGCAGACTATTTAGTTGCAAAATATGTTATTAGATATTTCATAAGTATTACATGTAGAGTAAATTGTATAACTAACTTAACATTCAAAAAAATAATTATAAATATGATCACATCACAACATATCGTCGCTTATATCGTGAAAGGCCCTAGCTCACAAAAAGTAAGTTGTTCAGGAAACAAGAAAAACTGTTTTATTGTTCTGAAAGTCGTCCCACTTGTCGCGCTTGATACTACAAGGTGCACGAGCTTTCTGATTGGAGGAGAGCTAGGCCATTTTGAGACAAAGTGCAAACGTTTCTTGAAATTTTCGAGCTAGGGCCTTTCAAAATATAAGATGTGTGGTATGTACACACAAGATGTGTGGTATGTACACAATGAAATTAAGAACTATATAACGTTACAGATTCAAACATATCTTAAAACTAAACTCATAGAAAGAATAATTCTACCCACTAACACCTATTCCTCATGAATATTAGAAAACTTACCTCTACTATGAGTCTTCAAAATACCGTATCATACAGCATGAAACACTGCGATTGCAAACTGTATTATAAACCTTTTCATTAACTTCTCATGACAATTAAGATTACCCTAAATAATAACTAGCAGAATAATAATATTAGAGTATAATCAAAACATAATATAAATTCACCCTAACCATAACAAATATTTCCAAGTACAAAAAACCATTTCCTTTTAATACGAGTCAAAATTCCACCAAATCATGTCTTGATTATAATTCATTGAAGGTTCAATAAAATTAACAGAGGCAGTTTCAATTCTAAATAAACTGAGCTTATTACAATAGCATACAGCTGTCATCATCAAAGACGAATAATTTGGTATAAAGCACGAACGATCTGGTGTCAATACGTATGAAAAAACTATTAGGGCTATGGGTTGATTGCCTGTGCCCTCATCCGTTGGAAATTTCCAACAGACGTGGAGGGTTACCGACAAAAGCCCTATGCTTTTTCGTTAGAGAGTTATAAATATGTAGGTCTTTAAAGGACCTCTTTATATTTATATTGATTACGGTAATTCTAGCATCGGGAGTTGGGAAAGCCTTATGTTAATAAAAACTGAAATTGCTCACCTTATTTTTGCTGGGTCTTTGTTTGTTTCGATGTAGGGCGTGACGGTCATTTTCGGTGTAGGGTCGCCACGATGGGGTTACGCGGCGAATTTACTTAAGGTAATTAATATAGGCAGTCACTATATAAACCCCTGAAGGAATAGGCCTATCCTTTTATAGTCATTAGGTTTTATATTATAAGGAATTCACTCAGGACTTGAGGGAAAATTTAGACACGTTTTCCCAGTTTAAAGCTTGCTTGGAATAAACAGCCCTGAGAGCCGTTCCTTGGTTCGTTGTATCATTATTATTTGCCGATCTAGCAAGATTTTTTGTTGTGTCTACTTCTTTTTGGTAGACTAAACAATAAATTGGGTTTTCTTGTTGCTATGTGGGCTGATTCATACATACAGGTTCTTTGTACGTATGGCAATTCAATTATTTCATTCCCAATAGGCTATGTCGCCAATCCCGAGGCAATTTTGTATAGATATTTAATTCAATTAATTAATAATTTATATTTAATTATGAAATAAATGTACCACATATGATACCATGTTGTGAGCGCGTATAGTTTTTCCATATACTGGGGGGGGCCGGAGAAAAATTTGTATGTTATAGATCAAATTTTTTGACAAACTGTGTAAAACATGTAAAAATGGATCAAAAGAATGAAGTAGAAATTTAGGAAGAGAGGTTACTCAAGACCTATTAAATATGAAAGTTCAAGAGGCCAACTTCTCAAGTTTAGTTAAAGTTATGTCAATCAGTTTGACTCCCTTTAGGTATAGGAAATTTATGGGATTAAAGTAAAGTTATTAAGCATTTTAACTTTGCTCAGTTTGTGTAAGTTTTATAAGTCACCAGTCTTAATTTTTTCTTGTAAAAGTTTTCTGGCTTTCAAAGCAGTCTTTCTTTGAGGCCTGTCTGGTTTAGTCTGAGTTACATCAGGCACATTGAGAGATTCCTCCCCAATAGTATCCTGATCCATCCTTTGGGGTAATGGTTCTAATTTAGCCCCACACTCCAAAGGATATAGTAATGTGATATCTCTGGTGGTTTCACCAGTTGCTGTTTTCAGTTTTACAACCCTGGTAACTTCGTCTTCACCAGTTTTGAGTTCCAAGACTTTTCCCATTGACCAATGTTGTCTTGGTGTCTTGTCATGTATCAACACAATGTCCCCAATTTTGACTGAATCATTCCAACTTTGTTTTGTTAATTGTTTATGTCTTTCTCTAAGACTTGTTAAGTATTCTTCTCTCCATTTTGTTATAAATTGAGTTTGATTTGTGTCAAATGTTGTATTTTTGTTGAGTTCTTTGTGTCCTATTTCCCAATCTGGATCCTCTGTACTGTTATGTTCAGATTCTGGTAACATGTTTACTGTTTCTCCCTTAATTAGGTGGTTTGGTGTGAGAGGTTCTGGCTCATTAATACCATCTCCCACATAAGTTAATGGTCTGTTGTTGACAACATTTTCAATTTCTGACAGAATAGTCATGAGTTCAAAAAGTTGTAGATGTTTTGTCCCAATAGTCTTTTTAAGGCAGTTCTTTACAGTTTGTATGTTTCTTTCCCAAATTGAACCATACCATGGTGTATTAACAGGAATGTACTTCCAGGTTATGTTGTGTTTGGTTAAATGAGTTTGTACTGTTTCACTGTCACAAATCTGATGAATAATTCTTTCACCAGATTTGAAGTATGTGGCATTGTCTGACCATATAGTTTTGGGTACAGAATTGTGTGCACAAAATCGTCTGAAAGCAGCAATAAAAGCTTCTGCTGTCAGATCTTCTACTATGTCTAGACATATGGCACGTGTGGCAGCACAGGTGAAGAGTACAATGTACACTTTGTATTCCTTTGAATCCATTTTGTCTCCAAAACTCACATTTACCGCTCCAGTGTAGTCAATACCCGTGGTTTCAAATGGCCGAGTAAATGTTACTCGTTCCACAGGTAGGTCTGGAGGGCTTGGGGTCTTAAAGGGTCGTGAATGGATACGTTTACAAGGAATGCATGTGTTTAAAATTTTCTTTGTTTCAGTTCTACCCTTTGGTAGCCAGTAAGTTTTTCTCAGCTCTGTCAGGGTTTGTGGGACTCCCATGTGGTGTATTTTGTTGTGGGTATCCCTGATGATGAGTTTTGTGAAGTGATTTCTCCTTGGAAGAAGAATTGGGTGCTTAGAGTTGTAAGTCAAAGTTGACTTGTTAAGCCTTCCTTTACACCTTATCAGACCCTCTGTATCCAGGTACAGATTTAGATCCATGACAAGTGAAGGAATACCTTTGTTTAATGTGCTACTGGACCTAAGATACTTCAACTCCTTGTCAAATTCTGAAGCTTGTATCTGTTTGAGCCAGTATTTTGTTGCAGTTTCTGTTAAGTTAGAAAAGGCTTTCTGAGGACAGTGTTTGAGAAGGTAGCTATTGACAAACTTGCAGCAATAGACTGTAATTCTCAAGAGTTTGTTTAGGTCTGAATAAAGGTGATAGTCAAATATAGGTTTGTCCTCAGTGATCTTTTCAGTTGTTGTAGAGTTGAGTGTGAGGTTAACTACTTTGGCTGGCCAAAGATCCTCACATGTTAGCCATTCGGGCCCTTCATACCAGATTTTTTTTGTTTTCAACAGCTTGTAAGAGAGCCCTCTTGTCAAAAAGTCTGCAGGATTCTCCTTTGTTTTTATGTACCTAAATTTGATACCAAGGTTTGTGTTTGCAGTTTTGATTTCTGTTAGTCTGTTTTTCACAAATATATTTTTGCAAGAAGTTGTATCTGTGTTGGTCACCCATGTTAGACAAATTTGACTGTCTGTCCATAAGTAAATGTTTGTTATGTCAACTTCTTTATACACTTGTGAAAGAAAGTTTGCTGTTTTAACTCCCAATGAGACAGCTAATAATTCAAGTTGTGGTACAGTTTTCTTTTGGTTTAAGGGTGCCACTTTTGCCTTTGAATAAACCAAGTTACTTTCATTTTCACTTGTTAAATAGGCACAACACCCATAAGCTTGTGTGCTGGCATCTGTAAAAATGTGTAGTGTTTGCGATTTCAATCTGTAGCCAGCACATCTTGGTACGTAGATGTCTTGAACTTTGTTCAAGTCTGTGGCTAATTTTTTCCAATGAAGTTGGTCTTCCACTGAAAGTGGTTCATCCCAATCAATTTTCTTTTTCCATAAGTCTTGCAAAAGGATTTTGGATCTTATGGTTGCTGGTAAATATAATCCAATGGGGTCAAAAATTTTGGATGATTCTGAAAGCACTTGTCTTTTTGTATTGGCATTTGGATTTAAGTTATAACTCTTCGTGCAAAGAGTGTCATCGTGTTCAGAATTCTGTTTTAAAAACCAAAGCATTCCAAGTGTTTTCGTGTAATTGTTTGGTTCAATGTTCCCATTGTTGTCTTTTGTTATTTGTTCATTTAATTTAGGAGAATTAGAAACCCATTCTCTCAATCCAAAATTTCCTTGCTTCATTATGGGTTGTGACATTTGGTAAATTTCAAGCAATTCCTCTTCAGTTACAGTGGAACCAATGAGGTTATCCACATAAAAGTTTTGTTTTAAAAACTGAACTGTTAAGTCCTCTTGAAATAAGTTTAGGTGGTTTCTAATTGTTAAAGCAAGAATACTTGGAGAGCAATTTGCTCCAAAAATAATTACTTTAAATCTGTAGGTTTTGAAACCTTTGTTAAGGTCATGTGGATCATTCAACCACAAAAACCTGAGATGATTTTTATCATACTCAAGCTTCAAATTTATACAGAGGAATGCTTTTTCTATGTCACTTTGTACTGCATAATTGTCTAAACGGAAGCAAAGGAGAATTTTTACAAGATCTGAGACAAGGTTTGGGCCTTCCATGAGACAATCATTTAAACTAACAGAATTTGTGTCTTTTAAACTACAGTTGTATACTACTCTTAGTTTAGTTGTGGATGAGTCTTCTCTGTAAACTCCCCTGTGTGTTAAATAATGACAACCTCGTTTTTTAAAGGGTTCATCAGTAACTTCTTCAATGAAGCCCCTTTCTATTTGTTCCTTGAATATGTTGTTGTATTGTTCTAAAAGATTGTCATTTTTTAGTTTTCTGTAATTTTTATACAGATGTGCCTTAGCTACTTTCAAATTGTCCATTATTTCTGGACAAGGTGTTTTCCAAGGCAGCTCCACATAGTATTGATTGTCTCTGTGTTGTAATGTATCCTTAAATTGTTCTGTCATCAATTGGTCTTCATGTGTAATAGTACTGTCCTTTATGCCAACTGATTCTAATAGTCACAACTGCTGTAACCCTTCATCCAATGTGGAATCATTTTCATTCAAATGATGTGGGATTATGACAGTGTTTTTGTAGTTCGAGTTTGTCACATAGTCAGAAATTTGTGACTGTGGTGATTTTGTTTTGCGTAAATTTTGTTCATGTTCTGTGTTTTCTGTGTCAGTAGTAAGATGGTATTTAGTTATGTCACCCAAAAGAGCAATACCTGTGGGAGTTTGTATGGCTATTCCATCTCCAATTTTAATGATGCCTCTATGGACCAGATGAAGATAGTCAGCCCCCATGAGCATATGTATATCATCAACTACATCTGCATTAAGGGTTTTATCAGCTATCGTGTATTTATTTTGAAGTTGGAGCAAAGCTTGTTTTAACCCAGCTATTTGTATTTTTTCTTGTTCTACTTTGTCCACAACAACAACCTTAAGGGTTTCAAATGTTTCATCAAGAGTTAAAGTTATATTTGCAGTTTTAAAACTGGCTTGTACTGGGTTTTTATTGATAAATGATGAAATAGAGAGATCTTCATCTCCTTGTTGGTTTTGAAGTCCCAATTTTTCTATCAGTTGTTTAGTTACAAATGTTTGTTGTGAGCAGGTATCTAAAAGAAACCTAACCTGTACTATTTGTCCTCTTTGTTTTGGATTTCCAAAGTTGTGGTTGGTAAAAGAATTTTTGAATTGTGGTTAATGCTAGATGAACTGATATGTCCATTCATAGCAATTTTGGTTTGTTTCTGTTTGTTTTGGTTTGATTTGGGTGTTTGTTCATAATGTTTGTCAGTTTTTCCAATGTCTGTTGTGTATTACACATAGGGGTAACATGGTCAAAACTGTTGCAAAACTTACAATTGTATATCAAATTTGATTTGCAATTTGACTTTTGGTGCCCTGATCCAGTGCATTTTTTGCATAAGTTTAGTTGTTCACAACGTTTTTGACCTTGCTGTAAAGTCTTTGTATTTGGGACAATTTGTAGAATTATGTTCACTGCTAAAACAAAATTTGCATGGTATGGGATTATACTCAAAGTAGCTACATTAAAGTTTTGCAGAGTAGGAGTCTTTGAGTCTTTTTCTGTCACTTTATTTTCTGCAAATTGAGTTTTGCGGTTGTGTTTTGATGTAACTGGTAAGTGTTGAAATCTTTTGTTAGGTTTTTGGTTTTCTGCATTGTTGGTTTTTTCTTGTTCTGTGTTAAATTTTGGGTGTGTGTAACTTGATTTGTAAAGTGCTAGTACAGTTGGGAAATCTTCTCTTAGTTTATTAAGGCTAGGGTATATGTCAGTTGTCCTCTGATGAAATATCTCTTTGACTTTAGAAGGGAGCTTTTCAAAAACAACAGCTTGAATGATCCAAGCTGTTTCTGCAATGTTTAAATTATTGTTTTTAAGTTGTCCCATGAGACATTCAAACTCACAGTAAAAATCAAAGAGGTCACCATAGTTGTCTTTTGGGGTTCGCATGCTCATTACTTTAGAAGCCAAATTATGTATAATTTCATCCTTATTCATGTAATTTCTGTTAAGTAATTCTATTGCTACAGAATAAGAAGCACCTATGGCTGGTAGTGATTCCACTAATCTTAAGGCTGGGCCTTTCAGATAGTTCACTAAATAACTAAATTTATCAACATCTGTAATGTAGTTTTTATTACCTATAAGGCTATGAAATTTTTCAATAAAAGATTGAAATTTGGCTCTGTCACCCTCAAAAGTGGGTACTGCAAGTGTAGGCAATTTTGATTTTAGCTCATTGCCCTCAGCCACATTGGGAGGGCTAAATGAAGCATTTCTTGTAGCTTCTAAGAAGCTTTCGTATGTGTCTTCTTTTTTGCACTCATCAAGTTGGTTTGTTTCTTACCCTTTTGTCCAAGTCTTCCATAATTGTTGTTAGTGTTAAAGTTCTGAGTTTAATTTTTATGATGTTGAGCAAGTTAAATTACTGTACAGTAATAAGTTTTTTATATAACCTGCGCCACAGGTTAAATTAAAAATTCACAATGTTTTTAGTTAGGATAGGCCTTGAGTGTAAAGAGTAAGGCCTACTTTAAGAGGTAGGCCTATTATGTAAGGTAAAGTTAGGTGGGCCTACTAAATAGGCCTATTTGTTGGGCCTACCAAGTAGGCTTATGTTTGGGTCTATTATTTTATAGGACCTCAAATGAGTTAAGCCTGTTAAATTAACAAGGCTTAGTTTTAAATTTGAAGAGTAGGACCTATTAAATAGGCTTAATGTTGCGGGCCTATTATTTTTAGGACCTAAAATAAGTTATGCCTGTTAAATGAACAAGCCTTTTTTTCGATTAGTGTAAAGGTAAAGGAATCGGTTCCCAGTTGCTTAGGCCACCATATGAAAACTATAGTGGGGTTACGGTTGAAATTGGGGTTAGGCCTACTGAGTTAAGCCTAGCCACTGCGTGTGTCAGTGTAAATTTTAGAGGGGTTAGTTCCCCATACACAGGGCCACCTTATGAAAAAACTATATAGGGCTATGGGTTGATTGCCTGTGCCCTCATCCGTTGGAAATTTCCAACAGATTTCAGTGGAGGGTTAACGACAAAAGCCCTATGCTTTTTCGTTAGAGAGTTATGAATATGTAGGTCTTTAAAGGACCTCTTTATAGTTATATTGATTACGGTAATTCTAGCATCGGGAGTTGGGAAAGCCTTATGTTAATAAAAACTGAAGTTGCTCACCTTATGTTTGCTGGGTCTTTGTTTGTTTCGATGTAGGGCGTGACGGTCATTTTCGGTGTAGGGTCGCCACGATGGGGTTACGCGGCGAATTTACTTAAGGTAATTAATATAGGCAGTCACTATATAAACCCCTGAAGGAATAGGCCTATCCTTTTATAGTCATTAGGTTTTATTTTTTTATAAGGAATTCACTCAGGACTTGAGGGAAAATTTAGACACGTTTTCCCAGTTTAAAGCGTTTGCTTGGAATAAACAGCCCTGAGAGCCGTTCCTTGGTTCGCTTGTATTTTCATTATTATTTGCCGATCTAGCAAGATTTTGTTGTTTGTTGTGTCTACTTCTTTTTGGTAGACTAAACAAAATTGGGTTTTCTTGTTGCTATGTGGGGCTGATTCATACATACAGGTTCTTTGTACGTATGGCAATTCAATTATTTCATTCCCAATAGGCTATGTCGCCAATCCCGAGGCAATTTTGTATAGATATTTAATTCAATTAATTAATAATTTATATTTAATTATGAAATAAATGTACCACATATGATACCATGTTGTGAGTGCGTATAGTTTTTCCATAATTCGTTAAACTGTTCTAATAATTTTCATGCCGCTACCAACCTTTCCGATTTAGCTCAAATCAGGCGTGTCCTCCCATCCACCAACGTTATACTGTCATAGTAATGAACTCAGTTCAGATCATTTTTACGATAAATTTTGTTCAGATCATGGTCATCTTGGTTTAGCTGATTATTACGAATATTCTCAGGAGATGACCAACGTTTCATTAAATTTAGATTGCAAAAATAATGGTGTCTCTGACGTCTCTGTTTATATATATATATATATATATATATATATATATAATATAATATATATATTATATATTATATACATACACCGGGTGGACGAAAAAACCTGGACACTTGTTTTTCCTACAAATTTCAAACTAGTCAAGCTAATACACCCAAATTAGTATAAGATGTAGCCAATAGTATGGTTATCATGTGCTGAAAACCTCAGTTAATTATCTTTGGCCGTTTTTTCTTAATTATAAAAAATTTAACTTGACGAAACAAACAGCGAGATTTTGTGAAGCTGACTACGCCCCTGGATGTGTCAGATGTTCGCTACAAGACAGGCAGTTTGCGCATGCGCACCTAAAACAATGATAAGTGGCCACATGGGTAGGCTAGCAGTGTCAGATTTCTTTAAGAAGTATTGGCTGATGGAATGTTTTTTCTCGTTTTTTTTCTGGTGGTAATTAAAATTATATCGTAATGGTTAAGTAAGAAGACTTAACTGTTATAAAGGCGTGTTTTGCCGAGAAGGGATGGAGTGCTATAAAAATAATTAGGGAATTTCCGGGAAAAAATTGGAAAAGAAGTACAGTACAATACGTAATAAATAAAATTAGACAATCAAGGTCAACTGACAGAAAACGTGGCAGCGGTCGTCCGCGTACTGCTCGGACTCGAGAAAACGAAAGGTACGTTGAAGAGCATGCGTTGTCGCAGGAAAATAATCCTGGTACTCATCTTTCGCAGAGAAAAATGGCGAATAATTTAAATATTTCGCGCAACAGTGTCCAAAACATAATGAAAAGTAAAGGAATCAGATCTTTTAAAAGATTGAGTGCCCCCAGAATAACAAAAGAAGCCATGAAAAAACGTTAGAAAGGTGTAATTCTTTGTACAGAAAATTTAATTTAGCAGACATTAAACGTATGTTTGTTCAAGATGAGTCCGACTTTACATTAACTGTATCAACAAATCGACCGAGTCAATACATTAACTTCAAAATCGAAAATCCAGCCAGACCGTCTTTATCATCCAATTTCACGATTTTCCAAGAAATTAATGGTATCCTGTGGTGTTTCTTACAATGGAAAAACCAAATTATTCTTTACTGATCTACAGAAAACAAAAATGAACTCGCAAAATTACATTGAATACCTCGGAGAACTTTTGCCGGAATGCCAAGACTTGTACCCGAACGAAGATTTTATTTTTGTTCAAGATAATGCACCATCTCATTCAGCCAAGGCAACCCAAGAATTTTTGATGGCGAACATTCCTGAATTCATAAAAAGTGAAGAATGGCCACCAAATTCTCCTGATTTAAATCCTCTGGATTACTTCGTGTGGAATGAGCCATTGGTGTACCATGGTCGCAGGGAACCATTTTCAAACCTGGAAGCACTTAGACAAAGAATTGAGGTTGTTTGGCCTCTGGTGTCCCAAGACAAAATCAAGTCATCCATAGATCAGTGGAAAAGGAGAGAACTGGCCGTAATTCAAGAAAATGGGGGACCAATACAACATCGATTTCAATAGGGTAATTTTTATATGAGTTCCATTGAAATTTTTAGCACATGATAACTATACTATTGGCTACATCTTGTACTAATTTGGGTGTATTAGCTTCACTAGTTTGAAATTTGTAGGAAAAACAAAAATGTCCAGGTTTTTTCGTCCACCCGGTATATATATATATTATGAAGGAAGAAAGAGCCAAGGGTGAACACTCGTAAAAACCCCCCACCATAGAAGGCGTCTTTAATGGAGAATGAAACCAAGAAATTCTATGGACGGATTGGGGCCCTCATTCAAAGTGATTCCATGATTTTTTTAATATTGTCGGATTAAAGAGAGGCGAATGAGAAACTACAATAACATCAACCATATACTGACAATATACTGAACTCCCCTCATGGAAGGAGAAGAAGAGAACCGAAATGAAGGTCCAAAGTTTTAAAGATGCCTAGACACGCTGGATTTGAAGATTGAAGGTCATAGACAGAGGGGAAGATGGATTGAGGAAGGTTGTTTCAGAGTTGACAGGTGTAGTGAAAAAACTTTCTTCTTTCTTATTTGACTTTTACTTATCGCTCTTTCTTCTATTCTCACTCTTTACTCTCGATTTTCTTGTGTCTTATAAACGCGTGCAGGTAGACTGCTTGAGCTGGTGGCTGCCATTAGAATTTGAACAATGCGAGGAGACGGGGATTAATTACACACACACACATCACTATTTACTGACTTTTTATTTGCCCCGAAACATTTGAACAAACGGAGGATCGCGGAGAGAGACAATTAAATCTTTTAGAATCACACTAACATATTAATAACGAAAACCACCTAATTGGGACAAAACCCGCCCGAGACTGCCGTTAGGGCTTCCTTCGGCCTCAGAGCACTCCGAGTGTTGCCAACTAGTATTTTATATTCTTAATTTCAAACAAAACATTATTAATAAATTCTTTTTTACTTACAACACATTATTAAATTTCTTATTAAACATTATTATCGTCTTTATTAACCAAAGCATTATTAAATTCTTATCAGACATTATTATCTTTAAAACCAATACACGATACAAGTTCAGTAGATGAATGGGCGAGAATACCAATTAACCATTGCGTTTGAGAGTTGGACAGAAAAAGGATGAGAATGTGTCGAAAGTTTGGTTCTGCGCGCTCGCCTTAGAAGAGGAGGTATGCAGTTAGAGAGTTCAGAACAATAATGTCCGTTATAATAGCGATAGTAACAAAAGAATAAGGCAACATTGCGGCAAAAGGAAAGGGATTGAAGACAATTAGTAAGATGGTAAGAAGTGATGAGACAAAAAGCGTTTGATTCCACCCGGTGAAGTAGAGCTGTGTAGGTTGAGCGACACCCCACACATGAGAAACGTACTCCATATAGAGGCGGACAAGACCCCTGTACAGAAACAGCAACTGAATGGATGTAAAGGAACTGCGGTGCCGTGAACCGATGAGAACTACGAAAACGAGGTAATTTCGGCGAGAGATATACTGTATTTCGATATACTTCGAAAACGTAGGGAAGAAGCGACTGCGAGGAGGGAGGAATTTATTGTATTATAATTACTTGCCGTTTTCACTATTTTTATGTAATAAATAAGGTAAATGCCATTAATTTTGCCTAAAAAGCATCCATGCTTCCAACGGCATATTCAGATGAGAGTACTGTGAATATATTAGTGCCATGACAAATATCTAAAAATTGTAAAACTCTCTCACTTCTATTCTTTTCTAAAGAAAGTTTTGATTTTGAGTTTGAAAATCTTATTCGAAAAAGTAAGCGCAATTATAAACTATATAGAGTGAATCAAATTAAATCGAATTCGAAGGAATTTTATAATTATGTTGAGAAATAAAAAAGTAGCTTCGCAGACTATTATTGGTCCACTCATAGGCGAAAACAACGAATAAATTTACGATGACTTACGAATGACGAAAGTTTTAAATAAATTCTACTCTTCCATCTTCACTAAAGAAAATATGAACAACATTCCCGTTCCCATAATCATGCTTAGTGATGATCATTTAAAGCTTCACCATTTTACCATTAGTGAAAGTGAGGCGCACTCAGTCATAGGTAAAATAAATCCTAATAAATCTGCAGGTCTAGATGAACTTAATCCTAAAGTACTTAAAGAAATGAACTGCACAATACTCTCTCCTCTTAAAGATATATTTAATAAATCGTTACAGTCTGGAGAATTTCCGTTCGATCTGAAATTGGCAAACATTACGCCAATATTTAAAAAAAGGGGACAAATCGCTTGCAGGAAATTATTGTTCCATTAATCTGAATTCAGTAGTTGGTAAGCTTATAGAAGCGATTGTTTGGGACAAAATAGTTAATCACTTAGAAATTAATAACTTAGTTAAAGATTCTCAACACGGCTTACGATTTAATCTTTCTTGTCTTATATATTTGTTCGACTTTTTTAATGATATTGTAAATATATGTGACAAGAGTAAAAGTAGATGTTATATATTTCGATTTTCAAAAGAAGTTTGATAAAATGCCCCATAGGAGATTAGTAGCTCAATTTCATTCTCACGGAATTAATGGCAATGTTCTGAAATGAATTGAAAATTAGCTTACCGAACGTAAACAAAGAGTGGTCATTAATGACAAACTATAAACATACTATGCTATAAACGCTTTGACTTTTATATTTTATTTTGCCCTTATATTAGTTTTATCTTTTACTTGGTTCTTTCAATTGTAATTTTAATTATAACTTTAATTTATTTTATGTAGCTTAATTCCACTGAAGATGTCTAGTCCTAGTATGGAAAGAAACGTGTGGATTAAATAAAGATGCTGAGAATTTTGAAGACAGTCTTCGTATTCTTCATTATATATATATATGTATGTTTCCTGTCATATCGCTCCAGTCACATCTTTGGATCCTCTCAAGAGGAGGCACCTTTGGCACTTCGGCGCCGTCGATTGGGAGTCCCTTAGGGCTTAGACAATACTTCTTTGAATTCCTATGTAATGCTTCCGTGGCCGGAAACCCTCCGAGTGCGCTAAGTGCATCAATGTGATTCTCTCAGGCATGGAGGTGTACATTACATATTTTTTTCACTGCTAATGCGAAGAAATCTTGATTTAATTTTATTCGTTCTAATGTTCTCCACAACAGAAATGTTTTTCAGAAGGTACTGTCGCCATCCAACTACTGGCTCTCATTCTGACAATTTTTCTGCCTGGAATCGTGCAAAATCTGTTCTTCGATTCGCCAAGACTTCCTTCATCATATAAAAATGTAAAAACCTATCTAATTTTAATTCTTCGCACTCTTTATGGCACGAAGCCAAAAACCTCTCCAACGACTTTACTTCTTCTTCTTTCCCTCCTCTTTCCCATTCTGACTTTCGCCTCCAACTCAACATTGGACGATACCGGTGCTGTTCTGCAATCTGTTCCCCTCAACCTCTGATTTAATTATGTGTGAAATTAGTATATCTTCCAAAGATGCTTTATCTGCCCTATTTGGGTTCAACTCTAGGAAGGCGTACGGTGATGATGGGGTCCCACTTGTTGTCCTCAAGAACTGTGCTTCTGTGCTAACATTCTGCTTATCTGTTCATCAGTTGCTTGTCTGTACAGGGGCCTTCTCCGACCCTGTATGGAGTACGCTTCTCATGTGTTGGGTGGCTCAACGCAGACACTTCTACTTGACTGGATGGAATCAAAAGTTTTTCGTCTCGTTAGTTCCCCACCTCTTACTGACTATCTTCAATCCCTCTCTCTTCGCCGCAGTGTCGCCTCACTTTCTCTTTACAATCGTTATTGTAACGAGCACTGCTCTTCTGGATCCTCTAATTGTATATCTCCTCCCTTAAGAAGAGCATCCAGTACCAGATTTTCGACACATTCGCATCCTTTCTCTGTCCAACTCTCTAACGCAAGGGTTAATCGGTATTCTCAATCTTTCACTTAATCAACCGGTCAACTCTGGAACAACATTCCTCAATCCTTCTTATTCCCTGTCTGTGAATTCCAATTTTTCAAACAGTGTCCAGGCATCTCGAAGACTTTGGACCTTGTTTTATTTATATATATATATATATATATATATATATATATATATATCTTTTGGGGGGGGAATTCGGAATGAAAACTTAAAGCTGAAAATTATCGAAAATATATTGGATTTAAGACGAGAATAATTTATTTTAAATCTTACTTTTAAGAAAAACCGAATAAATCACATTTTAACAACTTAAAACATAATAAAAAATACGTAAACGATATTTTCGAACGATATTAAACATTTTCCATGAATTTGCTTGACTTTACCATAAAACAAATTCCAAAGTTATTGTGCCGTGAAATATGATCTTAAGATTCATGACTTACCATCCTTTGGCTTCCAAGCCATTCCTCGACAGAATGAAGCATGTTTCCAAAGACTCACTTTGCATGCAAGCTCTGCAAGCCTTCGGTTTTAGTTTTACCTGGCTCGCAAATAACGTTTGCTCTTATCTGCTTTTTTACCTTCTTATTATTCTTTAATAAAGGGAAAATTATGCCAAATATTGTATAAAATCTTTCCATTTCTTGCTTTTTTGCTTTTGTTCAGTGTCTATTTTATCCTCATTAATTTATTTCATTTCGTTTAACCCTTTTCCCTTGTTTATTCAAGGCGTTATTTCCTCTCAACAGCGTTTCTTATTTGTTTATTCATGTTGAAGTGCCTCATTTTTCCTTCTGCTTCATTTATTCTTCCCCTTTCTGTTCTTCGTCTTTGTTTTTAATTGTTCTTATTTATTCTGTTAATCTTTATCTCTATTTCTACACCCTTCTTTTATCTTATGTAAAGTTTTAATTTTTTGTTTCGATTTGTTTTTATCAGCAGTCTGTCTAGTTTTTAATTCTTTTCCTTCCGCACGCTCTCTGTTTCTTCCAAACACGGTTGACAGCAAATTTTATGTACTCTTGTATCTTGTGCAGAAACACGCGATTGTCCGGCAGTTCCGTTATAGACAGAATCCAAGAGGAGTAGAGATTTTATTTGTTTGGTTTGTTTTCTCTATGCATATTTGATGTTCTTACCTTTAATAATTTGGGACTACTACTTATGTGTCTTGATTTAATAAGTCTTTGTATTTTTCTTTTAATCACGGTATAAGAGGAGTGTGACGTTCGCGCAAAAGCTATTTCACTTAACTAAATTATTCTTCTGATAGTAATTAGATGTCTCTCGTTGTAGACAGCAGCAAAAGAAGAATCAAACACAATCCGGATCTTTCCCGACTCATGCAATAAGAGAATAGTTATTAAATACGAGGACTCGGGAGTAGAGTAATAAGAAACTTAACATCTTTCAGATTCGAAGTTAACGGCATACACGCATGAAGCGATTAACTCTCACTGTCAAAAGACCAAGCAAATGGAGACACTCTCATTAATTCGCTCAACGAGTGAGATATCACGTGTTAAAACAGCGAAATTCAAGAATTCCCACCTGCTTTATAAACTTAACTTTAACCCGTAAATGATTGCAGATGGGATGCAGTTCGCAGTTCGTTGCATTTCGCACAACTCCGCTTTTCGCAGTCTATTGTAATGGGAGGAAAAAATCATATTCGCAAATTTTAATTTGCATTGCATGAAACTTGTAAAGATTCATTTCTTCAGTTTCTTTTTCATTTTCATTAATGATCTGATAATGTAAATTCCAAGTGAGTTAAAACTGATTAGTTTCAATATTTTGGCATTCGGTTGGAACACCAATTTCTATTACTCGTATATCGAAGTTCACTGCATGTGGTGCAACTGCTACCAAGAAGCAACTTGGAGTCCTTCATCGGTGACACCAAGGTTGAAGCGTTCCCTGTCTTGCCACGATTTTGCATATAATGCATGTCCATGGGTTCAAGATGTCTCACATAACCTTGGCTACAGATGATGTGTGGCTCAACTTTTAGAGAAAAATAAGCACCTGAGAAAAGGTAGGCTGCGAGTATGTCGATGAAGAGAGTTTGATTTTGGCAGGATGTAGCTACAGTCCGGTGAATGAAAACTTTCAACAGTTTATAGATAAAGGTCAAAGATGGATGTGAAGAAAACCAGGCAAAGTCTTCGCCCATCAGTTCTTTCATTCCATTGTCAAGTGGGGTGGAATAAGTGTCACGTTGTGGGTGGCCATTTGGTGCTGTGAAAAGATAGTATTCAGTGATGGGTGTTTAAATTCAGTTAGGTATACTGACGTCCTGAAGAGGCATCTATGATACTTCCATTATACCAACAACGCATCCTGCACCGTGACGCTCACTTTCTTTAGGAAGATGGACCAACATTTTTTATGGAGCAAGTGTAGTTTATGTCCCCCTGACGTAAAAGGGGACACAAACTACACTAGGTCAAAGTTGGGGAACGTAAACTACAATAGGATCTTTAGGAGACATTTTTTAAATGAATCCATCAAATAAAACGTTAAAACTAACGAAAATATTACGACTTAACCTAACCAATCGTATATATATACCAATCGTATATATTACACACCAATCGTGTATATATATATATTATATATATATATATATAATATATATATATATATGGCGGGGCCACCAGCTTGACCTTCGTGTGAAGAAAGACCGACGTACGGAACCCTAATGAGGTTTTAACGACGTACAGTATATATAAATTGACGATTGGTTAGGTTAAGTCGTAATATTTTCGTTATTTTTAACGTTTTATTTGATTAGGTATGCGCGGACAAAGTTGGGGAACGTAAACTACACTAGGATAATGTAGGGGAACGTAAACTACACTAGGTACAACAGGGGTGTGTAAACTACACTTGCTCCTTTTTTATTCTTATGAAATTGTGGTAAATATACTACAGATTACAGTTCCACGAGTTATTTTGAAATGTATTCGGGGTTAAATTTTCACGAGTTATTTAGAATGAGGGGGATCTAAGCACAATATTTATTGAAATTAAATTCAAAGAAATGAGTTCTAAGTTTCCGTTATCCGACAAAAAGTAGCCTTGTAATGAGGTTTATTACAAGATGGAAGGTAAAATTTGGTTTAAATTGCAATTAACCTTACGGCAATAAATTGTAATAGGTAGGAAATAAATCTAAACCTGCAATGGAAGCTAAAGTTCAGTATTTAATCGTAATTTAGCACATGAAGCGAGTCTCCAGCGATGTCTGTACTCCTTAAACTGAAGGTCGTACCTGACAACGTGTGGGAAACGAAAATCAGGGACGTATCACTTATCAACAAATATTGACGTTATTACTGAATTAAATTATCCCACCCTATATAATACGGTCAGCAATAGTTAACTACCCAGTTAACTATTGTTTAATATACAGGGTAGGTTCTGTAAATAGTATTCTGATTTATAGTTAGGATCACCTGAAGATCAGGGCCCCCAGTCTTCTCTAGTCAGCCTTATAAGGCTAACTAACGAAAATATCACGACCTAACCTAACCAATCGTTAGGTCAACTGTACACCTTTGACGATTGGTTAGGTTAGGGCGTGATATTTTCGTTAGTTAGCCTTGTAAGGCTAACTAAAGAAGGCTGGGGGCCCTGATCTTCAGGTGATCCTAACTATAAATCAGAATACTATTTACAGAACCTACAAACTACTGTACACCCTGTATATTAAACAGTTAAAAAGGCTTATAAACTAAATGAAATTTACACTTACAACTTCTGACAAGAATATTATTACGTCTCAAAAATGCGTCCTACAAAAAAGGCACATCTTTTTTGTGTGCATAATAAACTTTAAAAAGAACAGGACACCAATAACAAAAACATTTCGAGTTTAAAAGTTAAAAACCAAAAAACATTTACCGGCAGCTTTTAGCTAGAATTTTGGGTCTTTTCGGTTTTAGGTCCGGCATTGGATTTTTTCCATCTTTTTTGGTATCGACGTAGATTTTTACGCTGATTCCATTTCTGCAATCCGTTTCTTGGAGAAATAAATACGAAAAAAGTTATGGCCCAAAACTTGCATTCAAATATCCACCTATACTTAACCTAACCTACCCAAACCTAACCTAACCTTGTTGTTCCTGATTAACATAAAATTGATATGCATGTAATTATATTCTATTTATGAAAATAAATTTAATTGGTGTTTAATTGACATTTCCTCCAAAAGATGGCGCCACCCACTCCGATTAAATTATTTTCAAGGACTCAGTTCTCCGAAAATTGTTTCAGCAAGCATCAGAGTTTGTTGAAAATACAATAACTTTTTCAATGAAAGAATTTCCCACATTTTGACAAAAATTCTGGATCTTTTCGGTTTTAGGTCCGACATTGGATTTTTTTCATATTTTTGGTATAGACGTAGATTTTTACGCTCATTCCATTTCCACAATCCGTTTCTTGGAGAAATAAACACGAAAAAAGTTATGTGCAAGTTTATTACGTTTACAGGTTTCCAGAACAGAACGGAACACAAACCAAAGTTTGCTACTTGCCAAACTGCGTGATATCGTTCAGCATTTGGCGCACTAGATTTTTGCCTGCGTGTCGGCGACGCCAGAGAAACTCGCAGAGATACGAGTCGATCATGGAACGGTGCGTACCACACCGGCGCTTGTTACCGCGTTTGAGTTGGTTCCACGTCGACCCTATCCGTTGCGTGTGTGCTCCAGTTGAAGGGTCCACGAAGTTTTCGTTGTGGTTCACTGTTCTGTGACTGAAGCTGTACCCTTCGAGCTGTTCGATGGGTTCATACGCTTTCCATTTGTTTTAGAGTAGGTTAGGTTAGGTTAGGTTAGGTTTGGGTAGGGTAGGATAGGATAGGTTAGGTTAGGTTAGTTTGGGTAGGTTAGGTTAAGTATAGGTGGATATTTGAATGCAAGTTTTGGGCCATAACTTTTTTCGTGTTTATTTCTCCAAGAAACGGATTGCAGAAATGGAATCAGCGTAAAAATCTACGTCGATACCAAAAAACGGAAAAAACCCATTGCCGGACCTAAAACCGAAAAGACCCGGTTTCAGTATGTATATTTTAATATGTATGCTCTTTCCGTATATATACATACTTTCTAATGCTGCTGCTAAATATTTTTTTGTTTTTTAACTTCGAATTTTTAACGCCAAATGTGTTTGTGTTATTCCTGTCCTGTTATTTTTAAGGTTTATTATTAGTATGCACACTAAAAAGATTTGTCTTTTTACAGGACACATTTTTCAGACTAGTCCATGATTTTTGTCGACAACCCCTTCTTGTTTTAAACACAAATTTGGCACAAAATTAGCGTTCATCCTACCTTTTGAACATAAGTTTTTAAGTCAGTGAGGACTTAACATCTACTTTAAGTTCACAAACCGCTTACATTTTAAATGCAGCTTCACAAATTTAGTCTCACTGACTTTGGATGTGAAGTTCAAAATTTTTATGGCTATGGTATTTTTTGTAAATTTATGGACTGACTCCTTGTCCTCGATTTCAAATACTATAAAATTTTGTACAAGTATGATCTGACAAGATACACAAAATTTTTTATTATAATTTACCACAAAGAACATACGTACATTGTGAAATAACTCCGTTGGGCGGAGCCTAGAACTCTCGACGCCTTACTCAGCTGAACAACATTTTGGCCACAAACTTTGCTGCAAACGTTTTTGTAGTAAATGAATTTGCTCGATGGTTATATTAAATTATTCGCAACGACGTCCTCTATCTTTTGGTGTAAAGTGCGTGTGGTGTAGTTTCTTCTGGAAAAAAATAATAGCCTTCAGAAGAACCGTCCTCGAAGTACTGGTCGGGGTCAAAAAGATATGTCCACACACTACTGTGCATGGACGATGTCGAAGTTTGGTAAACTTAATTCGAAGGTCAGTGATTATGTCCAATCGATACAACGACAAAATTAATGTTAATTAAATCGAAAGTGAAGGTTTAATCCGAAAATCAATAGCAGACACAGGCCTTTTCCGAAATTTGGACTGTTTCCGATTTTTTGAAAATAAGATATTTAATGTTGTTGTGGTTTAGCCGATCAGCCCACCCTGATCGAGCAAGCCGGCGGCACGCAGGTAACCGATCGCCCTCTCCGGAGTGGCCCAGAGGTTCAGCGCACTAATGAAGTTGTGTTGTGTTCTATGTTGTGCTAGAGCGCTACAGTCTGTCATAATGTGTTCAATTGTTTATGGTGTGTCCTGGCACAGGTGGCAGGTGTCGTCTGTGGAGTTGTCTAGTCTGTGTTTATATGTCTAAGTTGGGGTGATGTCCACATCGGAATCGTGCTAAGTTAACTCGATCCGATCTGGTCAAGCTGATCTCTGACCTGTTAATGGGTGGCGGCTTCGCACCTAGGACCGCATTCGGACCGACTCGTGTCAGTGCTTTGTGGGTTAGGTGTGTGTGTGTGTATGTGTTTTCTGTACTGTGTGATATCTGTGGGGCGTGGTATGGAATGGAGTATTTGGTTATAATGTCTCTCTGGTATTACCTTAATGGTGCGAGGTGTCGGTGCATGATTGTACATGTAGTGGCAAGGGTGTTGTGGGTTAGTTGTCGCTGCTGCCATGAATTGTGTTCTCATGTCTAAATGTTCCCTAACTTTCTGTATTTTTGTTTGTGTGCAGGTGTTCTATTGGTGTTGTTTCAGTGCATCCTGTAATGATACGAAGTGCGTTGTTTTGTATTGTCTATAAGGTGTTTATGTGTGTGTTTGAGATAATGGGCGCCCAGCATGGGCTACCATAGTTGTTTCCTGCTGGTGTCCAAAGTTTGTGCCTGTTAGTACCCTAAGCATGTTAAGTCTTGACGTACATTTTTTTTAATGTCCTGATTGTGGTTTGCAAAAGATAATGTGTTTTATGTGACCCCAAGTATTTTGGTCCTGTGAGTGTGTGGAATGTTGGTGTTGTTTAGTGTAAGCTGTGGAGTCATCTGGTGTTCTTTTGTGTTGCTTGTAAGCAAGGTGATGGTTGATTTTGTGGGCGCTACTTTGAGTCTATTGTGTGTGAGCCAGTCTTGTATACTGTTTATGTATGTTTGTAGGTTATTTGTAGCGGTGTCGCTGTTGTTGTGGGTGGATGTTAGAGGGATGTCATCTGCATATGATAAGGTAAGCTTCTTATCTATGGGTGTTGGAATGTCATGCATGTATAAGTTGAAGAGTGTTGGTGAGAGAACAGAGCCTTGAGGGACCCCGTTCGGAAAAAGCTTGTTTTTGGATGACTTGCCATTAAATGTGACATGTGAGTATCTTCCTGACAGGTAGTTGCTCAGCCATCTTTTAGTTTTATTGTGCATGTTTGTGTTGAGTATTTTGTTTATGAGAGGGAAGCGTGGGATAGCATGAAATGCTTTACTAATGTCTATTGTTGCTAATAGTGTACGTTGAGCTGGTCGTCTGGAGTTGATGCCGTCCATGATGTGCTGCGTAAGGTTAGTGAGTAATGTCGTGGTTGAGTGGTGGGGTCTGAATCCATGTTGAGTATGCGATAGTGGTATGTGTGGGTTGGTGATTTGTAAGATTAGTCTTTCTGTTACTTTGGAAGGTGTGCATAGTAGAGTAATGGGTCTATAGGAAGCTGATTCTGTTGGATTTTTGATTGGTTTGAGTAGTGTAATAAGTTTACCTTGTTTCCATATGTCAGGAATAATACCATGTTGGTATGAATATGTGCTGATATTTGTGAGAGCTAGTATTCCCTGTGGGCCCAAGTATTTAAGGTGTATGTTAGATATGTTGTCTGGTCCAGTAGCCTTCGAATTCTTAATGTTTTTGATGATCTTGGTGGTCTGGTCTGTATTGAAGGGTGTAATGGTCGTGTCGAGTCTGTAGGTTTTCTTGTGTCTGGCTGTTTGTCTGTGCGTGTTTCTGGTTGTTGTCTCTATTTAAGTGACTTAGCTTTGCGTAGTGATTAACTAGAATGTTAGCTTGTTGTGTATATGTTGGGATATTATTTTGGCTGCGACAAATAGCCGCGTGTGAAGTGTGAATGCCGCTGTTAGAGTGGGTAATGCTGTTTATAGTCTTGTATAGCCTGAATGTATCTGTGGAGTGGTTTAGTGTTGTTATGAATTCCCTAAATGTATGTTTGTTTTTCTTTGAGTTTATTGTTTATTTCTGTGTTGAGCTGTTGTATCTGCTGTTTTATGGTTTCTGTGTGTGGTGTTTGTGTGTTATGTTTGAGGTTGTTACGTTGCCTTATGAGGTTGGCTATTTCTCTAGTGTAATTTGGGTTGTATTTCCTAATGTTGCCCTCGGGTATGTATTTGTTTGCATTATTGATGATCTGATTAAATGTTTTGAGTGTTGTATTGATGTTTATGATGGGTGTGCTGTTTAATGTGGTGAATTGTTCCTCATTCTGTATTTTTATATTCAATGTAGATTTTTACCCTGATTTAAAAAATGTAAGTCTTTTTCTGGAGAAATGAGCGGTTCAAAAGTTGTTTGTTATTGCAATTTTGTATGGGATATAATGCCCGGTTAGGTTAATTGAATGCTCGGTTAGGTTAATTGAATGCTTTGACGATTGGTTGGTTAAGTTGTGATATTTTCGTTAAAACTAACGAAAATATCACGACTTAACCTAACCAATCATCAAGGGCGTACAGTTGACCTAACCGGGCATTCAGTTAACCTAACCGGGTATTTAGTTGACCTAACCGGGCATTCAGTTAACCTAACCGGGTATTTAGTTGACCTAACCGGGCATTCAATTAACTTAACCGGACAGAAAAATAACGGTCGAAATCTATTCACATAAATACTTAGTGACATAAGCTAATATTTCTAAAGAATACAATAACTCTTGTATTAGTTTTCAGTTGTATTGTTATAGTTTTTGACCTAATACAAAATTACAATAACAAACATAACTTTTGAACCGCTCATTTCTCCAAAAAAACTTAGTTTTGAAATCATCGTAAACATCTACATTAAATAGCTTATTTTCCAAAAAATCGGAAACAGTCCAAATTTCGGAAAAGGTCCGCAGACACTAAAGCGAAAAAGTGGCTTTGTCCAACACTTCTAATACAGGGTATCTCAGAAATTGCGCACCATATTTATAGGTGCGGATGACCTAAATCTGGTGCGCGACTTCTGAGACACCCTGTATAATAATACTATAAAAACCAACCAAAACTAACTGTGAAGAGTATAAACTACAAAACAGAATTCAAACTGATGCAAAAATCAAAGAAACACTCCCAATCGATACAGATATCAAAGAAGGACCGACTCAAACTAATGCTTTGAGTTCTAAAGCTTCGATAATATCGTTCATTTGGCTACTGGCGCGACTTAATTATGAATCTTAGTGTCATATCAGAATAAAAATTTTCACCTTTTCACACAGTGGAAAAGAAGTCATGACATACAACTTTTTCATGGGTACCGGAAACTTCTGTTACGAATCTCATAGAGAACTGATTTTGATTTTGTCGCTATCCTTCGGTCTGAATCCAGGTTCAGTTCCAGGTTCCAGAAATTGCTCACTTGATCCTGCGGATCAGCAACGTTTCCGGTGCAGAGCCTCTACATTGTATCTCCTATTATGTACTTAAACCTTTACTGTCAACAGAGTCTTCTTCTAATTTCCATTATTTTTACAATATAATTTTTTATACTTTGTTTTTTTTATATTCTCTACTCCCATCATCTTCCCCTCTATGTTTCTTAGTTTTTCACAATGAAACAAGTTCTGTCGTATCATTCTCTCTCCTCCATACTTTACAGTACACTTCATGTCCTTATATTTTCCTTTATAGTTTTCTTTCACCTCTACCATATTTAATCGGATTTCCATTATAATCTTCATATCCTTTTCTTTCATATTTTCAATACATGATTTTCTTTTAAATTCATTAATGAATCTCAGTTGTAGATACCTCCCACCATACGACATTTAGCGATGAACCGGATGAAAAATAATAACTAACATAAATCATCTCGCCTTAATATTTTACTGCAAGTGTGTAATCTGAAATTTTCTGACATCATAATTATTAAGATGATATTATTTTGAACTAAACTGAAGGAAAAAAAATTGTCTGGGAAAACCAATTCATAACATCTACGTAAATAATTGTGTCTTATAATTAAATTTGTCCTAATTTTATACATTAAATTAAAGATATTTATAAATTACTGCAGGTAAAATATCCCATATAATGAAATTCTGAATTTCAGGTTGGTAGCCTACTATTGCTTTATACGTCATACACAAATGCCAAACTCACTATCTTATCGTAAACGAAAAGGAGAAAACGCAAAAAACAAATATTTCCTTAGTAAATGGTTTACAGTTGCTATGGGAACTGAACAAATTGTATAAGCGGTAAAGAAATGGGATCTATATATTTTATACCTTTCAAAGGGACAAAACTTTTGTCTCCTGCTATATACATACAGTATATGCTTAATTACATTAAAAGACGTACATACAAAGCTAAGGAAATAAAAATAGCAGAAGCGAGAAACCGTGAAATTTATTCCTTGCTAATGAGCAACACAGTCATTATGTTCCGCTTCCTTTTATCCTCTAAAATATAAGTACATAAATTGGAATAGGTTTTACGACTGGCGACTCCTTTGCACATTTTGCAGGCTTAAAGAATTACCCTAAATTATTAACGCATAGATATCGTGCATGATTTATTAGCTTAACTTTACTAGGTGTAGCTAAATCAAGCAACGAGGAAAAAAGGGGCAAAATAGCTGCGAAACTCACGATAAATCACATTCAGATCCCAGCCAAGTCGTGACTAATGAAGATCATAGTTTTTGAAACAAAAGAAGTGAGAATCAATCTAGATAAGTTTCAAAATACGGGTCAGAAAAGAATTTTTAAAGGAGTTTGCCTTAACCGCTTTGTAGTTTCAACCTTGGTAAATTTTGACATAAAACTCATGCGAGTATCTTTTTCTCAGGTTTTTTTGGTTGGCAGAAACAAGAGGAAAGAAAAATAATCCGAATGGATGCACATAATGAAACTCCTTTTTATCAAATTTAAGTGTGACGTCAAATAAAAATGTTAATTTTATAGTTATTTATTACAGGTGAGAGAGTGCGTATCAATGCGAAGGAAAACACTTTATTTTATAACGTCGTAATTAATTTTATATATAACTAAAAGGATAATAAAAATTATTAGTTTTGTTCACTTACAGTTTAATGAAGGTTATTTCTCTTATTTTTAATATTTCATGAATTACAGTGAAAGATAATTAAATTTACAGTTAAAACGGCAATTTCGTTTGCGGACGAATCTCGGAGACCTACTTTTGAGATGAAAAATATTAGAAACACCAAATTACTATAACCTAACGTAGTTTGATGACAGACCACCGCGACACACACACACACACACACATATATATATATATATATATATAACATATCCGTTTCATGATGGGATTGAACTCAGAGTTGAATTCTGAGTTTAATCCCATCATGAAATGGATATGTTACGTGCTTTGAAAAGTGGACTCTCAATTTTGCCAGTTGAGGTTTAAGTTTTGGTTTTTGGCTAAAAACACAATAGTTACCCTTTTTTCTTTGATGTATTCAATCCGACGTGAATGCAACGAGTCTTTTGCTAATATTGAGGTCCTGAATGAATATAGTAGGCTAGGTGTAACTGTAAACCCTAGATCCTGTTACAAAGCTGGATCCTATCTGCTTTGCTGATAGCTGGTGAGGGAAGCTATATTTTTGGGGCCTCTTTGCGAGTAACCCGTTGCCGACGTCGGGCTAACATCATGAAAAAGAAAAAACTATAGTGTTTGTCATTTACCATTACTTATTCAGACTGCAGTGGATTTAATTTTCCCAGAAAAGTTCTTTGTTCCTTGCACGGTCTGTGTGTATCATGAAAAAAACTCAGGGGACAATATATATATCGTTCCATGCACGGTCTGTGTGTATCATATATATATATGTGTGTGTGTGTGTGTGCAAAGCTGGGCACTTGCGGTTTTTTTTGCGGTACTGCGGTACTGCCGCACTACCAAACCGGTACCGCATAACGCAGTACCGCAAAGGATCGCTGAAAGTACAGCAGTACCGCTACCGCATTTTTTGCGGTACTGCTTTATGCGGTACCGGTTTGGTAGTGCGGTAGTACCGCAGTACCGCAGTACCGCAAAAAAAAACGCAAGTGCCCAGCTTTGTCAGTGTGTGTGTGTGTATTTAATGAAGTTCATGTTGTATGAAATTGAAGATAAGAAGTGTCAGTTATCTTTGCTTATTAATTAAAAGAAAATATGAAAGCATTTTAATATTGCGAAACAATCCTGGAAACGTTTATAATGCGCATATTTTTCTCTTTCCTTTCATTTTGTAAATCAGTGAAAGTGGAGAAATGAGGAGGGGATATACTGTAAAAAATACCCCAGCAATGTACCAACGAAACACTGTGATATCATTGTGTGAAGCTCAATAGTTATGACATTCCTTTAAATACAATTCTAATAGCGCTGTGTTATCTGTTTCATTGTGTGTCCCCAAATCCTTCATGTGTCCTATATCATGGTCATAAAAATGATGAGCCACAGAGACTAGCATAAGCAACAATTCACTCATTCAAATAAACATTTATAACGCCCGATATTCAATTTTAGTCATCTAACGTAACAATTTTTATCACAAATTTCGATAGAATTTTAACCTCCACTCATATAGTAACAATTGTGTCATCACAGAAGACTTAAATACTGATTTCACAAAAGAACAATCAAAGAATAATGCAAACTTCCTTCACAACATCATAAATCATAATTATTTTTAATGCAGGAAAGAGGGAACAAGGCCGAATATCTGCAAACTACTGACGATCTCTAAGAAGACTGAGTAGAGGTGTTTAACACTTTCACTACGGGCATAGCTTTGAAGCGAATTATATGAATTCAAATTATAATACATATATTCCACCATTTTCAACCCCAGAGGATGGAAAGAGAGGGATATGCCATTGGTTTCTAAACTACACTCGAAATTCAGAAAAGATTAGGAGTTGGTTTATTTACCACACCCGGATCTGAGCCCAAAGTGGAAGTGTAGTTTATATGCCACACCCGGAGCGAAAGGGTTAAGAATCTTCCTCTTAAGGATTGATTAAAAAACTTTCGAAAGGCAAGAAAGCAAAGCACTTGGACGGTAGTTGGAGGACTGAAAGCAGTCACCTTTCTTTGGGACAGTCTGAATGAAAGCGAACTGCCAGCAAGAAAGAAAAGTACCAGATGAAAGATAAACGAGAGAGGTTACATAGGCAGGGTGTCAGCACTGAAGCACGGTTATTGAGAACAACAGGAGAGGCCCCATCAGGCCCGTAAGCCTTCTTAGAGTTGAGCACAGAGAGGGCTGAAAAACATCTTTGGAAGAGAATCTAATTTTAGACATACTGTAATTAAGTCAGAGGGAGGAGGAGATGGCGGAACAGCACCGGAATCGTCCATGGTTGAGTTGGAGGCAAAAGTTTGAGCGAAGAGTTCAGTTTTATCATGAGAAGAGACGGCAATGGAGCCATCAAAATAGAAAAGAAGAAGGAAGGAAGAAGTTGTTGAGGAGGTTTTTAGCTCGGTACCAGAAAGAGCGAGAAGAATTAGAATTGGATAGGTTTTCACATTTTTGTCAGATGAAAGAATTTTCGGCGAGTCGAAGAATATTATGCACGATTCCTGGCAGAAATATAAACAAAGTGATAATCAGGAGTTGGATGGCGATGGTACCTTCTGAAAGCTTCCTTTCTGTTGCGGATAGTATTATGCAAGAAAACCTCGGGTTAACTTTGCTTGTTCCTAGTAGTGGAATTGAATATGGAATGTACTCCTCCATACCCGAGAGAATCACCTCCGTGATGCGGTCAGCGCAAGCGAAAAAACCCACGGCAACCGAAGCAATAATCATTCTTTGGGAAATCAAAGAAACACTTCCTGAGGGAGTCACAATCGGCGGTGCCAAAGTGTCAAAGGCGCTTCTTCTTGGGGAATCCAAAGGAGGAACTGGAGCGATAGGACAAGAAACAGATATAAGAGTGTGGTCGGAGGACCGCAACGGAGAAAAAGTTTGATAGATTAAGAAGAAAACTAGAATGTTAGGCCTATCTCCAAGGCGATTGGGGATACGAGTAGGGTGCTATATAACCTGCTCTAGATCACTCAGGATGGAAAAGTTGTAAGCTAGTTCATCAGGGATGTCAGTGAAACGGGAGGAAAGCCAAAGGTGGTGGTGAACATTGAAGTCTCCTAAAATGGAGAGTTCATCGAAAGGAGAATGTATTCCATTTTGGAAGTGAGGTACTGCAAAGGTTTTGATTAGTCAGTAGAATTAGAAGATAGGTAGACAGCGCAGATGTATTTATTGTGAGTGACATGTAAGCCGTAGCCAGAGGTTGTAGAATTCGGAGGATTCAAGTTCGGGAATACGAGAGCAAGTTAGGTCGTTGCGTGCATATACGCAACATCCACCCTTGGAATGAAATTGAGTATAGAGAAAGTACGAAGTTACAGAAAGGAGTTGCTGCAGTCGTCCCAGACACCTGGGTTTCAGTAAGGAAAAGAAGGTTAGGTGTGGAGGAGGAGAGGTAGTGTTCAACAGATTGGAAATTTGAGATAAAGCCATAAATGTTGCAGAAGTTTATAAAAAGTGAACCAGGCAGAGGCCCAGGATATCTGGAATGGGTAGTAGCAGAACCAGCCCCGCTACCCGAGTCTCCGTTCCTGATATCGGTAGCGGGGGAGCCAGAAGTGGGGACATTTATGGTCCCCCTTGAAGATGATGCCATTTTTTTATTTTGAAAAGATTGTGTAATGTGTAAGATGCATGTACAGTATATGCAGTGAAGAATAGTGAGAGAAGTGTGTGTTTAAGAGCATGCTGGACTGCTCGCAGGGTAGTTGAGACAGAAAAAGATCAGCTAAGGAGGACAGTGACAGGAGAAACAACGGAAGTTCCAGCATTCACTTTCTCTTCCCTAACGTTCCCCACCTTCGTCCTTCCCTGGTCGATTGGTGTCTATATTTTCCTCCCTATTTATAAGCTATATATATATATATATATATATATATATGTTATTTACAAATGGGGATTATACTGTAAAAGATATAATTTAGAAGCACAAACAAGAGAGTTAATCTTATTGCAGCCGACGTGCGTGCGTGATAGGATGGGATTTATATATGGAGGGATAAGTAAGGTGATTAATATTAATACCATTTATTTCTTAATAAATGGGGAGTGGAGAAAATGGGAATAATGCTGATAAAAATCTAAAGCAATCAGAAATGTTGATTACTATTAGTTGCACTTCGATTGAAGATGAGATTAAGGGACATTTGCTCTTCGAACGAACTTATTGTGCACAAATACGAAACTGGCATGACTTGGGAATGATTCAAAATGGTTATTTCCGCATCTGGGACACTGCAGCTCCCCCGATAAAAGTTAACGTTATGGGGTCTATTCTCTATATATATGCGCCTCGGTGGTGTAGTGGTAAGCGTCGCTGACTACGAATTCATCGGCCCCGGAATCGAGACCCGATGATGGCAGGCGGCGCGCAGCAAACCCAGCTGTTCATCCTTCCACACAATAAAAAAATTAGTTGGTAGATAAATGGGTACCCTGGGTAGACGTTGGGCTGCTGGTAGGGCGTGGTTCGGATTCCACGTTAAACTGTAGGTCTAAGGCGGCATGACAAGCCTGACCTTCGTCAGAATGAATAATGCTCCCTTAAAAACAATGCTTCCTCTTTATAACGCCACTTTCGATACGAAAGTCATGTTGGCTTTATATCTGGGTTGGCGTTATATGGGGATTCATACGTTGTACATACTGTATGTACATATATGCACATGATATTAATAAATACATATTTATTGCATGTAATTAAAATGAAACTAGTGAAAGACGTGTGGTGATGTACATATTAATTTTAAGATTTCAGATATTTCAATACAAATTAATTTTTACAAATATATAAAAAAAATTACATTTTACTGAAAACTTCGGTTACTGATGATTGTCTCGTTTTGCTGTTAACAATTTCTTCTAGCCGTCTTTGAAACTCGTACACATCATTTTCCTTTGATAATATGAATCCTTTTCCTTTGATAATTCATAAGAATTTTTTATAATACTATTTTTATAATATAAATTTTATCGAAATCCTTTCCCTGTAAGGCATATGTTTTTCGGGCAGAGAATGGTATCATCATGAAGCAAACTAAACCTTCGCGAATATGTAATCTATGTCACGTCAGACAGTGCCATACTTGCCAACGATTTGTAAAGCAAAAGCGGTAGGATTTGTTTGTAATCACTGCCAGGGGGTCCGGGAGCATGTCCTCCCCCACGGGAAGTTTTTGAAAATCTAGCCTTAAATGATGCACTCTAGTGCATTCTGAGCATTATTGACATTATTTGTATGTTGTTCGTGTTGATAATGTGAAAAAATATTTGCTTGGTTCTGGATGAATTTAATACGTCAAAAATGATGGCGTTTCTCACATTTATTTAATATGCATATATTTAATTATGCATATTGCAAAGTTAATTTCTGAAATATATTGAAATGAGGTATGATTAGCGTATAAAATCGGTAGGCGGTTGAATATCCTTTAAATCGGTGCGGTTGCCAAGTATGCAATGCCTGCAGTCAGCATTTCTGTTCAGATGGTTTTGGCGGTAAAAAGGGGGATTTTCATGCGCTCCAATGATCTTTCTGGAATGAATTAGGTTCGCGGATGGCAGGCAGCTGAGTGGCGATGTATCGGGGTAATTTAAGATGGTGGAAATCGGGTTTTTGGCGAAATATGACGATAACCGGGTTGGCGCTATATCGGGTGGCGGAAGATCGTGGGAGCACTTTATATACAATAATTTATACAAAAGAACTTGACAAGCACTTGGGACTAGAACTATAAAAATTTAAATAAGGGTAATAATGAGGGCGAAGCAAATGGTGACCAGTTATGAATGAATGACTAGAACGGATTTGATACATGGGAATTAAATAAAGAAATAATTAAAGTAATGGGCTCAAGGAAGGTTAAATTTGATAATTCTAAATTGGGATGTAAATGGAATTTTACGATTTATCAGTGAAATGTCTAAGGATTCTTATCCCGAAATTGCCACGATCACACAGTTTACGTTCCCCTACATTATACTAGTGTAGTTTACGTTCCCTTACATTATCCTAGTGTACTGTAGTTTGCGTTCCCCAACTATGTCTGCGTATACCTAATGAAATAAAACGTTAAAACTAACGAAAATATTACGACTTAACCTAATCAATCGTCAAGGGCGTACAAGTAACATAACCGAGCATTTAATTAACAATTTTAGAGCAATTAACTCCATTTTAACTCCATTTTAGAGCAATCCAAGAATAAGCACCCTCGTTCGACCTCAATCCAAGAAAAAGCACCCTAGATTGAATTGAGGTGCTTTTTCTTGGATTGCTTTGGTTAAGTCGTAATATTTTCGTTGGTTTTAACGTTTTATTTGATGGATTCATTTAAAAAATGTCTCCTAAAGATCCTAGTGTAGTTTACGTTCCCCACCTTTGACCTAGTGTAGTTGACGTTCCCCAACTTTGACCTAGTGTAGTTTGTGTCCCCTTTTGCGTCAGTGGGACATAAACTGCACTTGCTCCAGAACAAATCTCGGATCACCCTGAAGATCAGGGCCCCGATGTATTCTTGTTTTTTGCTTTACAGTACCAAATATAATAATAAATTAAAATGAATGCCCGGTTAGGTCAACTGTACGCCCTTGACGATTGGTTAGGTTAAGTCATGATACTTTCGTTAGTTTTAACGTAGATATCATTTGATAATTGAGACTGGGGGCCCTGATCTTCAAGTGATCCTAAATTTCTATAAACTTATACAATATACTACATACAATATACAATATACTCAGAGCTGGGCAATAAATACATTGAATGTATTTAAATACTAAATACTAAATACATGTGAGAAATGTATTTAAATACTAAATACTAAATACATTTTACGAATGTATTTAGATACTAAATACAAAATACATCAATTGTATTTAAATACATTTGTAAATACATTTTAAATACATACAAATTTTAACATATGCATTCACTAATTCATGAGTAACAACAATATAAAATGCTTGATAAAGGATAAAGAAATAGTACAATCTAATTTCCGATTATATATTTCCCTTTTTAGAACAAAACAAAACAAAAGAACTTAGAACTTACGATGTTCAACCAGTGACATATTATACTCATTATATCATTGCAAAATGAGTAACAATTAATGAGTAGATGAGACATAAACGTAAACATAAGACGTAAACATAAACATAAGGCACCTTACGAATTCTCTTTTATTTCACGGTTGCTGCGAACCAAAACCAATTCACCGGATTTGCTTGTTGAAGCCATGACACGCACACGATAAAGAAATCAACCGCTTTCGACTAAGAGTGGTCACACAACTGATTGAACTGACACGTTGAAACATGAACCATGCTGTACTACACTGTCGACGCGTCGTACTGTGCTAGTACAGAACGTGTATTAAACCAGTAAAAGTATTTACATTTTTATATTTTGAGTATTTAAATACATTGTATTTAAATACTATATTTAAATACATGAAAAACAATGTATTTATAAATACAGTTCTAAATACACAAATGTATTTAAATACGTATTTAAATACAAATGTATTTAAATACTGCCCAGCTCTGAATATACTACATACAAGTATACTACGTACATACAAGTATGCTACATACAAGTATACTACGTACATACAAGTATGCTACATACAAGTATACAAACCAGACCAAGCTAATTCTGCCGTATTTAAATGAATTAACTATGCATTTATACAGTGAGCTCCGAAGAAAAAATTAGTAACTAATTTGAATGATTGCATTAAATATTGAATTATTGAATTTAATTTAATTAACGATATATACGATAAATTTATACAGTAGACTTTGATAATTTTGAAATGAGCAACTTGGATTATTTGGTGAAATAAATAAACGAATAATGAAGAGAACAGACTTTAGGTTAAATTATGGAGATAAGTCTAAGAAATTTCACTTAATGAAATTAAATGGAATACGATTTATCAATAAAAGACAAAGATAATTTGGACGTTTTCCAGTTTATGTACCGTTTTCTACAATGTTGGCTTTTATGCAACTTTCTAGTGTTTCTTTGCTTCTGTTAAGCACAGCATAGAGTAAACCATAAGGTTAGGTTAGGTTACGTTACGTTAGGTTAGGTTAGGTTATCAAGAACTTACCTCTCTTAAAAAGTTGTTATAATCAACGGCGGTTGTATGACCAATCAAAAATAAATTATATGAAAAACGGTACACAAACTGGAAAAGGTCCGATAATTTTTCCAAAGTTATCAGGGTCGTATAGTTTGAATTAGTAGAAGTTATTATTACTGGATCTAATTTTTTATATGTAGAGGGTGTTCGAGAAGTCCCGTCACCCCCTACAAAATGTACATATTATAATACCAATTTTATTTTTGTGATTAATTGTATTTATATGTGGTAGGTGTAATTTAAGAAACAAGTCACTAGCAACAATTACTTTAATTACAGTAAATACAGTTACTAATTACAGTTACTAATCCAGAATATCTGTGTGCGCACACCATCATTTTCATAACAAAGTATTATGCGCCTCCATGTGCGGTGTGAGAATCGATGCAGCATTGCTGGAGTGATTGCATCAAATGCATCTCGAACAGCGTGTTTCAGTTCCTCTGTTGTGCGGTAACGCACCTGGGATACATTCTGCTTGACGAAACCCCATAACGCATTGTCACGTGAAGACAGATCTGGATTTCGGGGCGGCCACACAAGAGGGGCAGGTAAATGTTGCTAGCACGGCCGATCCATTTGTCTCTGAACACGTCGTTGAGGAATTCCCTCACATTAATGGCAAAATGAGCCAGATCCCGGTGTTGTCGAAACCACCACACCCGACCAAGCAGCCCTAAACGTTCGAGCTCAGGCGGTATGGTTTCATGCCGAGATCTTTTGTTATGTGATCTCTCATTGTGGACATGGGGACTGCAAGTTCTTGTGATCGTTTCCGAAGTGATTTTCGGTGAACGAGCCACCGATGCAATCACACCTTCACATTGTTCTGCTCGCGTTGTTGGTCTTCCCGACCGTGGTCTGTCCTTGATGAAGCCAGTTTCAAACAGCTTTTCTCCCAGCGAAACACCGTCTTGTTTGGTGGTGCAGCCCTATTGAATCTTGTGTTGAAATCATTCTGGATATCATGCATCGTTTTGCCAGTATGTGACCTTTCATGAGACCATTTGCTCATCACTATCTTTTCCTCCAGAGTGTAAGTGGACTGGTCTGCCATTGTTCACACAACTCTAATACCTGGAAAAGAAAAAATGTCAATGAATCACATATAAATTCAATTAATCACAAAAATAAAATCGGTATTACAATATATACATTTTGTAGGGGGTGACGGGACTTTCCGAACACCCTGTACAGTTGCGCTCATTATTCGTAGGACACTCTTGAGAACAGATACCGGCACCTGGCATATATTTGTTGTGTGTACTACAAACGGTTGTAACATTTTATGAATGAATCTGGGATTTAGCGCTGATTGGTTGACTCATGGCCAAATGTCTTTAGAACATAATTATTTCCATTCATCAATCTGGTTTACATATTACTAAGGAAACAAATGCATAATTAAATATAAATTCAAGAAGGGGATATATATTAACAATGAAGTTAATAAAAAAATGGTCTTGTAAAAACTGAAAAAAAAAGCCTTCGGACGTGATGACAGTGTTCATGGTATTAGCAAACCTGTCATCCTGAACTGAAGTTTCAATGTATAAAAACAGAGCCGTTGGTAGGCATTATTGCGCCCTGAGCAAATTCAAAATTGATTCATTGCTTTATTTATTTATTTATTTACATTTAATATTGAACATAGATTCAGATATTTTGTGTTGTAGCAAAGACAGAGGACAAACTTGATATATAATATATATAAATACATATATAGGAGGTTTATGAATTAAAAAACAATGTTTTGATGCATATTAAATTTTAATAACATTATCAGATTGATGGGTATCTGTCGGTTTCATACGTCACTGCTTAGAATGTCTTCCAGTTGGCAAATGGACGACAGCTGAATAGATACTACTGGTATGGCATTGTTATATGCGGAGCAAATACTATTTCTAGATCAGCAACAATGATATACTGTAGTAATAAACATTCACTGAGAGAAATATTATTTAGAAATGAAAGAATGTTTTGTACTGAGGCAGCATCATAAATGCATAATTGTTTTGTATTAATAAGTTCCATGTTACAACTTAAGTGTTGAACCACTGCAGCTGTGATTCTTGGCGGTCTCTCACCTCAAAGGAGAGAATTACAGAAAATAAAACTATTACAGTGATTTATATCAATAAACATGGAGCCATTTAAACGATGATATTTGACAATTTTGAAAAGGTGTTACACATTCATAATTACCATTGTATTTGAGAGATATTTTATACATGAACACAACAAATTTAATATCTTGTCTAGCCACCGTTGTTGTCTATGACTTCCTGCAGTCGATGTGGTACAGAAGCAACATGATTATATACCAGCTGTTGATTCCTCCTCAGCACCTTCCATTCACTAAATGTGTGTTGTAAAAGCTGGTCCGTTGTTCGTTCTTGCGCTGGTTTCCACACATTTACAATATTGGCCCATATATTCTCGATGGGATTCATATCACAACCGTTACTTGGCCAATCCAGAAGGTCGATATTTCTTTGCTCAGAGAACCAGCGTGTGACGATCCGTGCTGTTTGAATTGGGGACTTGTCTTGCATAAAAATGATTCGCTCAGGAAATGGCAGGGCATATGCACGCACAGAAGGAAGCATAACCTCTTCGAAAATTTCTATATACTGGTCTGCAATAAACCTCCCTTCTCTTTTGGTGAGCTCTCCTACACCATACAGATGAATCCATCCCCACATGTTACAGGTGACATGACCGCTACGTGCTTCCTCATAGATGTGCTCTTGAGTATATCGAGTATTATTCCTCCTCCAACAATGAAGACGGCCATGGGATGTGGAGGAAAAGGTCTTTTAGTCGGTAAATATTACTTGCTAAGCAAATCGAAGTCTATTTTCTCGATGTTGCTGATTTAACTTCTTGATAACAGGGGTCCGATGGTGTAACCCAGTTTCATGTAGCCGCCGCCTTACTGTCATTGCCGAAACTTTAAGCTGCAATTGTTTCCTTATGGCAACAGTATTGGTAAAGGGATGGACTTCGGCAACATCGCAGATCCTCCGATCATCCGCAGCAGTTGTCAGTCGAGGTTTCTCCGTTCTGCGGTGATCTTGTAGATTCCCTTTCTCTTGCCACCTCTTCAAACACATATAAACATAATACTCGTATATTTCTATATATACAGTGCCTTATGTATAAGTTAATCACATATGATATTGGTCAAAGAATGACTACAACATTACATAGGAAGCAAGCGAAACATGCCACCACCAACTACTAGTGTAGTGCGAGGTTTTCAACTGTTTCTGCTGAACTAACGCCTGAATTCTGGGTTCAGTTTTGTTCAAGGCGCAATGTAAATCGCCTTCAATGTGCAGCCGATTTCGCAGTTTCTTCGTTGTAACCATCATTGCTGAAAAGCCTGCCTAAGAAAGATATCTTGTCGCAAAGGATAGCAGCACTTTCTTTACCTCTTCAGCAAGCAAAGGATACTCCCCTCCTTCACTTTTGCCCAAAAATGTCTCGATTTTTTTCTCTGCACACAAACGTCAGGATGAGATCTTGCCACATTATCAGGAATTCTGCTTTCAGTTCATGTGAGACACTGCTTTTCAGGGCGTAATAAGTGAATGACCTTTTTTAGATAGCATGGCTGCATATTAAATATGCTTCTGTACCACATCGACTGCAGGAAGTCATAGACAACAACGGTGGTTGGACAAGATATCAAATTTGTTGTGTTCATGTATGAAATATCTCTCAAATACAATGGTAATTATGAATGTGTAACACCTTTTCGAAATTGTCAAATATCATGAATCACTGTAATAGTTTTATTTTCTGTAATTCTCTCCTTTAAGGTGAGAGACGGCAAGGAGTCACAGCTGCTGTGGTTTAACACTTAAGTTGTAACATGGAACTTATTAATACAGAACAATTATATGCATTTATGATGCTGCCTCAGTACAAAACACTCTTTCATTTCTAAATAATATTTCTTCCAGTGACTGTTTATTACTATATCTTGCTGATATAGTAATATAACAATGCCAGATATAACAATGCCATACCAGTAGTATCCATTCAGCTGTCGTCCATTTGCCAACTGGAAGATATTCTAAGCAGTGACGTATGAAACCTACAGATACCCATCAATCTGGTAATGTTATAATGTTATTAAAATTTAATATGCATCAAAACATTATTTTTTTTCATTCATAAACCTCCTATATATGTATTTATATATATCTGGTTTGTGCTCTGTCTTTGTTATAACACAAAATAATATCTGAATCTATGTTCACTATTAAATGTAAATAAATAAATAAATAAATAAATAAATGAGTCAATTTGGAATTTGTTCAGGCTGCAATAATGCTTACCAACGGCTCTGTTTTTATACAGTGAAACTTCAGTTCAGGATGACAGGCTTGCTAATACCATGAACACTGTTATCACGTCCGAAGGTTTTTTTTAGTTTTTACAAAACCATTTTTTATTCACTTCATTGATAATATATATCCCCTTCTTGAATTTATATTTAATTATGCATTTATGTTTCCTTAGTAATATGTAAACCAGCGTGATAAATCGAAATAATTACGTTCTACTGTAAAGACATTTGGCCATGAATCAACCAATCAGCGCTAAATCCCAGATTCATTCATGAAATGTTACGACCGTTTGTAGTAAATACAACAAATATATGCCAGGTGTCGGTATCTGTTCTCAAGAGTGTCCTCCGAATAATGAGCGCAACTCTACATAAATACTGTACAGACTTGAACACTTAGTGAATTGTACTCTAATTGTAGAATTCCTAAATTGAATTATCACAAGGAAACTACAGTACATGGTCCTGGAGAACTTTCGACGCTGGGAGAGCCACAGACAGCGAAATCGAATTAAGTTTGCATAATTACAAGCAATTTAAAGAAAAACAATTAATTTAGTTAAATACATTATAATTTACATACTTAGACTTTGTTACCAATTAAGAATAATGAGGTAGAAGGTGGGAAGAGTATATGGATGTAATAGAAAGGTTAGGAAGGATATAGTTATGTAATAGATGATGTGTAGACCTGGGGTCAGGTGCGAGTTTACGTGTATTGGGTGTAAGTTACAAGTGGTGGCATGCATGGTCATGCAGGGAAGAATATCGCAGACACACCGATCGAAGAAAGTGTATGCAAGATTGGCATTCTTGGGGGTTTCGTCAAGACGCCAAGTAACAGTATTTTGAGCATACGGGTGCTCTACTCTTTTAAGAGGCTGGGGGGAGGAGTATCAGGGTTAACCCAAGACTGCAGAGGCGAATCAAATCATCGTAGGTGTGGGGTCGAATTGAATCCTGCTATGCATTCCAGGGTTAAGAAAAGAAGAGTGACTAAGAGTAACTTCATGAGGGTGTTACAGAAAGGTTGGAAGAATAAGAAAATAAGCCGGAGGAAGTGATAAAAGTAGGTAAGAAGTCGTAGGATAGAAAGTGTTATAAAAGGAGTTACACGGTGATGATATAGAAGGATATTATAAGAAGACGGAATTGGAAGGATCTGAGGCGCAGAGGTTGAATAAAAGGACTGTAAAATATGAAAGAGTTCTATTAGGAAAGTAATTTGGGAGGAAGACAATCCAAGGACGATTATTAGTAGTAGAATTCGAACGTTGAGGTAATACAATAGATGAAACGTGTTTAATTGAAGGAGTGAAGGAGGGGTGAAAGTAACACTTTCTACTGATTTGTAGTGATGAATTTGAATGGTGTAGAATGAAAGGTTGAAAGTGAATGAGATGCAAACCGGACGGGCTTGAAATAATCTGTATAGTTGACGTTAGGTTTGCCAAGAGGTTTAGGAAAGGAAGGAAATTGCTTAGGGAAGCAATTCGAAGTTGGTGGTAAAACGTTGAAAGTTTTGGGTGTTACAGAGTTTGGGGTGATTAATGACCAGGTATGAAGAAAGGGTGAGTTTATACAACACTGCGTATAAATGCAATTTGGTTTAATGGAAATTGGGGTAGCAGGATCTGAAGGTTTAATCATAGGTGAACCAATTTCCCACTTGACAGCCGAAGTTGGAGAAATAATATAAGATTCAGCAAAAGGGAATCCAGGAGATAAAACAATAGAATCTGAAAAAGTGAGTTTTAGGGAATTGAATGACCAACCAGACACATGGTGTCTCTGAATGACGCTTATTAATACTATAAACACCCAGGAATGTCTGTCAGTCTGTCACGCTCGAAAAGAGAAGAAGATTCTTGATATATATGGGCGATATTTGTATTTTAATGCATTAGAAAAAGGCGTAATGAATTCTACTTTTAATTATAATTTTAAAAAGTGTAAAAAATATTTGCTTTTGCGTTCAGCTTTGAGCCGAAATTTAATCTGCGGCTAAGTTCAAAAATTTACCAAATGAGTTCTTTTTATGCACTTTCATACTGGTGCTGCAACCATTACAGACTAAATATTTTTACGGCTTTCAAAAAGTCTTCGAGTTGTCAATTTTCTTTTATATCAGAAATTCATTTAGCCCACGATGAACGAGGATCATGCTGAAAGAAAACGACGTTTAGCAACAGAAAGAAAACAACGATGGAGAGAGCGTCAAACACAAGAACAAACTCAATCTCGACGTTCTTCTGATGCTCACTCAAAAAGAATTCGACGAGCGAATGAAACACAAGAAGAAACTCAAGCGCGACGTTCTTCTGAAGCTCAGTCACAAAGAATTCGACGAGCTAATGAAACACAAGAAGAAACTCAAGCTCGACGTTCTTCTGATGCTCAGTCACAAAGAATTCGACGAGCTAATGTAACACAAGAAGAAACTCAAGCTCGACTTGCTGCTAATGCTGAATATCGTCATGCAACACAACAACGTCAAACTCAAACCATTCGCGAACAGGCAGTCAATTTTGACGAAACTCAAATATTTCAGCACAACTGTGGTCCGTTGAATGTAAATTGTCAATTTTGTGGATCAAGAAACTTTGCTGCTGAACGTCCATCTGATCGAAAATTCACAAGTTGTTGTCGAAAAGGAAAGATCAAATTGGAACAACAAATGCCCTATCCTGACTTTCTTCATGAGATGATTTCAGTTCCAGAGCATCCGGACTACAGACATTTTCGCGACAACATTCGCTCGTACAATAGCGCTCTGTCATTCGCATCAATGGGTGCTAACATCGTTGATATTCATGGAGGAGGACCGTATGTATTTAAGGTTCATGGTCAGATATATCATCGTACAAGTCACCTACAACCACCGAACAATCAATCTCCTCAATACGCTCAGCTCTATGTCATCGACAGTACGCAGGCAACAGATATTAGAATGGAACACCTTGCTAATGCACAATGCTATCAACAAATTCTGGACAGAATCGATCGCTACTTGAGACGCAATAACAGATTGGTTGATTCATATCGGATCCTGCGTGAAGTTGAAGCTCAAGCCGTTGAGGAAGCAAATATGGCAGGTAGAGAGCTGCCAATTGTCAACATGGTATTCCGTCGTGACCGCCATTCGGATTTACGTCGATATAATACACCAAATGCGAACGAAATTGCAATGGTGTTTGTGAATAACGACGGGGAACCGCCGTTTGCGCGTGACATTCGTGTCTATCCGAAGAATCCAGTTAATCCTCAGCAACAGTTTATCAACTTAAGCATTCTCAGTTCAAATTTGGAACCGATGGCGTATCCACTATTGAATCCGTATGGTGAACCCGGTTGGCAACCAAACTGGCAATATGAAGCCTACGCTGGAGCACAAACTAATCTGAGGCGAACGGCAATAACAAAACTCCAATATATTGCTGTACAAACAACAATCAGAGGCCAATTTAATCCAAAAATCAGTGCAGGAAAGCTCACGCAACAATGGATAACTGATTCATATCTACAAGTTGAAGCAAACAACTTGAACTACATTCGCAAAAATCAACAAAATCTACGAGCTGACCTGTATCAAGGACTTACTGATCACATGGAGAATGCCGCGCAAAATGCTGGTAGGCCTATACCAGCTGGATTTCCTGTAATTCTACCATCTTCATTCGAAGGGTCACCTCGCAATATGAAACAACGCTGCGCTGATGCGATGGCCATTTTCGCGAAGTATGGAGCTCCCGATCTCTTCATAACGTTTACAGCGAATCCAAAGTGGCCAGAAATCACTGACAATTTACAACCTGGTGAACAAGTATCTGATCGACCTGATTTGGTGGTTCGAGTATTTAAACTTAAGCTCAAACGTTTGATGAAAGATCTCACAGTAAATTACGTTTTAGGAAGATCGATCGCTTACGTATACAGCATTGAGTTTCAGAAGCTTGGCTTGCCTCATACACACATCTTGATTGCTTTACAAGCTGAAGATAAGTTTGCAACCGCTGCCCATATCGATCAAATTGTTTGTGCTGAGATTCCTACAGCAAATGAAAATCCCCGCTTGCGAGAAATCGTCACGAGATACATGATGCATGGGCCATGTGGAATCGAATACCCTCATGCACATGGGGGCCCGCAGGTAGGGGCAAGGGGGGGCGCTTGCCCCCCCCCTGGAAATGCCAAGAAAATATTTATATCCTAAACTTGCTGAAAAGTATCCAACTGCCTCCTAAAGGGTGAAAATTTTTATTTGTGTGCATGATAAAAGGTTGCTACCTTTTTATTTGTTCACCGGGAGAAAATCAACTCCAACAAAACTGATTTTATGGAAAAGGTTGTTCATAATTTTGGTAGTGACCGCAGACGACTACAATTCCTATTCAAATGAGCAGTGTAGGTGATGCTCGAAACACCGTTTTCAAATTAGGTACAACATTTACTTCAGTGTGCTTTTTTCTTCATTCTATCATGTTTCTGTTATAAATAAAATAAATGATTGTTATCATGTGCATTGTATGTATTGTATATACAATATATATTTGCATTTTCCATTACAGAAAATGCAACACTAAACTTGCTTAGAATTAATCTGCTGGTTCCTAAGGGGTCAAAAGTTTTTTGCTTGCTCCGGTCCCTACCTATTAATACATTAAATTTTGCCCCCCTTTGGAAAAAATCCTGCGGGCGCCCATGCAGTCATGCACCCTGCATGGAAGATGGAAAATGTAAGATGTTCCCAAAGCAATTTCGAGAGAGAACAGTACATAAGGTTGATGGATATCCTCTTTACCGTCGACGGCCAGATGTAACAGCTGAAGTCAGAGGAAAAACTTTGGACAACAGACACGTTGTGCCTTACAATCCATATTTGCTAACGGTATACAATGCCCATATCAATGTTGAAGTTTGTTCATCTCTGCGCGCAGTAAAATATATTTACAAATATATTTATAAAGGATTTGATTGTGCCAATATGATTCTTAGGACCGGCCAAATTCAACAAGACGAACCTTCGACTTATATTAATGCCCGTTATGTGAGTTCAATTGAAGCTATGTGGCGTTTGCTTGAATCACCAATGCACGATCGTTCGCACAAAATTATGAGATTGCCAGTACATCTGTTAAATCAACAACGCGTCGTCTTCCAAGAAGGTCGAGAAGAAGAGGCATTACAAGAAGCACAAACTGGACAAACAAAATTAACATCTTGGTTCAGATTGAACCTGAATGATGTTAATGCGCGAGAATTGTTGTACGCCAGCATTCCATGTCATTATGTGTATGTTAGGAATCAATGGCAGCCACGTCAAAGAGGAGGAAATAATATCGTCGTGAGACTGTACACGGTTGGAATTAAAGAGGAAGAAAGATTTTATTTGCGAATGCTGTTACTTCATGTTCCAGGTGCAACCAGCTTTCAATTCCTCCGAACTGTTAACAATGTTATTTATACCACATTCAAAGAAGCGGGTTTTCATCGTGGATTGTTGGGTTCAGATGAAGAGTGGGATCGTTGCTTGCAAGAATCAGCCATATTTCAAATGCCAAATCAAATGCGTCAAACATTCGCATACATCTGTTGCTTCTGCATGCCAACGAATGCGCTCGAATTATGGAACAAGTATTTTCTTGACATGTCACTCGATTATCATTCGTCTCACAATGAAGATGATGCAGTTACTTGACATTGCATGATCTTAACGCAACGCTCAAGCAACATGGATTGTCATGTTCATTAATTGGCCTTCCAGCACCAAGAGGGAAACATAATGATACCCAACTATACAATCAACTTGAAGAAGAACAGGAAGCAGAAACAAAAATTCAATCGCTGAATCCTCAGCAGTCAGCAGCATTTCAAAAAATCATTCATGCAGTCGATAACATAAATGCGCATAATAGATGTTTCTATTTGGACGGCCCAGGTGGATCAGGTAAAACGTATTTGTATTCTACGTTACTAGCATTTATCAGAGGAAAAGGTGAAATTGCACTTCCATTTGCAACTACAGGGATTGCTGCTACGTTGTTAAAAGGTGCAAGAACGGTTCACAGCGGATTTAAGCTTCCTGTTCCACTTCTCGACACATCTGTTTCTTCAATGCGACTAAATTCGTCGGAGGCTTGATCACTTCGAATAGCTTCACTCATCATCATCGACGAAATCACCATGTTGACCAAACATGGACTCCGCTGCATCGATCAACTTCTTCGGGATGTTATGCAAATTGATCAACCATTTGGTAAAAGGTTATTAGTTATTGGAGGCGATTTCAGACAAACACTCCCAGTCGTTACAAAAGGAACGAGAGTGGATGTCATTGAATGTTGCATAAAATCAAGCACATTGTGGCAGGACTTTACACAATTAGCGTTAAGCAGAAATATGCGAAGTGAGGGCCAAAACAACCACAATCGTTGGCTTCTCAATGTTGGATCGGGCAATATGCCGGAAATTCCAGGAGCACCATTGAATTCAATTGAAATTCCACAACAAATGGTTGTAAACGAAAATCTGATCAACACAATTTATGGAGAAAACTTAAGGGAAATGACAGCTGAGGAGCTTGCAACGCGCGTTATTCTTGCTCCAACAAACAAACAAATGCTGGAAATGAACAGAACAATAATCGAAAAGATGCCTGGAGATCTCCGAATTTACTACAGTGCTGATTCAATTGTTTCCGAGGATCCTACCGATGCAGTCAATTATCCATCTGAGTTTCTGAATGCTCAAATACCATCTGGACTGCCTCCGCATAGATTAGCATTGAAAGTTGGAGTCATGATTATGCTGCTTCGCAACCTCAACCCCAGAAAAGGACTTTGTAACGGGACACGACTAATCATTAGATCATTGCAAGATAATTTCATCACAGGAGAAATTGTTTCTGAATGCAATCGTGGCGACATTGTTTTCATTCCAAGAATTGACTTGGCACCGAGCGATATAAATCTTCCATTTACCCTCAAACGTCGCCAGTTTCCTGTCATTCCTGCTTACAGTATGACCATCAATAAATCACAAGGTCAGACGTTTGACCATGTTGGCGTTTATTTGAATGATCCTGTTTTTTCACACGGACAACTGTATGTAGCACTGTCAAGGTGCAAAAAGTCAGAAAATTTAAAAGTATATATTAAAAACAACGCATTCACACAAAATATTGTATACCGCGAGATTTTTTGAAATCGTTTAGGGAACCATTATTGCATATGCAAACCTGCAATCAATATAAATTATTATCGTATTCATAATTACAAAATAACTTAAACTACACTTTTATTAACCTTTTTAATCGAGTGTAATATACTTTATTTATAACTTCATTGAAACACCGTCCTAGGACGGGCAATATTCTAGTTTTCAATAAGAGAGCTTTGCTGTTTAGAAAAAGACTGCTGGCAAGACTGCTTAATACATGACTCGGACTCAGAAAAGGGGTTAACATCTAAAGAAGAGTAGTCATTTGGACATGAGTGGACATCTAAATCATTATTATAATCACCACAAACATCATAAAAATTATAAAAAATACTGCATACATCATCATAAACATCATAAATATCCGCAAAGGATTTTTCAAGATCATCAAGAATCGTTGGAACACCTTGCCCGTCTGCTTCTAAAGCAGATAAAACTGAAAGAGGGTTCTCTTGACCAAAATCACAATCAAAAGTCGCAGCCACTTTTGGACATGCGTGGATATGTGATCCACATGAACCAAAAACAGGGTCTCCTTGGCCAAAATAAAGAGATTCAATGTCCGCATGACTAGTATTATCAATTGAATTGGTAGCAGTATCTAACAAATCTGAACTCAGTAATTCTGAATGCTTGTATTTACTTGCATAAGCTGCGAAATTGACCGAATCAAAATAACAGCATTCCGGCAGGGCTGCCCTGGTCATTCTGACCATGATGGAAACTACAAGAGACGACAGCAGGGACATCATTTGCACAGTAATCGGTTATATAAATCTAATGAAGGATTGGTCATATCCCCATCAATAAATTCAAATTTACAACAAAATCTTATTTTTCACAATTACTATCATTAACTAAACAAAAACCATCATCAGCATAATCAATACCAAACTTAGTATCACAATCATTGAAAGGAACATTTTAACCATAACAGTCCTCAGGAAGAGGCATGAACAAGCAAAATGTATTCAGAAAGCGATGAATCATAAAAGGGTGATTCGTGTGAATCACAGGACGGATCAAAATTATCAGGAACAGTTATGTCAGAAAAAGAATTAGTTTTAGAATAGTCTGAATTTGTCCAACGGTGAAGTTTCATCGTCACTGGAAATGTCCTGCTCAATAAAACAAAGGTTTGTTGGATCAAAAGACAAATTGTGAGAGTGGAGAAAAGAATTTCAAATAAACAGATCGAGGTCGGGACAGTAGGGCATATCATACTCTGGGTTCAGGGTTGAAATTTTGGAAAAACAAAGTGGATAATATGTATTCCTATGTAAAATTTAATTCTAAGATGGGTTTATTATTTGCAACTTTTCCAAAAAATCTAATTTTCATGGTCAAAATCGCGATTTTCTGATTTGAAGGGTGCCTAACGCAGCCTCATGGCACCCAAACCAAAGCGCGCAGCTGTTCTGCATATGATTTAGTCTAAAAGCTGCTTTTCTAACCTCATCCTTGCTTTCTTGCGTGTTTCAACACCTCTGGGTGCTGAAAAAATGTTTAGATTTCACGTAAAACTTAAGAATTTTAAGTTTTTCTTCAAAGAATAGGCGCGGCTCACCAGCTCTACTCTGATCGAGTATCGGGAGACTTGCCACCACCACGTGTAGGTTTACACGCCTGTTCTTCCTGGATCCCTGAAAAGCGTGGCCTCATAAGATCTTAAATTATGATCTTATGAGGACTTTCAGCTCTTATGAGCATTAACGATGGCTTCAGCCTCTTCATCAGCCATTCGAACCTGAAAAGTTCTTAAGTATGTCCTGCTTCGATCTGAACACTGGGAGCATTTCTTGATGGTCTATCCTGGCTCTCACCCACCCATCTCTCCTCTCGTGACCGTACAGAGAAAGCGTCCACTTTGAGTGGAGTTTTCCTGAGATCCTCGAGCTCAGTCAAGGTCATCTTGCAGGTGAAAATAAGCTCGTAAATATTCTCTGATTCCCAGTTGATGAGATCATCAGGTGAAGTGGCTTGCAGATTGACTTTGGGATTTTTATGGGGGCCTCACTGTCGTATCACCAAAGTCTCTTCCTTCTCTGATCTTCTCTATCTGGCTCACAGCAAAAGCCCTCTGATGCTCATCCTCACTGCACAGGAATGAAGCCAGGATGTTCTCAGGATGTGCGTGGTAAGCTCCTCTTATCACTGCAGCAGAGATGAGATGAAATTCCTGACCTCGGTAGTCTGGTTCCTCAGCAGCCTCAGGCTTGATAAAACGTGTGCAGAACCAAATTTGAGGTGGTGCTTCACTTTGATGCAGTACATTTTGAAGTAGAAGTTAAGGAAGAACTTCACGAGGACCTCGAGCATCCTCAACACCTCCCCCTTCAGTCCGTGCTCCCTCATCCACAACAGCAAGATGGCCTGTGCAGTAGTGAGCCACCTGGATTGGTTCAGAGGGACGCACTTGAGACCAGCCAACTGTGGACTGAGACTTCCAGACTTGATGGCTTTGATCAGAAGATAGCAGTTGTGCTGGTCTGTGGAGAGATTTGACTATCTCTACTGGCGGCTCTATGATATCTTCAGTTCCTTCCACTGGTTTGAAGTTGAAGTTGACCTCAAGTTCATTCACTTTCTCAAGAAGTTTTCCAATAGGCCCACTGAAGCCTGACCGGGGTTACAGGGCCGTCCAGCTTGATGATTAAGTGCTTCAGGGGGAGCTCGTTCACATGGAGCTGACAGATCATCCAGTGGTAATTGCGACCCAGCATCTTCTCCAATAGGGCTATGGCGCCTCCAGACCACCCCGTGTTGGTGTTGGTAGAGTCTCCTCGAATCATTACAAGGCTCTCGTCAGCTCCGTGATCTAGAAGTCACTCATGCAGGCCCTGAGCGATCTTATGAGCAGGCTTTTCTCCTTCCTCAGGTTCCTCGGGAGTGAAATGGAAGAGGTACTTTCCTTGAGGCTCCCACGTGATAGTGTAATGCTCCTCGATCACTTTGCCAGGATGAAATCTCCCTGTCACTTCGTCATATTTCAACACCTTTGTGTTCCTATCCTGCTTGCCATCAAAGAATATCCCCGAGATCTTCTCCTCCTCTGACCTCTGCGTGAGAGCTTCAACTGATGAGGCTATTACTTCCTCCTTGGCCCTCCAGACTTTCATGCCATCGTATTCTGACATGTTTCGGAATGAGTTAAAGCAAGCAATTCGCACAAAACGGAGAGGGAGATTGTCGGAAGGCGTTATTCTGTTACACGACAATGCGCGCCCTAATACCGCTGCACAGAGTAGAAAATGCCTTCAAAAACTTAAATTTGAAGTTCTCGACCATCCAGCCTACAGTCCAGACCTGGCACCTTCCGATTTTTACCTGTTTGGACCATTAAAAAACGCTTTGAGAGGTCAGCGATTCCAAGGCGATGATGACCTGAAGAAGGCGGTGTATGACTGGCTACGCACACAGCCAAAAATATTCTTTTTGTGATGGCATTAGGAAGCTTCTAGATCGCTGGACTAAGTGTATTGAGAAACAGGAAGACCATGTTGAGAAGTGATGTGTTTATAATCCATCAGATGTAAAAATAAAAGTGCGGATACTTATTGAATTACCCTCGTATATACAGTATATGGGATGAATTTCACAATTAAACACGTGAAATGAATGAATGATGCAAACCCACAAGGAAAAGGAAAAATGATTCCAAGGTCTTTCGTGTATTCAGAAGTACACCTCGTCAGGGAATTCCCGACGAGGTGTACTTCTGAATACACGAAAGACCTTGGAATCATTTTCCTTTTCCTTGTGGGTTTGCATTATATATATATATATATATATATATATATATATATATATATATATTAGTGCGGAGTGAAAATGATAATTTACAATGGCACACTGATATTTTAATGTAGTTTTTGCTAAGAAAAACGAATATGATGATACAAATTGCTCCTAGTTTCTCTAACCGCCCCATACTTGCATGAATACAATTTAACAAACAAAAAATAGAGTTCTCATCTGACATGCATCTGTGAACATTACATCATGAATAACCTCCATTAATGTCATTATGAAACTACAACTATAAATTTTTATAACTTTAATATATTATTTTGCGTCATTCGTGCACCACAGTTCGCCTGACAGCCAGTTGCAGTAGTTGTTCCCCAGCTACAGAATCCAGAGGTAAGAAGCTAGTGAGCATGCTGTGAGAAATGAAGTAAAAAATATTCTGTTACACTTGTTACAATGTACATTTGATTGACTTGAGTAAACTGAGTAAATATTTGTTGTTTTTTCCTAAGCAATTAAAATTCACTGAAATTCACTTGAGTTTTCGTTCTTATTTTTCAGTTAATAATTCACCTATAGAAGAGCAGAGATGGAATCAGCATTCCACACACCAGTGTCTCCACAACTGAAACAACATCCTTCTTCACATCAAGCTTGCAACATCCCCTTTTGCAGCAACTCTACACCATTATAGGGTGTGTCAATTTTGTCAACTTTTTTCAAATCAATTTTGGTAGTGAAAATAGTCTTTTCATGTCAAAACTTGAAAATGGCCAACCAAAATGAAATAAAATAACCCTTACCTACATCAATTTTACCTTAAAGTTTCAGAAATTGACTCTTTTACTAAATAATAGGACATAAATTGATTAACTATTCATCTGTCACAGAATTATCCCACTGATCGCATATGGAGTGTTTTCAAGGTCATATAGTTGTTGTACAATGTACAAGTCACAACATGAATAGAACTGTCCCTCACTCTCAGTCCTCAGTTGCCTCTTAGATGTCATAGACGGTGGTTTGCTGTTATTGCTCTTGTACCTACTTCATAGTTATTCTACTAGACGAATACTACAGTTTAACTGTAAGTATGGATTATTGATTATTACAATTATTTATTATTATCATATTCTTCTGTCTAATTATGTTGTAATCCCATGAAATATTTTTTCATTGAATTTTAGAACATCGAATAACTAAACTTTGAAACATCGTAATTGATATAAAATACTTAAATGTTTTTCTTTCTTTTCAGATATTCCTAAGATGCCAAAATTGAAGACAAGAGGCCAGTCGTCATGCCACCTGAGCCTGTTAGTCGGTACAGGCAAGGAGCTTCCCGTATCAGAACTACCAACAGTGCGAGACACGCTGAGACTAGGGTTACTCCTTCGTGAACAAAATACAAAGGATAGAAGGAACCACACAGAGAAAGAGCTCATAAGGGACATGATTCCCCCTCTTCTGCATCAGTGGAAAAAAGCTAATGTGTTATTCAAACCACCTGTACTCAATCACTATATAACTATTGAGCTAAAATTAACAAAGCTGTGGCACAAAGCAGTTGAGACATCACTTGGTAAAGGAAAACTAGCAAAGAAATATAAATTTCTGCACACACTTGATACTCTTGACATTTTGAACTGCCAGTGTCCCATAGAGTTGTGTTCTGAAGCCAATTGTTCTCCTCATGCAGAAGAGAACCTCACCCTCACATTGATTGTCGCTGTCCTCGTGAGAAGAAGATCCCTGTTTTGAAGCTTGCTTTCATAAAGGCGCAGAGAACAAAGGCAGGAGGCCAAGGAAGTATGCAGATTGGTTCGGCAGATTATTCAGAAACCAAAAAACAGATTGTTATTGCTAAGAAAAAAGAGAAAATCCGAGAGAGGGAAGAAAGGAAGAAAAAGAAGAGTGAAGAAGCCACCCAAAGAGATGAAGAGCTCTATCAAGAGGTTTCTCACTTCTTTGAAAGCTCTTCAGATGAACAGAAAGAAGCAATATCAGATGATAGCTCCAAAATGCCATCTGAACCTTCGTCGAAGAGAATGAAATACAACACTACAGACATCTCAAACATTGCCCTTGCCAGTATTCGCCACCATACGGGGCTACGAGAGACTGCAGAGATTGCCACTGCCGCTTGGATAGATGCAGGCCTCATCAGCCGAGAGGATACATCCTTAGTGATAGATCATAATAAGATAAGAAGAGTACAAGAAAAAATAATGAAGGAAATATCTGATCAGCATGAAAAAGATTTGAAGGAGGAAGGTCTCTCTTGCCTTTTGTTTGATGGAAGAAGAGATGACACAAAAGTTCTCCTAGAGGTAGAGGGAATGGACAGAAAGTTTCCCGGTCTCATCAAAGAAGAACACTACTCTGTGTGTTCCGAACCTGGTGGCCGCTATTTGTTTCACTTTGTTCCTGAAGCAGAAGTAGAAGGCAAGAAACATGCAGAGGCAATTGCTGATCAAATAATATGTTGGCTTCAAGAAAGAAGACTTGACAGTTCACTGCAGGCCGTTGTTGGAGACTCAACTGCGGTGAACACTGGATGGCAGGGCGGTGTTATGACGCATTTAGAGAAAAAACTTGGAAGAAGGCTTGTTTGGATTGTATGTGATTTGCACACAGGGGAACTACCTCTTCGTCGTCTCATCCAGGAACTTGATGGTCCTACAAAGAGCAACAACAAGTGGTCAGGTCCCCTTGGCAACATGCTAGATGAAGCAACGGAATTAGAAATAAATACAAAATTTCCAAAGGTCGAAGTAGGCCCTCCCCTTCCAGTGTTGTCTGAAGAAGTTATCAAAGACCTCAGCATCGATCAATCTTACGTTTATCGTATTGTTCAAGCAATCAGATCAGGAGAGTTGCCTCAAAATCTGGCTCTCTTGGAGATTGGACCCGTAAGTCACAGTCGTTGGTTAACTACAGCGATTCGTTTCTGCAGGATTTGGGTTTCCAAACATGCACTGAAGGGCAAAATGCTACAGAATTTGATGTTGATTGTTGAATTTATTATTGGGTTTTATCTTCCTCACTGGTTCAATGTAAAACTTAATCCAATGTGGATGGAGGGACCCAACCACATCTTGTTTCAATTACAGCTACTGAGAACCCAAAGGAAAGTAGTGGTGGACATCGTGTTACCTGTGGTGAGAAGGTCCGCTTGGTATGCTAGGCTAGAGGCAGTTTTGCAAGGAATACTCTGCAGCCAATGTACCAAAGAGCGAACTGAGGCTGTGGAAATCATTCTAAAGCTTAGAGGAACATCACTAGATGATGACCAGCTAGGAGAGTGCTCTGTTCAGACAAGGAAGGTACCTCCGATAAACGTCAATGCCACGAAATTGTCAGAATTAGTTAACTTGAGTTCGGAAGTTTTGGAGCCACCACTGACAACATGTATAACAAACAAAGATTTAACACAACTTAAAGAGGCCCCAATGCAAGTGCCAAAGTGGCCTTGTCACACTCAGAGTGTGGAGAGATGTGTGAAAATGGTCACAGAAGAAGCTAGTCAAGTTTACAGTCACGAGAGGCGAGAAGGCTACATCAAAGCGCAAGTAGCAAGCCGAATGCTGATGTCAAGGAACCGCAACAAAAAGGACATGACTGCATTGGTTACTTTCAAATAAAGACTGAATGATATCTTATTGCCACTTTAAATGTTGATAGGATGTTTGCGCACATTTGTTATTTTGTTACGAATTTACAGAAAAATGGAATTTTTTAATTAAAATTGATGTAGGTAGGAGTTATTTTTGATTGTTTTTGAAGCAAGGATATTATTTTGTATGCCAAATGATTACATTAAATTGCTACCAAATCACATGATTTTCAATTTAGTCATTTCACTCCCAAATTGACACACCCTACTACACCAACAACTTTCCACGCAGCAAAATCTACGCTCTCAAGTTCCCCAAGTTATTCAGCAAGGAAAAATTTGTGAACACAAGGCATTCTAAGCAACATTGTATGTTTGGAACTCCTGAGAAGTTGCCTCATAATCTTTTGCCAACTAATTTACAAGTGGCTAGGTACTTTATCTCAAAGAAAGGAAAAATGCAGCTAACAAGCCAATCATCAGACAATAACTCAGGAGCTACTAAAACTTTGGCAGCAAGAATCAATCCCACTGTTCAGGAAAAAGCTGTGTTTCAAAAGTAGCAAGATTCATAGAAAGAGGAGCAACGTTGAGTAGATCAAAAACATCAGTGAAACTGAAAAATGAATATATGAATAATGAATAGTCTCAGTAATTTGTTTGATATATATGCCTGTAAATTTAATTTAAAATCTCATACAGACATAGGATGCAGTGATGATTGTGAAGAAGTTCACATAGATTGCATATGTCGGAGAGATAAAAAAGTACCAAAAGAGGAATTACAATTTCTACTTGATCAGAAGAGTGATCGTAAAATGTACATAGGTAGTGTAGATGTGCATGCCAAACAAATTTTACAAAAGAGATACAAGAGGAAGCTTCCAGAACAAGTAAGTAAAGAAAAGAAAACCATCAATCGTTCCACTGAAGTTCAACCTTTGAGCTTAGTGGAAAATTCTTCAGATAAAGACAGTGACAATGGGATAATGGAAACTGAAGACTGTGGTTTCGAAAATACTGGAAGCCAAATGAGAATGTCTTTAAGGCATGTTGCAATGCAGGCAAATAGATTTGGTGTATCAGATCGTGCTACTGCTGCTATTGCAACTGCAACTTCGATAGACGTTGGTATGATCACCAAAGAAGGTGACCATCTCGTAATAGACAGAATTAAAGTGCAGAGAGAAAGAGAAAGACTTCGAAAAACATTGAAAAGTGATAAAGTGAATCCTATTACCTCCATATATTTCGATGGTCGAAAGGATCAGACTTTAGGTAAAGTGAAAGTCAGTGATAGGTGGTACAGTGAAAAGAAGGGTGAAGAACACTATGTAATGATTGGTGAAGCAGGTGGAGATTATATTACCCATCAGGCACCAGCATCGAGTAAGGCTGCAGACATAGCAAATTCAGTATTATTAGTTATTAAAGAGAAACATCTACAAAATGATATAGCTGTAATAACACAAATACCAACACTGGTTATAAAGGTGTGATTCATGTTATGGAGAAAGCACTTGATAGGCCACTTCAATTGTTCATTTGTATGCTTCATACAAATGAACTACCTCTAAGGCATTTTTGAAACATTGGATGTACAACATCTGGGGCAAGTACCTCTGTTGGTTATACTGGGAAAGCCATTCAATTTTGTGAAAATAATCCAGTAGTACAGTTCAAGCCCATAACTAGTGGTAAAGAACTATTATATCTGCCACAACACATTGTTGATGATCTTTGTGGAGATCAGCAGTACTTATACCGCATTATTTCAGCAATCAGAAACGGTACAGTTGATGACACCTTGCTCATGTAAAGCCAGGTCCTCTTAGTTATGCTAGATAACTCTTGCTAATAGGGTTTGTAGGCTTTATGTTTCAACAGTGAAACCAACAAAGAAAATTTACACAATAGCACACTTCATTGTGACAAATTATGGTCCTAATTGGTTTGACATGAAGTGTAGACCTAATTCCACAGATGGCCCAAGGCATATGTTTTCTGCTATTAATAGAGAATCAGTAGAAATTGTTAAGAAGTATATATCCTGAAATGCATACTTTGCTCACCCGGAAAATATTCTTCTGGCAATGTTGTGTGACTCAACTAGGGAAAAACGTGAAAAAGCTTTTAGCAAATTCATGGACATGCGAAATAAAACTGGTCAGAATTTAGAATTGAGAGATTCCAAGGTTCCTAATCTTAATTTTGATGCGAAGGAATGGGATGAAGTAATTAATTAGAATGATACTAAACTAAGTGAGCCACCTCTTACAATGAAGCTAACAAACGCAGAAACTTTAGCTATCAAAGAAAACGCATTGAACATTCCAAATTATCCCAATCATACTCAGAGTGTACATAGAGTGTTGTATTAAATTAGTGACAGACTCTTCAAGTTCGGTATTTAGGTTTGAAGCACGAGATGGTTTTATAAGCACTAGAATGATTTCACGAAGTCTGATGGCAGGCGTAGAAACCAAAAAGAAATTTGCAAAAAGTTTTCCTTCTTTATTCGAATAGTTAAGGTTGTTTTTCGCAGTTACCGTTTGTGTACTCATTTGCTTTGTGCTTCTATACTCTATATGTATTTAATATAACAAATTAAAAAGAATAGTTATTTTTCTTTCCTTGGTTTTTATATTCCTTGCAACAAAACATTAAATTCGAAAATATCATTAATGCAGAAAAGAAAAAGTAAATAGAAACTCATTAAATAACCTGAAAATTATTTGCAGAAGATATATTTTTAAGTTTTGTTTGGGTTATATCTATTTGTTTCCTCGACAGCATAGCCAAGAATCAGTTATAAACAACCGTAAACCCAGTTACGACACCACATTTCATATTTTGGCAAAAATGGGGCAGTTCAAGATACTCTAGAATATTATTTCAGTTTTCTTTGTTTCCTAGTTAAAACCACAATATAATTTTAGTGTGCCTAAGGGTAAAGAAAACTCTATTTACAAATGGGGATTATATTGTAATAGATATAATTTTGAAATAGAAACAAGGAATTTAATCCTATTTTCAGCCAACCCTTTTATCTTTTCTGGGTAAATATAACGCTGCCAACCTGTGTACGTACTGTAAGTGTGTATTTCTGTGCGTATGTGCATTCGTATTTGGAGGATAACTTCTGTATAATCATCTCTGTACGTATATACATGTGTACAATCAGATGTGAGTACAGTACTCGTGTTTACAAAATAATATATAACCTTGGTTATGCTCCGCCCGAATTAGTCATTCTGACGTAAGTCAAGCTTGTTACTCCACCTTAGACCTATAGTTTAACGTGGAATCTGAACCACGCCCCACCAGCAGCACAGCGTCTTAACCACTAGGCTATCCAGGGTACCCATTTATCTACCACCCAACTTCTTTATTGTGTGGAAGGATGAACAACTGGGTTTTGTTGCGCACCGACTGCCGTTACCGGGTCCCGATCCAGGGGCCAATGGATCTATAAAGCTATTGTGTATAACTTCACTACTGTGCATTATCGAATAAGATTTATCATATAACTCCATTCTGCCAATAAAGCATAAAACTTGTTTATTAATAACAGTTCCATGTTATATGAAGGCGTTACTGTCCCCTTTATCTTATTGTATATCGGGCATGTATGTATATTGTAGGAGTGAATATTATTACGGGAATATTATTGAATGCTTGGTTAGGTTAATTGAATACCCGGTTAGGTCAATTGTACGCCATGTTTTAACGTACAACTTGCTGATGAACACGTTTACGTCACCTAAGTGTCCCCACATTGCGTCCTGAAAGGAATGTGCGAGAGACCTCGATGTGAAAGGTCTGTGGGACTAATGGAACTGCTCTTGAAACATCCACATTTTTAGCAAGTACGAAACACTTGCCATCCAGCGGGCGTTGTGAACTGCTCCTGGCGTCCTAAACCGGTGACCATGAGGAGGTACACCACTGGGAAAGATGATGACTAGTTCCAGGAACTCCTCGTTGTCATCCCTCGGCAACTGCTCCCGAAGGCCACGCTTTGCGAACTATATGATCTCTTCTTTCCAGTCCATGATCATATTCCCGGTGACCTAATCGTCTGCTCCCGTCTGTCAAAGATCGCGATGTTAGGGCTTCTGGACACATCTTGTAAAACAGTAGTAAAGACATTCTGGAGGATTAACTTATGAATATGGTGTCGACAGGCGATGTGAACCACGTCCTTGTTCAACCCTTGTTCACCAAACCACACATACAACTATTGCCTACTCAACATGGATTTAGACCTCCCCACTCAACCATGACATTACTCACTAACCTCACGCAGCACATCATGGATGGCATCAACTCCAGACGACCACCCCAACGTACACTATTAGCAACAATAGACATTAGTAAAGCATTTGATACTATCCCACGCTTCCCTCTCATAAACAAAATACTCAACACAAACATGCACAATAACACCAAAAGGTGGCTGAGCAACTATCTTTCAGGAAGATACTCACATGTCACATTTAATGGCAAGTCATCCAAAAACAAGTTTTTTCCGAACGGGGTCCCCTCAAGGCTCTGTTCTCTCACCAACACTGTTCAACTTATACATGCATGACATTCCAACACCCATAGATAACAAGTTTACCTTATCATCATATGCAGATGAGACCACTCTAGCATCCACCCACAACAACATCGACACCGGTACAAATAACCTACAAACATACATAAACAGTATACAAAACTGGCTCACACACAATAGACTCAAAGTAGCGCCCACAAAATCAACCATCACCTTGCTTACAAGCAACACAAAAGAACACCAGATAACCCCACAGCTTACACTAAACAACACCAACATTCCACACACTCACAGGACCAAAATACTTGGGGTCACATAAAACACATCATTATCTTTTGCAAACCACATTCAGGACATTAAAAACAAATGTACGTCAAGACTTAACACGCTTAGGGTACTACAGGCACAAACTTTGGACACCAGCAGAAAACAACATCACTCATATACAAACAATATATTCGCTCAGTTGTGGACTATGTTAGCCCATGCTGGGCACCCATTATCTCAAACACACACATAAACACCTTACAGACAATACAAAACAACGCACTTCGTATCATTACAGGATGCACTCAAACAACACCAATAGAACACCTGCACACATAAACAAAAATACTGAAAGTTAGGGAACATTTAGACATGAGGGGAACACAATTCATGGCAGCAGCGACAACTAACCCACAACACCCTTGCCACTACATGTACAGTACAATCATGCACCGAAACCTCGCACCATTAAGGTAACACCAGAGAGACATTATAACCAAATACTCCATTTCATACCACGCCCCACAGACATCACAGTACAGAAAACACATACACACACACCTAACCCACAAAACACTGACAGACTAGGTCCGAATGCGGTCCTAGGTGCGAAGCCGCCACCCATTAACAGGTCAGAGATCAGCCTGAGCAGATTGGATCGAGTTAACTTAGCACGATTCCGCTGTGGACATCACCCCAACTTACGGACATATAAACACAGACTAGACAACTCCACAGACGACACCTGCCACCTGTGCCAGGACACACCACAAACAATTGAACACATTATGACAGACTGTACCGCTCTAGCACAGCAACGAGCACAACACATCATCACTAGTGTGCTGAACCTCTGGTCCACTCCGGAGAGGGCGATCGGTTACCTGCGTGCCGCCGGCTTGCTCGATCAGAGTGGGCTGGTCGGCTAAACAACAACAACAACACGAATGGAAACATGTGCACTACCAAAATGGCGCCACTCAACTGTAAGCAAAGCTCTCTGCCCTGATATGCCACCTGGTGGCTGAAACGTGTACTGACGTACTCCTCTTAATCCAGTCGAATATTCCTCAATCTATAATATAACTGAGGCAGAGTATGTCAAAAAATTATTTCAAAAGCTGAAATCGGATACCGAAGTTTTTGAAAAGAAATTATTAAGGCAGTGGAAGCTTAATATTTACTTTACGTTCACGAGGAACTTTTGTGAAGCTTAACAGTTGATCCCCCGAGCACCGCAGGTCTAGCTGAATGGGCCCTACGGGCCCAGTTTAGCTACAAAAGAACGCAGCAATGAAAATCTTAAGCTTCACATCCGAACTCAATGGATCAAGATTTGTGAAGCTTCAGATTTTCATGGGTACGTTCTTTTCTATATAGCTTAATTGATCGAATAATTGACTCGCCAGTAATTGGGGGCCGCAGCCCTCAACACTCATCCTCTCCCCGGTAAAGCCAGTCCACCTTCAGATCCATCTACAGGGTGTTCGGAAAGTCCCGTCACCCCATACAATATGTACCTTAGGGTTATGACATTTTTATAACCTCATGTTCCTGTATCATAAATCGATGAACGTTTGCCCCCTGACAATGAAAATAACAGTTTTTTCGATATATTTTGAAAAAACTTCACCCCAAAATAAAAAATAAAAAATTAATAAAATAATAAATATTGGTTGCTCCTTGGTATAGCTATTGCAGATGGGTCTCTGTTCCAGTGATTTTCCAGAGTATTTAGTGCTTTTCGGTATTGTTGCAAGATATTGGACAATTTATGATAATCATCAGGTAACCAATCTAGAATGGTGCAATGCAGCTGTCTCGAATATACTAATATACTATATTTGCTTTTGGGGTGACATTTTTTTTTAATTCTGAAGAATTAGGCCCTTTTTTATTGTTTTCAAGCAAACGTTCATCGATTGATGATACAGGAAACAATATTTATGACAAAAAATTAAAAAGTCATAACCCTAATGTACCTATTGTAATACCAATTTTATTTTTGTGATTAATTGAATTTATGTGATTCATTGACATTTTTTCTTTTCAAGGTATTAGAGTTGTATGAACAATGGCAGACCAGTCCACTTACACTCTGGAGGAAAGGATAATGATGAGCACATGGGCTCATGAAAGGTCACATACTGGCAAAACAATGCATGATATCCAGAATAATTTCAGCCTAAGATTCAATAAGGCTGCACCACCAAACAAGACGGTATTACACTGGGAGAAAAAGCTGCTAGAAACTGGCTCCATCAAGGACAGACCACGGTCGGGAAGACCAACAACGCGAGCAGAACAGTGTGAAGGTGTGATTCATCGGTGGCTCGTTCACCGAAAAAATCACTTCGGAAACGATTACAAGAACTTGCAGTCCCCATGTCCACAATGAGAGATCACATTAGTAACTGTATTTACGGTAATTAAAGTAATTGTTGCTAGTGACTTGTTTCTTAAATTAGACCTACCACATAGAAATACAATTAATCACAAAAATAAATTGGTATTACAATAAGTACATTTTGTAGTGGGTGACGGGACTTTTCGAACACCCTTTACATCGAAGCCCAGGTCCATAAACCTTCTCGAAGGCCACAAGCCTACCTTCTGTCTTCGTGTTAAGCAACTCCCGCGTTGCCTACATAGTGTAATGTCAGCCTAGCGAATAGGCTATCTCCAAAGTGTCCCCAGACAACCGACAAACTAAATTTCCCATTACGACTACAGGAGCCCAGTTCAGTTATTTTACCGTATTTGTATCCGCTTGTTTATGTGCTTATTTATGCATTTTATGTTTACTTGCCTAAGCCGTTTACTGTACCAACACCGTAGTTTCATTAACTCAGTTATTGTTGGCTTAATTACTTATTATTGTGTGTCTACTGCCGCATAACTCATTAGCCTACGTAAATTAGTGTTTCTTGTCATTATTGTATTCATTTAACGTTTATACTGTATAAACCATTTCTCATTGCTAATAATCAGTCATTGTAATACAGCACAATTACCATACACAATTGTTAATCACTGTGAACAAATAATTCGTTTATTTTTCTAATTAAACACAAAAACCCACAGTCATTTCTCTCTCCTATTTAAATATTTTTGTTTGAGCTGTGAACCGAACTGGTGACCCTAATTATTAATTTAAATTTTATTCATAAATTATAGTAAGCCTACTTTCTAGGCCACTACAAATTGGTGATCCGTAGGGCACTATATATATATATATATATATATATATAATACGACTTAGAATGGTACCATGAGATACATTTACGGAATACACAGACCTATAGTACAAGGAACAAGGACCTCTTTTGGGATAATTAAATCCACTATACTCCCAATAAGTAATGGTAAATGGCAAATACTAAAGTTTTTAATTTTTAAATGATGGAACCCAACGTGGGCAACGGGTCACTAGCAAAGAGGCACCAAAATACAGCTTTCGTCACCAGCTATCTGCTAAAAAGGTAGGACCCAGGTTTGGGACAGGGTTTAGGTTTAGGACAGCATTTAAAGCTAGCCTAGAGAACTACATTCACAACTTTAATATATGCAAAAGCTCCTGGTATTTACGTTGGATTCAATTCACATCAGAGAAAAGAGTAACTATTGTATTTTTAGCCAAAATCCAAAATTTAAACCTCAACCGGCAACTTTGAGCGTTCACTTTCAAGGACTTAACACGTCTGTTTAAGGTGATACCACTCAGAATGGTCTCCTGACATATATATATATATATATATATATATATATATATATATTGTATCAGTCGATCCTGTTTTGTTTAGGAGCAGATTGACCTGAAGAGAAAGTATCACTGGCCAAAGGCGCAATTCAAAACAGAGGGCAGGGTATAAAGTATCCTGAAATTGCCGTATTATTTTTCCATGCCGTTTTCCCCAACTTGTTTATTGACGTATAAAAACATCGGAAAAGAAAGGATGGAGTCATAAATCTGGAATAAATCTTCGTTATTAACCTTTACAAGAATTTAGTAATAAATGCACTCTTATTTATCTTTTATTTCAGATTCCACTGATTTAAGATCATAATAATAAGAGTCAGTATAAAGTAATATATATATATATATACTGTATATATATATGGGATTGAACTCAGAATGGTCCCCTGAGGTTTTTTCATGGTACACACAGACCCCCGCGCATGGAACAAGGAACTCTTCTGGGAAAATTAAATCCACTATAGTCCGAATAAGTAATATAAATGACAAACACTATAGTTTTTCTTTTTCATGATGTTAGCCCGACGTGGGCAACGGGCCACTCGCAAAGAGGCCCCAAAAATATAGCTTCCTTCACCAGCTCTCTGCAAAGCAGATAAGGTCCAGCTAGATCCCTAGATCCTGTCTCAAAGCTGGGACAGGCCAATGGAGTTCCTCCCATACCTCACACTCCCTGACTTCCTTTTGTGGGGTTACATAAAAGACAATCTATTCTACCAGGGCCTAAGACACTTGAAGACCTAAAGACCAAAGTCTGAGGTAGTTATCAACATCCCAGCTGAGCTATTTCCAAAAATTATGTCAAACATTTGTGTACAGTTGAAAATTGTGTTGGAAAAGAATGGCGGTTACATTGACCAACATGTTGTTTAATTAGGGTTACTCCAGTAAAAATCAACCTTGAGAGAAGCAATTACCTCCTCAATTGTTTTTAGTAAAATGAAGCACTGAAACCCATGAATATTTATGGTGATCTGTGTACATTTACCCCGTGTTCAACGGGTGTGGGTGTCAGTGCCAAGAGGAGGTTTGAGTACGAGTGCCACTGAGGGGAGTGCCAGTAGAACAAAATTTTAATCTCAAATAAGATCACTTAATCCCTGATAAGACCTTAATCCATTAATAGGTTTTGATTAAAAATAAGAAAATTGTGTGACGTCACACTATGAACTTTAGCGCTCACGGTTTTAATAATAAAAAGTTTGTTATTCATATAAGGTTTAGAGGCTACTGGAATCACAAAGACAACAACAATATAAATGTAAGGTATAGGGGCCAGTCCACACATGATACAGCACGATAACACATTCACATACACAAAGAGCCAAAAATAATAAGATAGAACCGTTACAAACACACACACTAGCTATGTTTGCGAACGGCTGATGAGTTTAACCCTTCGTGGGCTGATGGGGTCCATGGACCCCAAGCATATTTAAAAAATCTGCCATTCATTCAAATATTATATTTAGAGCCTGGTCATCTATGACTTTTATTGTATGTAGGTATGGTATATACTCACAAAATATGAGAAAAATGTCACACCATTTGGAAGTGACAGGGTAGCAAACTTGAATGGGGTCTGCCTTACCCCACCTCGCCTGCAATGTGACTAATTTATTTTAATTTTTTTTTCAGATTTTTCATAAATTTTCTTAGATTTTCATTCTAATGGTAACGTCAATTCCAATATCGACGTTTTATGCTCCTAGCAGGGTGGGAGAGGGAGATGTCGATTAAGGTAGGTTGATTTTGGAACTGTGATCTTGGACTAGTCTAGATAGAAAGGTATTAATGTATAAAAAACGTTGCACCAACTCATATTTGTGAAAATGATTGTATTTTTTGAGGATTGTTAATTATTTTGAAGTTGTAAAATTGCCGAATTTTACGCGTAAAATCGCGCGCGCGGCATTCGCGCAATGTAAACAAACAAAATATCGGACCTTATTTCAGCAAAATAATCATTTAAAATTCGGCTTTTTTAACAAAACGATGCTTGAAACTTATTGTAAATGCATTATAGATGTTTATTAGTGTATTATTTTGTAATTTTTAATGATATTTACCTATAAAATGTGTATTAAATTAAGTTATTTTATGATGCGTTCATTTAATTGTTTATTTTCAGATATTTCATAAAAATGGGTAAAAAACGGAAGTCTGCAGTGTTAACTCGAAGTAATAGTGCCAAAAAATTCAGTGGCCAGCCTTCCCCTTTGGATAAAACAGAGCCTCCTATCCTCCGCCAAGTTATTCAGTACAGTTATTTCCTCCAAAACAGCCACCCGGACTTGAAAGACTATGATATTGCTAAAATGATAGCAAAGGATGTGATTGAGATCTGGCAGGCAGTGAACCCGCGGCTGCCCCTGTATGAGGAATATTATGTAGTGAAATTGGTGGATAAAGTGTGCTTCAAGAAAGCAAAAGAGATAAACAGGAAAACTCTTTCTACAGTCCAGGAGCAGAATCTGGAGGAAAAGCTGGATAAACTTTTTGACATTTCTGCTTGCACCTGTAAGCTACCTGTTCGTCCCTGTGATGACAATGCTGTGAAGTGCAAGAAAGAAAATTGTCAAACGCAGCACATAATCTGCACTTGTCCTCCCAGTAAGAAGGTAATGCTATTATTTTTTTAACTTTTAACTGACCTAACTTAGTGCGATTAGGTGCCTTTTAAATGGAAGGAAATTCAATGCTTGTAATTGAAAAATAACCGCATTTTCCTCCTGTAATCTTCCTTCCCCACCCCCTGGTAATAGAAATTAATAATCAATTTTTTTTTCAGGATTTTATCTCTTATTTTAGATCCGCTATTTAATATACTTTACTATTTCAGGTTCCAGTAGAGGAGAGGGAATACTTGAGAGATCAGAGGGCCAAAATAGGACCCAAGGGCTCTTTCCAGCTGGGATCTGTGGATAAAGCTGCTGTGAAGAGAGACCAGAGGGCTGCAGTTGAAGCAGAAAGATTACAGAGCCAGATTCAACAGCAGCAGGAAGTGGATTTGGCCACTTTTACCTCCACACCTTCACAAGATATTTCTTTTGAATCTAGCTCAGGAGAATCAGGAGAGGTAATATATTTTTTTCCTATATCTTATCCCATTTTTACCCAAATTTATCCCTACTTTTTGTCCCTATTTCCCCCCTTTTTCCCCCCATTTTCGCTTTAGTAATTTATTCTTATTTCCGCCCATTTTCGTCGATTTTTACCCATATTTTTCCCTACATTTTCCCCTATTTTCCCCCATTTTCGCTTTAGTAATTTATTTTTTATTTTCATTTCAGCCATCTGGTGGCGAAGCTGAAGAGTTCAAGCCAAGGAGGCACCCAAGTGGAGGTTACAGCTTTTTGAAAACCCCTAGATATGCCATGGAACTGATCAGGGGTGATGTTTCTTCCAATCTTGGGGCAAGTCTTGCTAATGCCTTCCTCCTGGACTTACAAGCTATGGACCTGCTTAAGCCTGGCCTTGATGTGAAACAGAGAATAGTTGATAAATCGAAAATGGACAGGGAAAAAGCTAGAATGAAAGTGAAAAGTGATGAAAAGCACAATGAAGGTCTGGAAAAGTTAGTCTGTATTGGGGTTGATGGGAAAGTTGACAAGGACACTTTGCTGTACAGAGAAGTTAAAGATGAAAATAGGGAGCCTAAGCTGAAGAAAGGAAAGGGACAAGAGCACCATTTGACTTTCACAAAGGAGCCGGGAACTGAAAGTGGAACATATCTTACAGAGTCATCCCAATTAAAGGTGCGACTGGAGTTCTTCTTGGTGAAGAAGTTGCTAGTGTCTTGGAGGAGTTTAACAGTGTTCATACCCTGAAAGCTGTCCTCCTTGACAACACAAATACAAACACTGGCTGGGAGGGAGGCCTTGTAACAGCTCTGGAAAATAAAATTGAGCGGAAATTGCACACCATTGGCTGTTCACTCCATCAGAATGAACTTCCTTTCAGAGCTGTTCTCAAGCATCTTGATGGCAGTACCAAAAGTCCCACTGCTTTCACTGGTCCGCTGGGAAAACTCTGGTGAATTCCACTTGTGGCAGATCTTGGTAGCCAATTTCAAACTCAGTGGCCCCCTGGATGACATGGAATTTGCTAAGGAGACACTGAGTGATCTCAGTAACGACCAGAGGCTTCTTTGGAGTACGTGCTTAGAATTTCCAGGGGCAAAGTCAACCCAAGATTTGCTGCCTGGAAAATTGGACCATTAAACCATGCAAGATGGTTGACTTTGGCAATTAGATTGATGTGTCTGTGGACCAGAGGTGCTTACCCTCCAGAACTACAGGATAAGCTTTACCAGGCCATCAAGTTCATTGTGGAAGTGTATGCAGTCAGTTGGTTTGGATCAAAAGGGACAGCAAGTTCCACAATCAGCAGCTGTATATCTTCAACATGATCCAGAGGATCAAGCAGCAGTCTGAAGAAATCCAGGGTGTTGCTTTCAAGAACCTGAAGTACAATGCTTTTGCTTGCTGCCGAGAATGTGCTGTACTCCATGATGAAGTCTGATGACTTGGAAGTGAGAGAAGCTGCTCTCAAGAAAATCTGTCCATCAGGTAACATTTATTAATTTTAAAAAATGTGAAAAAAAAATTTGATTATGGGGATTTATTTTAAAAAAAAGGCCCAATTCTATAAATCCCATAATCGAATTTTTTTTTCACATTTTCTTATCCCAATTCCCCCCCTCCCTCTGATAATGGAAATAATTACCTTTTCTGAAAAAAAATTCGATTATGGGGATTTATAGAACTCGGGTTTTTTTTTTTTTTAATTTAGTTAAATTAAATCAGCAATTCTGAGACTAATAGGGATTAAATCTTAAACTGGAATAAAAAATAAATAATTATTATTCTTTCAGAAGTGGGAAGCCAGCCAAGAAGAGGCTGAAGAAGATCACAGCCATCAACATTGAAGCTACCCACTGGTCAAACTAATCAACCTTTCTCAAAGTGGCATCTGTGAACCTGCTCTCACAGAAGACTTTTCTGACCAGGAGCTTCAAGAAGCATTGCTGAATGGCACCAAGATGGAGCTGCCTGATCTGCCTTCACATTCTCAGTGTTGAAAGGGCCGTGAAGCTGACATCTGAAGCTTCCCATACTGTTTATGGACTCGAATCAAGGCACAAACACATTCTGGCCAAAGACCTAAGCCGCCAGATGAGGCCTTCCTTTGCTTCTAAGGGCTCTTACAGTGAAAATTATGATGATCTTGGGATCTAAATGTGTCTATTTGACTCTGTACATGTTTTTTTACTTTTTTCAATAAAATTGTAACTTTTTTCAGGATTTTTTTCTGAAATAGCATGATTTTTTCGGCCGAAAATTGCGAAAATGCGGTATTTTTCGGTACGATTTTTTGACGATTTTTGAAACGGTTTCCTCAAAAAACGGTTAAAGCTAGGGATCTGAAATGTTTTGTCAGTTATTATCATATTAAGCTCTGACTATCTCGACTAGTCCAAAGTCGATATCTAAACAAATGCGGAAAATCAACCTACCTTAATGTAGATGTAGACCAACCAAATTTGTCAGATGATAGTGAATCAGAAGTAGACTTATCTGATGCTAGTGAATATGAATATGTTGAACAATCTTCTGACAGTGACTCTAGTGGTTTTGATAGTGACAATGCAAGTGATGATGATGATGATGATGACAATATTGTGTTAGGGAAAGATAACTTTGTGTGGTGCACTGAGCCTCCCCGCTTAGACGAAATGTGAGGCAAAACATTGTTCGTGAAGAAGGTGGTGTTCATGAAAGTGTACCTACGCATGCTGCATCTGCTACTTTCAGCTTCTTTATCACAGATGAAATTGTTGAATTGGTTCTCGATGCAACAATTCAAAAAGGTGGTGCTCTCTATGGTGAAAAATGGAAACAGCTGGATTCTATTGAGCTGATGGCATGTCTAGGACTTCATCTCAGATCTGGGCTGGACAAAGATAGCTTCCGCCCAGTTGATGAATTATTTGGTACTAAGACCGGTCCACCAATTTATCGTGCTTCTATGAGCCGTGACCGTTTCAAAGAAATAAAAAGGTCAATAAGATTTGGTGACATGACTACTCGTGCAGAACGAAGGAATGGTGAACAAGGCAAGTTGGCGCCTATATTCGAAGTTTGGCAGAAGTTTATTGAAGCATGTAAATAAACTATAAAGCCAACACATATGTAACTGTGGATGAATCTCTACTCGCATTTCGAGGGAAATGCTCATTCAAAGTATACATGCCATCTAAACCAGATAAGTATGGCATAAAGGTTTGGAGTATGGCCGACGTTAAGAATGGGTATCTTCTAAATGGCCAGATATACAGTGGAAAAGGTCCTGAAGGTCCAGAACGCCACCAAGCCCAAAAAGTTCGGTCTTACTTCAACTATTGTGAAGTCAGGAAGAAATGTTACCACTGACAACCTGTTACTGATGTTGACCTTGCCATAGAACTACTTGATAAAAATTTAACACTCTTAGGAACTATGAGGAAAAATAAGCGCCAAATACCTAAATCATTCAAGCCTCAAATGATCGTCAGCTCTATTCATCAAAGTTTGGCTTTAGTAGGCCCAGCATCTTATGATATGCAGCTATGTCCCAAAGGTAAGAAAGGCAGTTCTGTTATTAAGCACCATGCATTTCGACCAAAAAAGCAGCAGGAAGAACCTTTCAAACCTGATGTAATTCTAGATTACAATGCCATAAAAGGAGCTGTTGATCGATTAGACCAACTTATCAAAACTTACTCATGTAAGCGCATAACAAACAGATGGCCATTAGTTATCTTCTACTGGATGGTAGATGTTGCAGCTTACAATGCTAGTTGCTGTTTCATGAGAAAACCTCCGATGTGTACCGAGGGAATCAAAGGCGAAGGAAATTTCTGGCAGACTTAGCAGAACAGCTCTGCAAACCAGCAATCCAGAAACGTTTTGAGTCAGCTGGTAGATATTTGCCAAAGCATGTTAGAGCATGTATGGAGGCATTTATGGATGATGTAGAAGCAGCACCCCAGCCAAGGCCTAATCCAGGAGGTAGGAAGAGATGTGGAAATGCCCGAGGAAGATGGATAAGAAGACGAGAAAGTCATGCATAAAATGTGATGTGCCTCTTTGTGAAAGTCACTCTAACTATGTAGTTGACTGTGTACAGTAAACATTGTTTCATATGTTCTATGTTTTATTTCTTTCTATATAATCTATATTGTGAATATAAAAAGTGTTTATGAGTGCTAAATTCTTTAAGTTAAAAAATTCTTAAATAAAAAAAAAAAAAAAAAAAGGGACACATGGTGAATTGGCTCCACGTGCCGTGTCCTGGGCAACATATGTACAAACTTAGTATATATAAACTTAAGCATATGGCAGAAATTCACCACTGAAGTTTGGGGTCTGGGTGACCCCACATATTCTTCTTTGTTAGTCGGTCCCACCGAGCCCACGAAGGGTTAAGCACCACGAATGATACGTAATTGTGGGCGGGGCCTATATTTTAGGTCCAGATTTGAATGTTACAATGAAATTAAACGAATAATAATAATAAATAAATAATAATAATAATAATAATAATATAATAATAATAATCTGACATATAGGGGTCACTATCTCAAAGCCAAAAATTTAAAAATAAATATAAATATAAAGTATAGAGGTAACCGGTAACAAAGATTTAGCCGCATCATACCACAACAAAAATACTACTACAAATAATAAAAACTGCTACTACTAGTACTACTACTAATATTAACATAAATATGAACTTTAGAGGCCACCTCACACCTTAGCAGCATGATGACACTAAAATACTACTAGAACTACTACTACTACTAAAAAATAATAATATTCACCAATTAATGATCTCGAACGCTTCCGGATGTTTCCGCTGAGCACTTACGTATACCTCTTTTGTTTCTAACACGGAACCCTTCTGGGAAATTATTTATATTAAGGTCTCCACCAAGTTGACAATACTGGCTGTTATCAACCGTTTCAGCATAACTTTAGGAGTCTAATGGTATATGTTATTATTTGCGCAATTGCGTATTTATAATGTTATAGGCTTTTAAAGAAATTATTTTCTTAACTCCATTTTGGTCATAATTTTTTGAATGACGTCATCATGTGTATCTACTTGGGTGGAAAAATCACATTTGGCTACAAAAAATGAGGTATGCGGCTACAGTGTTTTCCGTTTTCTTCATTAGTTGGTTTTCCAATATGGCTTGTGAAGGATGTGAAATGTATTTAGAAGATGTGATTATAGATATTAACAATATTGATAATTCTGCTGAAGAGATTTTTGTCAAACATGGTGTGTTACAGTCGTCTTTTAAATGTAGAGTGTGGATCTGAGTGTTCCTACGATGAATCCATTGATATTAGGGTCAGGTAAGGTAAGTTAGGTTAGGTAAGTTAGGTTAGGTCCTCTAGCAATTTGGACGCTGGAATGCATTTTTCTAGTAGTATTTGATGTGCAATGTTAAAATCTGGCCTTCATTTTATGGGGAAATGAACCAAAATATGGTAAAATTTTGAAGTCTCATAACTTTTGATTGGTTCATTTCCGTATAAAATGAAGGCCAGATTTGACCAAAGCACATCATACACTACTAGGAAAGTGTATTTTGGCGTCAAAATTGGGTGGAAAGCCTAATGTAAATATTTACCCACTTCTGTTTAACATTAAGGATTTCAAAATAAATTATTATTGACCAAATACACATACACTATAAATACAAAAAAAATTCGAGACTTAAGTTTAATACACCTCTGTACACTGTCACCTCTCAAATCAAATAGACTCAGTCACCTAGCCAGTACCAGATTGAATCGGCTGAAAGGCCCAGCCTAAAAGCCAATCCAGCTCGCCACTTCCAGCTACTTCTTGGAAACCAAAACACCGGGTAACCACCCCAGAGAACTGCCACCGGATATTCCCAAGTGTTTACGTACACTTACTTTACTCAAATTACCCACTCGAATTTTAAGAGTCTAAAAGTGTAAAATAATTAATTAAAAGTACACGAGTAAAATAATTTATAAAATTAATACGTACAAATTAATGAACATTCCATAACTTTCAATAATAACAAAGAAGCAGATCAAAACTTAAATAATTTATAAATTAAATACATGTAAATAAATAAACAGCAAAAAATCTTCTAAAAAAAACAGTAAATAATAAATTATAAATCATGGGTGGCTTTTAATTTTATGCACTAGAATGTATCGTACCACCGGAACAGCTAACGAATGGGTTTAGACATGATGGTAAACAATCATTTGCGAAGCTGAAAATTTACGGCTACTTAAAGATGTATCAGCGTTTGTTTGCTCGTGCAGGGAACAACGTTCTCCTGCATCAATTTTCTCCTGATATATATAAATATATGCGCCTCGATGGTGTAGTGGTTGGCGTCGCTGACTACGAACCCATCGGCCCCAGGATCGAGTCCCGGTGACAGCAGGCGGACCGCAGCAAAACGCAGTTGGTCATCTTTCCACACAATAAAAAAACTGATTGGTAGAGAAATGGGTTCCCTGGGAAGCCTAGTGGTTAAGACGCTGGGCTATTCGTGGGGCGTGGTTTGGATTCCACGTTAAACTGTGTGGTTAAGGTGGAGTGACAAGTTTCCATATATCTGAAATATTAAACCAAGAATTGATGCTGATTTGAACAAAATATTGTATTCCAAAATCAAACACAAATTCTCTCCCTCCCTCTCTCTCTCTTATATATATATATATATATATATATATATACAGGGTGATTCATAAGTGTTACCACTGTAATGGTGAATAAAAAAGTGATGTTTTTTTATACCATTACAGCGGTAACAGACTTATGAATCACCATATATATATATATATATATATATTATATTATATATATACGTATATATATATATATATAGCGAGGAATAGGAGGACGAAAAGATGGTACATGTTTATTTACAAACGTTTCGGAAAAGTTCAATTTCCATCATCAGTGCTAAAAAGTTTAAAATCAAATAGAAATAAATAAGTATAATAAACAAAAACGAACAGTATATTAAAATGAACATGGAACAATGGTTACAATATATATTAAATTAAAATTAAAAGATTAAAAATGAAATAATATAAAGTATAAGAGTGAGGACACTAAGTCTTCTTCTTCCGCAGCTTATTATCCCATCTTTACATGGGGTCGCTGTTTTTGGTTCGTCTTCTCCACTCTCCTCTGTCGTATACCGCGTCCTCCTCCAAGTCCTTCTCCCTGATGTCCGCCACCACACAGTCCCTCCATCTCGTCTTCGGTCTTCCTCTTCTTCTCCGTCCCGGCAACTCCATCTCCAGCACTCTGCGCCCCACATACTCCTCCTCTCTTCTCCTGACGTGTCCATACCACCTCAGCCTGGCCTCCTGCACTTTCTTAGATGCTTCCGCCACCTTCACTGTTCCCCTTATATGCTCATTTCTGACCCTATCCCTCCTCGTCACTCCACACATCCATCTCAACATCTTCATTTCAGCCACATCGATTTTTCTTTCATTGCTCTTCTTCATTGGCACAGTCTCCATTCCATACAACATTGCCGGCCTCACCACTGTTTGAATACCTTTCTCTTCAGTTTCACTGGGACCCTCTTATCACAGAGCACCCTGATACGTCCCTCCAGTTCTTCCACCCCGACTGTATTCTACAGTTTATCTCTCTCTCTGCTCCCCCTCTGCATCCACTGTTGACCCCAAGTATTTAAAATACTCCACTGTCTTAACACGCTCTCCACTCAATGTCACTTCCCCCCTAGGTCCTGCTGCACATCACATCTCATATATTCGGTCTTCTTTCGGCTAATTCTCATCCCCCTACTTTCCAACGCCTCTCTCCAATTTTCCAACTGCTGCTCCACCTCCTCTTTCGTCTCCCACTCAACACAACATCGTCTGCATACATCATGCACCACGGCGCCTCCCCTCTAATCCTGTCCGTCAACACATCGAATACCACATTGAAAAGGAAGGGGCTCAAAGCTGATCCTTGGTGCAGACCAACTTCCACCCCAAAGCTCTCTGACACACCCACACTACTCCTCACCTTAGTTGTTACTCCCCTGTACATCCCCTTGATCAGTTTAACATACTTCTCCGGTACCATCTTTTCCCTTAAGCATCTCCAAACTTCCTGCCGTGGTATCCTATCATATGCCTTCTCCAAGTCAATAAAAACCATGTGCAACGCCTTCTGCCCCTCTCTGTGCCTCTCTGCCAACTGTTTCAATGCAAAAACTGCATCTGTCGTTCTCCTTCCCGGCATAAATCCAAACTGTTCCACTGACACTTCCGCTTCGTCTCTCAACCTACTCTCCACTATTCGCTCCCATATCTTCATTGTATGTGATATTAGCTTGATCCCTCTATAATTCGTGCAATCTTGTACATCTCCTTTCTCTTTGAGTATAGGCACTATGATGCTGGTCCGCCACTCATCCGGAATCACCTCCTGGTCAAACAACTTCTGCATTAGATCCCACACCAGATCCACCCCCTCATCTCCCAGTGCCTTCCATGCCTTAGCTGGTATCTCGTCTGGGCCAGTCGCCTTGTTATTTTTCATCCTATTCAGAGCACGACTCACTTCCATCCTCCCCACTTGTTCTGTCATAGCTACATTTGGTAATCCATCCTCATAGAAAGATCTTGGGTTTTCTTTATTTAATAATTCCTCAAAATATTCCTTCCATCTATCCTTTATCTCTTCATCTCTTTGCAGCACCGCCCCCTCCCTTCCCTTAATTTGTTTTACCTGTGTAAAGTCTTTTGTCGCTCTATTTCTGCTCTTAGCCAATCTGTATATCTTCTTTTGTCCTTCACGATCCTCTAAAGTCTAAATCCTCATACATCTGCCGATATGCCTCCGCCTTTGCTCTCACCACTGCTCTCTTTGCCTGTTTCTTTGCTTCTTTATATACCACCTTACACTCTTCACTCCTCGATTCTTCCCATAACTTCTTAGTTTCTCTCTTACTTCGTAGTGCTTTTTGGATCTCATCACTCCACCACCATCCTTCCTTATCTTCCCACACTTTACCTGATGTTTCCCCCAATATGTATCTACCTGCCGTTCTCATGACATTCGCATTATGTACCCACCAATCCTGTACATTCTGTTCATCAACATGGATTTCACTCAACACTCTCTCTAAATTCTCGTTTCTTCCCCTCCTCTCTCAGTTTGTACCACCTAATTCTCCTCACTGTTGTGAGGACACTAAGTAAAAAATATAAAACGGTTAAAAGGTGAATCAGAATTAAGGGGGGTCTTACGAGGTTGCTAACGTTGTGTAAGACTAATTGTAAAGAAGATTGGGGATGGTTGGCTTGTTGAAAAAGTCTATATTAGAAAGATGGAGCCAGGTGGAGTGATGGAGGATTTCTTTTCTATATGAGAGTTTATTTGGCGATGTTTAGGTTGAAAGCGGAACTGTAGTCGTTGAGGGTTGGCTGAATACTAAGTATATAAAGGACTCAAGTATGCGGAGGTCTATTAGTTGGTTGGCAGAATTAATGATTTTGAAATTGAGGGAAGTAACGGGTGGTTGTGAAGGTGGCAATGATCCCTTATTGCTGATTTGATTTGGAGGGTTTGTTCAAGGGTTGCGAAGTTCTAGTGGAAATACCACGATGCTCGTCCACTCTTGTTTGGTATTGGCGGATGGTACTGCCAATATAGTTCGCTTTGCAGCGAACACAATTAAAAGCAAAGCGTAGATAGTGGACGAAGCAAGTGGCTGGGGTGTTTTCGTCCTCCTATTCCTCGCTAAACTACGTTTCCCTAAGAACAAACCATTCAACCAAGTTATCATAGAAAGATATGACCAAGCCACGCTGAAGAAGTACAAAGACTCCAAAAACATTTACCGAAAATGGATGAAAACAAACTGCGATTTTCATTTCTTAAACGTCTGTAAGAGCTACAATTCTGTTCCCAAATTCATTAAATTTAAACGCTATAATAAACGACTCTACAACTCTAATATATACAAATCGTTCCAGTGCAAATTATTAAGTAAAGAAATTAAATTTAAGTACTCTAATAGTAAAAAACTTGTTAAATATAATCTCTTAACTAAAAGAATCTGTAAGTCTTATAGACTATGTAATGCTAAAAAAACAAACCATTAAAGACGCCAATATCTACCGAAAACAGATTCAGCAACGACACAATAGAAAATTAAACCTATTAGGCTTAAACTCCAACCTGCAGCCCTTGAATCCTGATCAAACCATCTCCACTTTTTCTAATAGAACTCTAAGTACTAATGAAAAACGACTCCTCTCTTTAAGCCTAGATTTTAAACTGCCAAATTTTAAGATAAATTATTTTAAACACTTTTTATCTTTCGAAAAACATTTTCATAGTTTAACATTTTTTTCAATAGTTGACGAGACAAAACTTCCGTTTTTAAAGTCCTCAATTACTCACATCGCTAATAAATACTTTTATAATTTTAAACCTCTCCTGCCTTAAAGAACTATCCAAAAACGATTCCATTATTATTTCACGTCCCAATAAAGGTAAAGGCACCGTCCTTCTTAATAAATTAGATTACATTAATAAGGTTCACAACATTCTTAATGATCCCACCAAATTCAAAAAGATTAATGACAATCCTTTAACCCTTTCCTTAAAACTTGAAGAAAAAATTAACCGTTTCCTCAGAAAACTCCGGCTCGTCCCCAGGTACCCTCTATGGTCTCCTCAAAATACATAAACCCAATTTACCCATTAGACCCATCCTTTCGGCCTACACCACCCACAATTATAAACTAGCAAAATTCCTAATTCCCTTTTTAACCCCCCTTACCAAAAATGAATATTCCGTCACCAACTCTTACGAATTTGCTAAAGAAATTTTGACCATAAATAATTCCAACAACCTCCACATGCATAGTTTCGACATAGTATCTCTCTACACCAACGTTCCAATTAAAGAAGCCATCGAGATCTGAATTAACAGCCTTTTCGCCAACAATCCGAACACAGTCCTGAACTTAACAAAACAAGAATTTACCAAACTGCTTACACTTGCCGCTTCAGACACTTATTTCTTTTTTGACCAACAACTTTATCAACAAACGGATTCATTAGCCATGGGATCCCCCTTAAGTGCCACTTTAGCTAACATCTTCCTCATCCATCACGAAAATAACTGGCTACTCTATTGCCCGACTCATTATAAACCACACCTATATAAAAGATACGTTGATGACACCTTTCTCCTTTTCCACAATGCTAACCACGCCCCTTTTTCTTAACTACCTTAATTCCCAACATAAAACCATTAAGTTCACCAAAGAAGACGAATCCAATAACACCTTACCCTTCCTAGATATTACAATAACTAAACAAAACAACAAATTCAGCACTTCCATATATCGAAAACCTACGTACACAGGCCTAGGTACTAATTTCCTAAGCCACTCCCTTTTGCTATATAAAATAAACAGTATTAAAATTTCAATCCACCGCGCCTTTCATCTATGCTCTTCGTGCTTATCCTTCCACCATGAAATAGAATTCATTCATAATTTCAGCATTAATAACTCCTTCCCAAAACATCTGTTACAATCTTTAACCAGAAACTTTCTTAATAATATTTATCAACCCCCTTAAAGTTCCCACTGTTAAAAAAGACGTACAATATTTTTCATTTCCTTATTACGACCACATCAGCCACAAAATACTTTCAGAACTCCGTTTCCTACTCATCACGCTTTACCCCCAAATTAAATTTCATTTTGTCTTCAACAACAATAGTATCAAATCTTCCCTTAACCATAAAGAAAAAACACCCCAGCCACTTGCTTCGTCCACTAATTTAATTGTGTTCGCTGCAAAGCGAACTATATTGGCAGTACCATCCGCCAATACCAAACAAGAGTGGACAAGCATCGTGGTATTTCCACTAGAACTTCGCAACCCTTGAACAAACCCTCCAAATCAGCAATAAGGGATCATTGCCACCTTCACAACCACCCGTTACTTCCTCCAATTTCAAAATCATTAATTCTGCCAACCAACTAATAGACCTCCGCATAATTGAGTCCCTTTATATACTTAGTATTCAGCCAACCCTCAACTACTACAGTTCTGCTTTCAACCTAAACATCGCCAAATAAACTCTCATATAGAAAAGAAATCCTCCATCACTCCACCTGGCTCCATCTTTCTAATATAGACTTTTTCAACAAGCCAACCATCCCCAATCTTCTTTACAATTAGTCTTTCACAACGTTAGCAACCTGGTAAGACCCCCCTTAATTCTGATTCACCTTTTAACCGTTTTATATTTTTTACTTAGTGTCCTCACTCTTATATTTTATATTATTTCATTTTTAATCTTTTAATTTTAATTTAATATATATTGTAACCATTGTCCCACGTTCATTTTAATATACTGTTTTTTTTTGTTTATTATACTTATTTATTTCGACTTCATTTTAAACTTTTTAGCACTGATGATGGAAATTCAACTTTTCCGAAACGTTCGTAAATAAACATGTACCATCTTTTCGTCCTCCTATTCCTCGCTAAACTACGTTTCCCTAAGAACAAACCATTCAACCAAGTTATCATAGAATTTTATTTATATACAGTATATTTATATTATATATATATATATATTCGTTTAATAGTATTGGCAGGAACACTTAACTTAATAACAAGCTTAAGACTACTGTATATAGGAAGAGTTTCCCAAGAAAAGAAAAAAATAATGATTGGTCCAGAGAATATTGGAGGAACATACAATTCACGTGGAATAGCTACCATAGTTTTAGCGACTTGCCTTTGTCTAAATCTGATCTGAAAGAATTTAATATAACAGGATCGAGCGAAAAAAGGTTTTGGCTAAGGTTGAAATTGTTCGAAGTTGGATAATGGCGGACTGAAGAATATTTCTATTAACACTGCTGTTTGAGTGAAACAAAATTGAGGGATTATTCCATTCATTAGAATGGGACAACTCTGTCAAATGGAAAAAAGGGGAAGTCGACGACTGTCCCTTTCTAACGGAACATTGATGTTTTATAAGCGTGTTCAAATCCTTTCCCGTCTGTTCAATGTAAAAGAAGTCACATTGTTTACAACCAATTTTATAAATAATGCCTTAATTATTGGTAGGCCTGTTCTTTATGATATTTTTCACGATATTTTCATATGAAAATACTACATTAATATTCAAAATTTTAAGTACACTAGCAAATGCCCCCAAAAACTGGGAAAATGGGAGTACTAAACTATTCTTTGGCGAAGTGCAGGGTTATTATTCATACGATAGAAAGTTCGTTTTGCCTTGTTAAGGCAAGATTCCAAATCGTTTCCATTGTTGTTGAATTTTTCCAACTCAGCATTCCTGTACAGTATTTCGGGTTGGCGATCGTAAGAGCACGGAGAAACAAAAGAAACTATATCTTGATGGGGGTGTCATGTCCGGAGTAAAAGTGTACATAGAAAATTGTTTTTTTTTTTCGATAAATACTAAACATAAAACCTGGATTTTCCCTATGTGCACGCACATCTATAAACGGGATTGAGTTGTTTGTCCCACTTCCAAAGTAAACTTAATGGAAGGACTTGATTATTTAACTGAACGAGGAAGTCATCCAGGCAAAGCCTCATAGGCCAGATGCACAAAATATCGTCGACGTACCGCAACCATGGGATGCCAATTCCCAAGATTTTCGGGATTAAGTTAGTTCAAAAATCTCCATGTAAATATTGGAGAGGAGGGGCGACAAAGGATTACCCATGGACATCCCAAAAACTTGTTGATAATATTGACCATTAAACGTGAGTTTTCATTCTTTAGTACAAAGTTTAATTAGTTCGAAAACAATGTGTGCAGGTGGTGTACAAGTAGTAGACAGTAGCAATAGTGTTATTTTGAGCTGTATGAACCCATACCCTGATAAAACGGTTTTCTCCTTGGAATGGAATGCTGTGATTAGTTTTGAGAGTTTAGACGGTAGACAGTTTGTAGTCTTATATATATAAATGAATAATTCTAACGTTCATTTTTGCATCTCAAGTCCAAATTTGCATGACATGTTACTGTACATAATTTTTATGAGGAACATGGAAAATAATTTAATTTTTAATTTTTTTCTGTTTCATCATTTCATTTTTGCTAAAGTAATTTCCGGTTCAATAATATCTTCTCATACTTCATGACTTATTTCTTTTATGATTACCTAATTATTTTTCCCATTTAATTATACAATCTTGTTAAATTCTGCAGTTCATTTTTTTATACACTCTCTATTAGTTGTAAAAGATGAAGTCATAACTTGCCGAAACTCTAAATTAACACTTAATTTTAAATTTTAAGCATTTAATTTTGGCTGATATGAATGTTTAATTTTAATTAATAATAAAATGCATTTTTCAATTTCCATTTTTAGGTGAATCGGCAAATCATGATAACATCAGATCTGTCAATATACTGTTTAAAAAAAAAATGTGCCTTCATCTTAAAATATTTTGCTTATCTTGCTTATCTTGTTTATTTTGCTGTTACAGCAAAAAATTGCCTTTATCTTCAAATATTTTGCAAAAGAATTCAGCCTATTGAGAATCAAAAAAACAGGTTAGCATTAAATAATAATGAAGTCACCAATTTAAAACATGTAAAAACCCTTGTAATTTTCCAAATTATTATTCTCTTTTGTCTGATCTGTTGAAGAGGCTGAAGCATTACCTATAATATTTTAGAAGCAGTAAAATACAGTAAGAGGATATCTTTGTCTTCTCCTTTGAGCCCTGTCTTTTCCAGAGAATTTGGTTTAAAAATAAAATAAATAATTTCTCCGATACGCTACAAGAAGAATCGGGGAATCATCAATCACTGTAAGTGTTTAGAGAATCCTCAGATCCGTTACAAGAAGAAATCGGAATGTAGTATCAAAGAACTATCCGAATCCTTACACGGTACCAGCTACCCCAGAGTGAGAAATCCATTGCTGCCACCTAACCAGAATCCCCGACAACCTCGAACTACCCAAGGCCATGGACGGAGGGTTAACATATATATATATATATATATATATGACGAATCTCACCCTCTTTTTGTCGCGAATTCAGCTCTCGAATGAAGAAAGCGATATTCGACACATGGTGAAAAAAGTTTGTGGTGAACACAATTTATTGCTAGTTAATGAACTAAGCACAAAATCTCCGTATTATAACTCATTTAAAGTAATAATTAGAGATGTAAACTCGCAGTTCAAACCGTACAATATGAGTCAGTGGCCAGACAATATTATTGTTAAAGAATTTATTCACTTTACCAGGAGATTTGATAACAGTCAAAATAATAATAATAATAATAATAATAATAGGCGCCCTAACTGTAATGCCTGAAATTTGTACAATGTGTCACTGAATAATGATAATAATAACAATAATAAATTTTCTATCAGTCATGGCAGGTACAACTTCTTGAAAATAGTCTTATATAACGTAAGGTCAGCAAGGAATTCAATTGTAGATGTTCATAAAATCTGTGACAGTGCAGATTTGATACTCCTGCGAGAGCACTGGCTACCTAAGCAAGAGCTAAAATTCCTCTCTACCATCCATGATGACTTTATGTACCATGCGTCATCAGCGGTAGCCTTCTCAAATGAGTTGATGTAGGGTAAGCCTTTTGGTGGTGAAGCTTTCTTAATAAGAAAAAATTTGTCAAAACATACAAAATTTTTAACAAGCGATGATGTAAGGTTGTTAGGCATTGAATTACAAATGAATAAAGATTACATATTAATTGTAAACTGCTATTTACCATATAACAACGGCAGTAATCTAGATGAATACATTGATTTGCTATACAAAATTAAGTCATTATCAGATAACCCCAAGTATTCCCACTGTATAATAATGGAGGACTTTAATGAGCATGTGAACTCGGAGTTCTTTGTAGAATTGGGTAACACGTGCGAGTCGGCCAAATTGCAGTACGTATAAGTGATGTCGATGTATTAGGTGTAACCAGTGGTAATTTCACATACGTTAGTGATACAGTGGTACCACCAGGTGGATTGATCATTGTCTCAGTAGTAATAATCTAAAAGATCGAATTGTTACAGTTCATATTCTGCATGATTTCCTTTTTTCTGATCATAGACCATTAGAACTATCAATTAATTTTACCAATTTATGCGCAACACGACATAACAAGAACTCAATAGGTAAGAATAATCGCGTCAATTGGTCTAATGTTAATATGCAACAGAGAATAGAATATAAAGACAAAACAGGTCACCTCTTTAATAATTTAGAAATTTTGCATCTTGCCTGTAGTAATCCTTGCTCAAATGATTCTCACTGTAAACTCATAGTTGGGTATTAAAAGAAGATAGTATCCCTATTAAGAAAAGCAGGAAGACCCCTGATTAAATCTTACAACTATCATACTAAGATTATTCCTGAATTAAATGATTTTATTGCCCCCTTGAAGAGGGAATCGAAAGACGCCTACGATTTGTGGTGCTTTCATGGTAGACCCAGATTAGGACTAGTATACATGAATATGTGTAGAAGTAGGGGTCAGTATGAGGCACCCATAAGGCGATGTAAACAGGAAGAAGATTCTATTCGCGCATCAAAAGCCTGTGAAGCTCACATAAATAACGATAATAAATTTTTTTGGAAATTTAAGAATCATACGAGTGTCAAAAATGCCCTCCCTCCGACAATCGATGGGATGTCCGGGGAAAATGAAATTGCAAAGCTGTGGAGAAACCACTACTCAAACATTCTTAATAGAGAGAGAGAGAGAGATAGAGAGAATCCGAAAATGTGCACAAACAATTCGAATTAAGACTATAAAAATTATAGACCCACACTGTACTTACGCTTCTGAAAGCATAAAAATTCCAACGGCAGACGATCGCAGATGATGGATAACCGTACAACCAGTAGTGAGAAACAATGTTGCTTATATTGCTAAAATTTATTTTTCAAGGCTGGTGACCTCTTAAAACGAATCAGCTCGCATCGATTTATGGTTGACCTGATTTTACGATTGAGATACGTAAAATATTTAAAGTCATGGTGTACTGGAGATTATATATATATATATATATATATATATATATATATATATATATAACGAGAAAACTAATGCATGGGAACGTTGTTTCATGCGCAAGCAAACAAACGCTGATACATCTTTAAGTAACCTAAATATTCAGCTTCGCAAATGATTGTTAACCATAATGTCTAGAACCACTCGATGGCTCCTCCGGTGGTACGATGCATTCTAGTGCATAGAATTAAAAGTCATCCATGATTTATAATTTAATATTTATTGTTGTCGTTATTAGATTTTTAGCTGTTTATTTACATATACGTATTTATTTCATAAATTATTTTACAGTTTTGATCTGCTTATTTACTTATTCAAAATTATTGAATGTTCCTTCACTTGTACGTACTATTTTTAGAAATTATTTTATTCTTGTACTTTTAATAAGTCATTTTACGTTTTTGCACTGTGAGTTTCATTTTGTTTTAAAACTCGAGTGGGTATTTTGAATAAAGTATGTAAATACTTGGAAATTTCCAGTCGCGGTTCTATTGGGTGGTTACTCTGTGTTTAGGTTTCCAAGAAATTAGTGGTGGTAGCAAGCCAGATTTACTTTTAGGCTGCATTTCAGCCGATTCAAACTGGTGCTGGATAGCTGACTGGGTATGTCTGGTTTGAGAGGTGACAGTGTATGGAGGTGTGTTAAACTAAAGTTTCGAAATTTTATATATTTTAAGTGTATAATTGTATTTGGTGAATGATAATTTATTTTAAAAGTAAATATTAAACACGCGGTGGTGACGGACAAATAGAAGCGTTCGGCGGAAACACCCGGAAGCGCTCGAGATCATTCAACGGTGAATATTATTATTATTATTATTGTTATTATTATTATTATTTATTTATTATTATTAATAGTAGAACTAGTAGTATTTTTTTGTGTCATTGTGCTACTGAGGGTGTGGAGTAGCCTCTAAAGTTCATATTTATATTACTAACGAGCGTTCGAAAAGTCTCTCCGCAGTCAACGTGCTACAGCCAGTATATGCGCGCTAAGCCGGTTTCAGCCGGTTTAAACTCGATCGTGTCAGTACTGTGACAGAGTTGGGATCGTGGCAATAGTGTGTGTCGATAGCTTGGTAAAAAAATGTGTGTCCATCCTTGTCTGTGAATATGTTAACAACCGAGGAACGAATATTTTTAGCCGGGTATGTGTTTCGAGCAGGCGATAAGTATGCAGATGCTGTGAAACAAAAATTTCGTGAGAAGTTTCCGGATTCCGTTGTTCCACATCGTGATACTGTACGCGATTTAATCCGTAAATTTCGGATAACCGGTTCGGTGGCAGATGCAGTTAGAAGTGGTAGACCTAAAATCACTAAATCATAGTTGAATGAAAACATTGCAGTTTTTCAATTTCCTATGCGTTTAACATAGCACTGCGAAGAGACTTTTCGAACGCACTATATTATTGGTAGTATTTTTATTAGTATGTAGTTGTAGTTTCATTTGTAGTATTATGCGGCTAAGTCGATGTTGTCAGTGATCTCTCTACTCTATATTTATATTTATTAATACTGAAAATGTTTGCCCTTGAGATGGTGGCCCCAGTAGTTCGTATTATTATTATTCGTTTGTGTTTGACGTGACACTCATGGCTGGCCATAAAATATAGGCCCTGCCCACAATCATGTCATCGTTCATATTACTTAAACTCGTCAGTCGTTCGCAAACATAACTGGTGTATGAATGTGTCGCGGTTCTAACTTATTATTGTTTGGCCCTGTGTGCATGTGATGTGTCATCGTGCTGTATTATGTGTGGACTGGCCCCTATACCTTATATTTATATTATAGTGTCATCCTGCTGCCGGTGGCCTCTAAACCTCATATGAATAACTTAAATTTGTTGCTATTAAAACGGTGAGCGCTAAAGTTCAGAGTTTGACGTCACACAACTTTTTTTAATGAAAGCCCATTAACGAATTAAGGTCTTAGCAAGGATTAAGAGATCTTTTCAGAGATTAAAATTTTGTTTTACTGGCACTCCTCTTAGTGGCATTTCCTCTTTTCTCCCCTGACACTCCCATCGGTGGCACTGCCCCCCCCCCCCGGGAAACTCTGGGTAAATGCATCATACTACGTTTACATATAAAATCTAAAGTGAAAAAAATATTTCGACTTTTAATTAACAAAGTATTGAACTATAAGAAACATTTTGAGGTTTTCTGAATAAGGATTTTCGTGAGTGTAACGCATATTTCAGCATAAATAAAATTAAGTTTACAAGTGGAAGTGCCATCATCATAATTCATGTACTAGTTAAACTTATTATTACTCTTATATATCTATATAATGAAATAATAATAATAATAATAATAATATAATAATAATAATAATAATAAACTATAATTTTATAAAATTATTTTCTTGCAATTTTATAATTTTCGTAATTTTGTAATTTACATAGTCTTTAAATTTTAGAATTTTTAATTATAAGTTTTTCTAATTTTATAAAGTAATTTTTTTAATTTTGCGGTTTTATTATTATGGATACATATATAATATTACGTTTTGATGTATATGCTTGGTTTTCAACAACAGCTTTTTTATTTCTCTTTGTATATATTGTCTTATATATTTTGTTCTCTATTTTTTACTTTTACTTACTACTTTTACTCTCAATATGACCAACATTTTAAATGTTCTCAGTACTGTAAATGAAAGTATTGAATCTGAAATCTTAATCAACCGTAACTATATCTTAAGTAGACAACTTCTTAAACAGGAAATGCAACAATGGAAACTTGTCTTCCCAAAACTTAAACATTCGCAGTCTCCAAAACGACTTTGACAGAATTCACAGCAGTTTACTCTCACTCAACGTCATTTCCATCTCATTCTGCGCCCACTTAGTGGGAAAGTGAGAAAGTAATAATTTCTAACGAGGTATTTTCAAATTGGTCTATTCCCAACTTAGGTCATTCTCATTCCGGCTTTCCCATTTTGGTCCAGGTTAGGTTAACTTAGGCTAGGTTAGGCTAGACTAGTGTTAGGTTAGGTTAAATTAAGTATTTTTCCCAATATAATTTACATGATCACTCCATTGTAAAATTTTGTTACAGTACACTTCTTTACAGCGATTTCATTAACATTGAGTTCAAGATATGCATTTCTTTTATTAGTAAACATCATGAAATTTGTTTTACTGGTATTTAGGAAGATTTTATTGGTGGTCAACCATTTCATTACACTGATGAATTCTAAATTAAATATATTCTTAGCTGAATTAACATCTTTGCAAGAAAAAGACAGTTGTATCATCTGCAAACGTTATGAAGTTCCGTATATCAGATGAACGTGGAAGGTCATTTATATATAATAAAAATAACAATGGATTCAGAACTGAGCCCTGTGGCACACCATGTATGACAAGCGCTTTAGTTGAGCAAACCTTATTTACTGATACAAAATGATATCTATTGGACAAATAACTTTTAAGCAGGTCACTGATTGCTCCTCTAAAGCCGTAATAATATAATTTATTAAGTAGAATATTATGGTCTATTACATGAAACACTACTCAAATCCATAAATATTGATATCATTATTTTCCTTTTTCTCTTTATCTATATTTGCATTTCCATAAGATTTAAAATAGCCATTTCCGTTGTTTTATTATTACGGAAGCCATACTGATTTGGAGATAATAAATTGTAGGATTTTGAATATCGCTGCATTCTACTTTTTATAATCTTTTCAAATACTTTGTTGAACACAGATAATGAACACAGCGGCCCGTAATTTGTTGCTAGTGTAGGATCACTCCCTTTAAAAAGAGGTGTTATATAACCAGATTTTAGCATTGATGGGAATATTCCTATGGAGATACTTTGATTGATAATTTTAGCCAAAGTTACAGATATCTTATATTTAACAAGTTTCAATATACTGTAAGTACAGGAATGTTATGAGTGTTATTTTTTGTATTTTTTAAATTTACTAATAATATTCCGGACCTCAATATAGGTAGCAGGAACAAAATAAAATTAATTTAGTGGGCTGGGTGGCATATCGGGTGTCCCATTCAAAATGAAACAACTTTGAAACTCTGTAATTTTTAAAGTATTAATGTGAGAATGTTGAAACTTTGCCAGTTATTACACCATATGCATAAGTTTTTGTCATAATGTTTTTTGTTTGTTTCAGATTGAATTATGTTTACCCGACAAGAAAAAGCGAAATGTATATTATGGATAGCTGAGTTGAAGTCCCTACTCTGGTGCAACGGCGATTCCGTACAACCTTTCACAAGGAACCACCCACCAGAAGAGATCTATATGCATGGACCAAGAAATTTGAGGAGACTGGTAGTGTTCTAAAGGGACACTCTGGAGGGCGAACAAGATCGGAAGAAGAAGTTGAACGAATACGCGGCGCCTTTGGTAGTAGCCCGAGAAAGTTCATCCGTCATGCTAGTGTCGAACTGCAGATTCCTCGTTCAACTGTGCATATAGTCGTGCGCAAGCGGCTGCAGCTCTATCCATATAAGCTTCAAATTGTTCAGCATATAACATGTGAAGATCTTAACAAAAGGAAACATTATGCTAAGCACAATGTATCTAATATATCTAAATGTTATAATGCACATATATCATATAAAACTATATGACATTGACTATTTACTGTGTGAATATTACATTGTTTGCATCATTCAATAAAAAATTATAAGGTTTCAAAGTTGTTTCATTTCGAATGGGACACCTGGTATATTCTAAAGGTGAGGGATCATTACTTAGTAACTGTGAGCGAAGCTTATCCTCTATTGAAGTAAAATGTACTATATTTAAAGTGTCTGCAATAGAAGTATCAATAATTTCTTTATTATCAACATTTAATTTCTCTAATGAATTTTTCTTTATTTGGTTTCCAAGAAGACTGTTTATGGTTGTCCAGGTGTTTTTCATGTCTCCTTTATGTTTGAAAAATTGATTGTTATAATAGTTATATTTTGAAATTTTGATTATTTTAGTTATTTTGTTTCTGTATTGAGTATATTGTACTTTAGGGATGCAAAAAACTTCACTTTTCTACGCGAAGGTCAAAATATGATAATAAAAACTCACTCTAATAGACAGAGTTTATTTCCACAACAGTTTCGATGCCCACTGGCATCCTCTTCGGGTGGATACAGAAAAACGAATGAACCAAAAACAAGAGGGAAAACAGTCCAGGGACCATTAAGAAATTCGCACCTAGGTTAGATCCCGTTCTCCCGACACCGGAAGGGCATTTTTATTAAAGGGTCCCGCTTATAAGTACATTCGCACAAATTTAAAACTATCTTCTTGTTCTATACATACAGATTCTATTATGTTTTTACATAATTATTACATTTATTACATTTAATATTGCATTATTATTTATTACAGAAATTATAAATTTATTAGTACAGTGATTATTACATTGTTGTTTATTATACAGAAATTATAAACCGAAAAACGAGTGAAAAAGGCGAGAAGGAAACAATCCAGAGACCATTAAGAAATTCGCACGTAGGTTAGATCCCGTTCTTCCGACACCAGAAGGGCATTTTATATAAGTACATTCGAACAAATTAAAACTATCTTCTTGTTCTATACATACAGATTCTATTATTTTGACATAATTACTGCATTTATTATTACATTTATTATTACATTTAAGTTTTTTTAACATTTATTATTACTACCTTTACACGTATTATTACATTTATTTTTATTACCTTTATTATTACATTTATTATTCCATTTACATTTTACCTAAAAAACGAATGACCCAAAAGCGAGTAAGGAAACAATTCAGAGACCTTTAAGAAATTCACACTTAGGTTAGAACCCGTTCACCCGAGGCCGTAAGGGATTTTTTGACCAAGAATCTCATTAGAGGGTCCAGCTTATAAGTACCTTCGCACAAATTAAAATTATCCACTTGTTCTATCCATACGGATTCTATTATTTTTCGTTTGACATAATTATTGCATTTATAAAGTAACTTACTTGATTCCCAATCTAGTATATTTGCAAAACAGGAATAAGCCTGTGTCTACAGCATTCCCTGTAAAAGTTGTGATTTAGTATACGTAGAAGAAACTGGAAGAAATATTGAAACCCGTATTAAAGAACACAAATATGCCTTCAGAAGTTGTAATACTAATAATGCAATTTTTATCACGCCAGCCAAAATGATCATGCTATAGATTGGGAATCAAGTAAGTTACTTTATAAATGCAATAATTATGTCAAACGAAAAATAATAGAATCTGTATGGATAGAACAAGTTGATAATTTTAATTGTGCGAAGGTACTTTAAGCTGGACCCTCTAATGAGATTCTTGGTAAAAAAATCCCTTACGGCCTCGGGTGAACGGGTTCTAACCTAAGTGTGAATTTCTTAAAGGTCTCTGAATTGTTTCCTTACTCGCTTTTGGTTCATTCGTTTTTTTCGGTAAAATGTAAATGAAATAATAAATGTAATAATAAAGGTAATAAAAATAAATGTAATAATACGTGTAAAGGTAATAATAATAAATGTTAAAAAAACTTAAATGTAATAATAAATCCAATAATAAATGCAGTAATTATGTCAAAATAATAGAATCTGTATGTATAGAACAAGAAGATAGTTTTAATTTGTGCGAATGTACTTATATAAAATGCCCTTCCGGTGTCGGAAGAACGGGATCTAACCTACGTGCGAATTTCTTAATGGTCTCTGGATTGTTTCCTTCTCGCCTTTTTCATTCGTTTTCGGTTTATAATTTCTGTATAATAAACAACAATGTAATAATCACTGTACTAATAAATTTATAATTTCTGTAATAAATAATAATGCAATATTAAATGTAATAAATTTAATAATAAATATAATAATTATGTAAAAATAATAGAATCTGTATGTATAGAACAAGAAGATAGTTTTAAATTTGTGCGAATATACTTATAAGCGGGACCCTTTAATAAAAATGCCCTTCCGGTGTCGGGAGAACGGGATCTAACCTAGGTGCGAATTTTTTAATGTTCCCTGGACTGTTTTCCCTCTTGTTTTTGGTTCATTCGTTTTTCTGTATCCACCCGAAGAGGATGCCAGTGGGCATCGAAACTGTTGTGGAAATAAACTCTGTCTATTAGAGTAGGTTTTTATTATCGTACTTTAGGAATTTTGATTTGTAATTGCAACTTGAATAATTTATCTCTGTTCTTTAGTGAAGTGATAATTCCTGGAGTGATTCATGGATTTGCGATACTTTTGGGCAAAACTATTTTTCTCCTTATAGTGGGCCGGCCAAAAATTGAAAAGTCCTCTAGAAGAAAACTTAACGGCGTTTTTTGTTAATAGCAGGCACCCATAAGTAGTATTGAGGATGCCAAACAAGATGTGGGTGGATGCCACTCTCAATTTGGGGTCTGAAGGTCCCATACAAGGTTACAAAAGTCAAATTCTGAAAAATTCCGAATTTATGCATTTCAGTGGTGGCTCTATGTAACAACGTGTTTAAAGGTGTATCATTACCACATAAAGCATATTTTTGTGATTTTATGGATAATAATTGAATGTAACTATGACTCTGGATGTCTTTATTTCCATTAAAACTACATTTAGCATGCTGGGTGAGGTGCGCATGTGCCTACTACTACCATAGTACAAGTAATAGCATACTTTCACATGTTGAATATTTTCAATGCACTGGCTGGCCAGACATTGGTTTGGTATATGCAATTAAAAGAGTGCAGACAGTGCCAGCTGGTAAAATAATAATAATAATACTGCTAAAGGATAGGTATGTTTCGAATTGTTTCAATATATCTGTGGCTACTACATACTGCCATTCTCACTTGTCTTTGCAGATAGGGAACTCATCAGCAATGGACCCTGTAGCTGTCATCAAGCGCAAGAGGAAAGTCAGGATGTCAGTGAGGATTGTTGCTTCTTACTGCCAAAGCAGCACTGGTGACCTGCGCACAGTATCAACAGAAGGAAAAGCAAGAACTATGACTGTGGGCGATGAGAGAAAGAACCTAGGAGATACCTACTCTCTTGATGTTTTACAAAGACTGGAAAGTCATTCCAAGGATGATTTCAATGCAGTTCAGCAGTTGAAGCAGTTTGACGTCTTCAGAGTTCAAGTGAGTGAAGTAGGAGATACAGATGCCGCCACTAACATCCCACTTGTTTCACTGGCAACCAAAGACACTGCATCCACAGATGTTGTGGAGAACCTGCTGACAGCTCAGGATCGAGGAAAGCAGCATGTAATCGCCTTCATTAAGGAGAGACTGATTGAACAGATAGTAGGCTTTCATGAAACGATGAAGAAACATCGGTCGAAAACCTTCGCTGATGTGTACAAAGCTACAGTTTCCACCAAGCAGAACATGCAGAAGACCATCAAAGCTGACAGAAAGCTACTACAGCGGCTCCTGAATGCCGCGACTGCAGGTCGCATGGTGGAGATGGTCAACGTCTTGAAGCATGAACTGTCCCCAGTCCCATTTAGTCTGCCGAAGGCAGAGGAGAGATGAATTCGACATCGAAGTCTGAGCTGATGAACATCCTGATGGCTCAGCAGGCCATAAGCTCAGAGGTTCCAACCTCTGATCTGAAGACCTGTGTGAGATAGATGGTCATGCACTCATCCAAGCTCTTGGCAAGCCTGGCGGCTGTCGGACATTCGGCGACTATGCTGAAGTGTTCTTCAAGGCTGTGACGAGTTATTTCAATGAACACACAACAAGAGTTGATGTCATCTTTGATCGGTACGCAGGGGAAGGATCGATCAAAGCAGTTACCAGGACAAAGCGTGCAAGCAAGAAGAAACCGATTCGGAAAGTCACTGATGGCCCAAAAGTTCCACTGCCTGAAGTATGGAAAAACTTCATGGCCTGGATACAAACAAGGCTGACCTAGCCTTGTTTCTGTCTAACGTCATCACTGAGAAGGGCAGAGATCTTCAAGAAAGATGTCAGCTGGTGACAGGGGTTGGCTTCTCTGAAGCCACTGAAGTACGGTCAACCAGGCGACATGACGTTCCACTGCATAGCAACCATGAAGAGGTGGACACCAGGCTCATACTTCACTCATGTGATGCAGAGTCCCAGGGCTATGAACGAATACTGGTAGTGCGCAGAGATACTGATGTAATGGTGCTGCTGATTCACTTCGTTTGCACCAAGGTCGCTGAAGTGTGGATGCTGTGCGGAACGGCCAAGAACCGAAAATGCTACCCCGTGCACGATGTATTCAGGAGTTTGTCGCCCCCAGTCAGGGACAACCTGTTCAGCTTCCACGCTTTGACCGGGTGTAACACAGTCTCATCCTTCAGTGGTCATGGAAAAAAGAAGTGTTGGAAGGTGTTCAGTGACCACCCACTCCTACTGCACGCCATTGGTCGAGATGGGGATATCGCAGATGTTGAGAAGTTTGTGTGTCATTTATATGGCACCCCGGAACAACACACAGTTGATGACGCCAGAGTTCACCTTTTTGAGAAGGCCAAGAAGACTCTGGAAATGCTCCCACCGACAAAGGATGCCCTGGAGCTCCACGCCAAGCGGGCAAACTATCAGGCCAAAATATGGCTCCAGGCTGACAAAGAGCACGTAGATGTTGAAGATCCTGGAGACACTTCAGCCTGGAAGTTGGAAGATGGGAGCCTCCTACCAGTGTGGACAAGACTTCCTCCAATCCCTGAAGCCTGCCTGAAGCTTGTTGCTTGTGGTTGCAAGAAAAAGTGAAAGACAGCTAGATGCAAATGCTTCAGGAAAAGGATGAAGTGTACGACAGCGGTTGCTGTAACCCAGCTGGACAGTAGATCTGTCTCTTTTCCCGGCTGAAATCGAGAGAAGCTGGAATGTGCTGTATGGAACTAATAACTGTTCTTTAAGTGATTGCAATCCACACAATTGTGACTGTCAGTGCAGCATTTCGGTACTGTTCATCAAGAAACGTGAATTTGTAGATGTTACTAGTGTGTAAACTGTATACTTATGGGGCATATTTACTGCTTTTTTATTTAGTTGTGATAATTCTGTTACTGTATCTTAATTCATGCCATTAAACTTATTAGGCACTAATCATGTTAAAATAAATTGTTTTAACAAACAGACTTGCTCAATGTTTTTTTCACCAATTAAAATAAAAATCACAAATTTTTAGCACAATTTCGGTCGTGATTAACTTGAATTTGACCTTGAGTTAGTAATTCGGATAGAATAAGCGTGTCATCCGACTTCTTTATCACTAAGTGTGGCAAAATGAAACATTTGGTCAAACGAATTGGCTCAGAATATATTTTTTTTAATTAAAATTAGAAAATATCATTTTTTGCACAGTTTGACCTCAAAATGACCTTCAAAACCAAAAGCGAGAGTGGCATCCACCTGCATTTTATTCCTTACCCACAGGTACATTGAATTAGCATGGGTGTCAGCTATTAACAAAGAACGCCGTTCAAAGTCGATTTTTTAATTTTGGCCGGTCTACTATTAAGGGAAAGCAAATATTAAAAATATGGAATAAGGTGTCATAGAAGAAGTGAAACATATGATCTGGGTCATTCATAGGTTCGTCACAGTCAAATCGAGTATTTTCTACAGCCTCAATAAATTTTCTTTTGTTAACCTCTGAGAATATTCTGTCATCAATAGTTGTTTTATCCGCAACCTGAACAACTGATATAATCACTGATATGATCACTGAAAAAACATAAAAGCTATTGTAACAGTATGAGTATAAGTATAAGTATAAGTACAAATTTTATTATTTTTTAGAACTAAATATTTTAGTAAAAATTTACTTAAATGACACACATTTTGGATTCTTTTTCTGATATTTATATAAACATGCAAAAACATTTGTAGAAACGTTGCGTTGTAATATAATTTATATTATTATTTCCGATAAGTCTGTAGGTTTCGCCAGTCGTGAAAGGGTTAATGCAGTCATTAAACAACCGAAATCAGATCACCAGTGTTCAAAAATTGATGAGCAAAAATCTAGTCCCCAAGAGATCTGGAACATTCTAAAAGATGTAATCAAGAGAAAATGTGAGAAAACAAAATTCTTTGTCCTCCCCCACATAAGGAGGAAATTCTCAAATACCCGATTCCAAATACCGACACTGACTACAAACAATACAAGCTACAACTCACTCCAAATTAATTTTTTTTTATTCACTCCTGACCAACGATACCTTTTTACCAAAAAATGTGAAAAAGAAAGATTATGATATTAATAGGATCCCAATAAAAATATACATATTAATATCGGAAGAAACTGCAATCCCACTTAACAAACTAATGAATAAATCAGTACATACAGTAGTATGGGCGCAAAAGAAGAGAGTGCAATGCAATTGAAACTGTTGATCAATGTTGCATAAGGTATGCAACAAATGGGGGGAATGTTGCGAGATGTTATGCAACAAAGGGGGAGGGGGGAATGTTGTAAGAGCAACAAGGGTTATGCAACTTGGAAGCGGAGTTATCTCCCAAGAGAAAGAGAGAAGAAGAGACAAGAAGAGAGGTGTTCGCCTGGCCAGAGCCAAGCGCATATTAAGACTTCAGCCGAGGGCCGTTGTCTTAATATGTTTCTAATCAGCCAGTTGGCTTAACTGGCTGAGTTGCCAGATTGTGCTATTTATTTAATTAAAGCATATTCTGCCTTAATCCGCCAGTTCGCTTAGAAGGCTTCTTAGAAGGCATAAATGACTCACCGACTGTACGCCCATAAAGCCCCTATTATCACACACACACACACACCACACACACACACACACACACACACATATATATATATATATATATATATATATATATATATATATATATATTATATATATATATATACTCACCGACTGGACGCCCATAAAGCCACTATTATCACACACACACACACATACATACATATATTATATATATATATAAACTGATTGATGCATGCAAAGCCCCAATAGCAAAATATATACGAGCACAAACACCACACAAAAAAAAGCACCACATCATCACCAATCGTCTAAGTATAGACTTTTAGGAGCTCATCCCATCAACAGCACACACAAAACGCACACACAAAACACCCACTATCCCTGACTTCACGGCGATCCGTCAAGATCGTACTGGGGTAACGGGATGGACTCATCACTTACGTACGTAAAAGCATTAGCTGCAGTAATGCCACCCAAAACATTACAAACACAATCCAAGCAGATAACAGGATAGAAACACAGGCAGTTAACATTAAAACAAGCGCAAAACACAACAAGACACTAATCAACACTTACATCCCACCAGATAGTTCACCTCAGGTGCCAGCCAATTACAATCCACAGTTACACAATCTGGCCTCTCTCACTAATGCCATCTTAGGAGGAGACTTCAACGCTAAAGACACTAGTTGCTACCTGCACAACCAAAGCAACACCAGAGGCGCCAACATAGCCACACAACTAAACAGCCTCTTCAATCTTAACAATACAGAAGAACATACACACATACCACATCAAGCAGGATACTCAAACTCCTCCCCAGACATAAAGTTCTGTTCCCCCTCACTAGCAACACATACATACTGGAGAACAGAAAAACAACTGTCATCATCATTACAACACGTTCTACACTCTGCCTCAACATCCTTAGGCACACTTACAGAAATTACAAGAAAGCTGATTGGGAACAGTTCAAAATACAGACTGAGGAACAATTCACCACATTAAACAGCACACCCATCATAAACATCAATACAACACTCAAGACATTTAATCAGATCATCAATAATGCAAACAAATACATACCCGAGGGCAACATTAGGAAATACAACCCAAATTACACTAGTGAAATAGCCCACCTCATAAGGCAACGTAACAACCTCAAACATAACACACAAACACCACACACAGAAGCCATAAAACAGCAGATACAACAATTCAACACAGAAATAAACAACAAATTCAAAGAAAAACAAACAGAAACATTTATGGAATTCATAACAACACAAAACCACTCCACAGATAGATTCAGGCTATACAAGACTATAAACAGCATTACCCACTCTAACAGCGGCATTCACACCTCACACGCGGCTTCTCTGTCGCAGCCAAAATAATATTCCAACATACACACAACAAGCTTACATTCTAGTTAATCACTACGCAAAGATAAGTCACTTAAACAGAGACAACAACCAGAAACACGCAGACAGACAAACAGCCAGACACAAGAAAACCTACAGACTCGACACGACCATTACACCCTTCAATACAGATCAGACCACCAACATCATCAAAAACATCAAGAATTCGAAGGCTACTGGACCAGACAACATATCTAACATACGCTTTAAACACTTGGGCCCACAGGGAATATTAGCTCTCACAAATATCAGCACATATTCATACCAACACTTTATTATTCCTGACATATGGAAACAAGGTAAAATTATTACATTACACCAAACAAAAATCCAACAGAACCAGCTTCCTATAGACCCATTACTTTACTATGCTCACCTTCCAAAGTAACAGAAAGACTAATCTTACAAACCACCAACCCACACATACCACTCTCGCCTACTCAACATGGATTCAGACCTTACCACTCAACCACGACATTACTCACTAACCTCACACAGCACATCATGGATGGCATCAACTCCAATGGCATCAACTCCAGACGACCAGCTCAACGTACACTATTAGCAACAATAGACATTAGTAAAGCATTTCATGCTATCCCACGCTTCCCTCTCATAAACAAAATACTCAACACAAACATGCACAATAACACCAAAAGGTGGTTGAGCAACTATCTTTCAGGAAGATTTAATGGCAAGATTTAATGGCAAGTTATCCAAAAAACAAGCTTTTTCCGAACGGGGTCCCTCAAGGCTCTGTTCTCTCACCAACACTCTTCAACTTATACATGCATGACATTCCAACACCCATAGACAACAAGCTTACCTTAACATCATATGCAGATGGCATCACTCTAACATCCATCCACAACAACATCGACACCGCTACAAATAACCTACAAACATACATAAACAGTATACAAGATTGGCTCACACACAACTGACTCAAAGTAGCGGCCACAAAATCAACCATCACCTTGCTTACAAGCAATACAAAAGAACACCAGATAACTCCTCAGCTTACACTAAACAACACCAACATTCCACACACTCACAGAACCAAAATACTTGGGGTCACATACAACACATCATTATCTTTTGCAAACCACATTCAGGACATTAAAAACAAATGTACGTCAAGACTTAACATGCTTAGGGTACTAACAGGCACAAACTTTGGACACCAGCAGGAAACAACATCACTCATATAAAAACAATATATTCGCTCAGTTATGGATTATGATAGCCCATGCTGGGCACCCATTATCTCAAACACACACCTAAACACCTTACAGACAATACAAAACAACGCACTTCGTATCATTATAGGATGCACTCAAACAACACCAATAGAACACCTGCACACGGAAACAAATATACTGAAAGTTAGGGAATATTTAGACATGAGGGGAACACATTTCATGGCAGCAGCGACAACTCACCCACAACAACCTTGCCACGCACATACACTCATTCACCGAAAACTCGCACCATTAAGATAAAACCAGAGAGACATTATAACCAAATACTCTATTCCATACCACGCCCCACAGACATCACACAGTACAGAAAACACATACACACACACCTAACCCACAAACACTGACACGACTCGGTCCGAATGCGGTCCTAGGTGCGAAGCCGCCACCCATTAACAGGTTAGAGATCAGCTTGACCAGATCGGATCGAGTTAACTTAGCACGATTCCGATGTGGACATCACCCCAACTTATAGACATATAAACACAGACTAGACAACTCCACAGACGACACCTGCCACCTGTGCCAGGACACACCACAAACAATTGAACACATTATGACAAAATGTACCGCTCTAGCACAACAACGAACACAAGACAACATCACTAGTGCGCTGAACCTCTGGTCCACTCCGGAGAGGGCGATCGGTTACCTGCGTGCCGCCGGCTTGCTCGATCAGGGTGGTCTGATCGGCTAAACAACAACAACAACAGCACATGATGAGATGAGGGCTACGACTTCTAGGAGCCGAAATGAGGGTGACAACCAAGCGTCGAAACTTAGATGATTGGTGGTGAAGCACCACAACCACCCAACCACCTCCACAACCACCTCCACAACCACCCAACCACCTCCACAACCACCTCCACAACCACCGCTTTACTTACCAGCTTCTGGTAGACCGACAAGGTTTCTAAATACGACCCAAAGCGCGCACAAATGTAGACCCCGACTCTACGCCCATAAACCCCCCTATTATCACACACACAAACTGATGCATGCATAGCGCTGTTCAAAAATCAACTTTTTCTTATTTTCATAGGTTTCTGTACTTTTTCCCATGCTTTTTGACCTGAAAAGGCCGAAAATCGCAACCATTTTGACCTAGGTTGTTGGGAAGCATTGCCGCATGGAGCTTTAATTTTTCTGCCTTGAAATCGGCCAAAAGCACCAGTTCCGGGGTCCCTTGAATCATGTTTTGCACTATAACGTTTTATCTAAACAAGATAGAGCAACAAAATAGGCACCAAATTAAAGTGTTTTTAATCCTCTTTCTAACTTATACAATTATGATAGTCTTGGAACAAGAAATGGCACATTGGTACATACAAAGATTTCAGAAATATCACAAAATTCGTTTTCTCACACTCAAGGCAGACAAGGCGCCTTATTCATGACACAAATTTGAGATTAACATTTTGTCACAAGTCTAATCGATCAAGAAGTGAAAGCATTACATGATGATTAATTTCATAATGACATTTACACAGTCAGTTGTTGAGAGTTTGTTTCTTGAAGCTGTCAAAGCGGCGTCTGTTGAACTCCACAGCTTGAAGGAGATAGTCCCTTTGCTTGGCATCTGTTGTTATGACATTTGCAAAGTCGCTCATCATCTTGACACCACGTTCAGCAATGTCATTCACCGCTTTCAGATTCTTAACATAGTCCAACGCTTTTCTGTAGTCTTCATTCTGTGGCCAAGACGTGGCAAGTTCCAGAAGCCACTCGGATCCAATGTTCAGTGTGTCCAGCAGGAAATGTGATTCTGGGCCAATGAGATCAACCAGGGTGGTCTTAGCTGTGACTCTCTGGAATAGAGGCTTTCCTGTTCTGAAGCTGTCTGGCTTCTCAGTGGCATGTAACTGGGCAGCAATGTCGTGCTTCAATGTGTCACTCAATCTACTGCTGAACAGGGCAAATGGCACGACTTCCTGCGTCAGGTACCATTTGTGGTTTTCCATCTTATTAAGTACTGCATCAGCAAGCTCTGGGTCAGTTTTCTTGTACTTCAACATGTCCTGGATTAGACTTAGATCATTCACGGGAGCATCTGCAGCAGACATTGACATCATCCATACAGGAGTGTAGAACAGCGCAAGGAAGGTGTTGAGTCTTTCCAGCTTTGATACAGTGTCTTCGTCGTACTCAAGTTGATCTGCAAACATCAGCATTTTCATGGAGTACAGGTTTCTGGCCATCCATCTGGCCTGATGAATGGCGCCTGGTCGACTCCAGTGAATACCTCGAGGAGGCGTTCCTCCAAGAACAATGACTGTCAGTTCAGCCATTTCCCTGTAGTCGGCTCTTGGAAGCCTTTCTGCTGTTAGAATGTCTTGGAGTATTTCTTCACTGTTCTTCTTCTTTTCCTTCAGCCATTTGCTGTTGATAGCCAGCATCTTTGGGTTTTCCTTGGACAAGTCCGTCCAAACATCCTTCAGATGCTCAAACCAGGGATTATCTGGCCCCTTCACCTTCCCAAACAGCTTCTCCCAAACTGCTCCTACTAGGATTTCCAGGATGTGATGTCGACAGGCCAGATAAAACACCTTTTTGTTCAGCATTTTCTCTAGCAGTTTGGCAGCTCCTCTGTGAACTCCACTGTTACTGGATGTAGAGTCAAAAACAAGGGCAGTAACATTATCCGTAAGTTCCCATGTCTCCAGTAAATCCATTGAAGCCTCAGCCTGAGCTGTGCCAGAAGAATTGTCGATGACAGGTACTCCCAATAACTTTCCTTCAGTGTATGACGGTGGACCAGACACTAGCACAGCTAAAGTCTCTGAGGTACTTCCAGGTTCACTGCCCAAGACATCTTTGAGCAACTTTACATCCCAGTGTAAGGCAGCGTACTGTGGGGGTTTTTCACAAAACTTGGACATGTGACTCTGGCTGATATTATACCTGGACAGCATTCTGTTGCGACGTGTTGTTGAGGTTGAGATGACGAAGTTATCCAGATCAGCCCCTCCAGCTTTCAAGGTGGCAGAAACCATGGCAGTAACTTGATTGTCTGATAAACCAAGACGATCAGCTGTATTGCAGATGACATCACATTCCATGACCTTCCTTGGAAACGTCAAAGTCACACTAGTCACAGTGTCTTGATGGTGAGAACATCCAGGACGAGGCTGATGGTAATCCATGTCCTCTGTGTTAGCGTCGTTGTCAGTTGAGTCACCCCAGGTAATGTCATCCACATGAACAACTGCCTCTTGTTCTGCTGCAGCTGTAAAATAGTACATGTTAAGACAGTAATTGTTAAGTACATGCTAAATATCGCAATGGAGTAAAACTTAAAACTTTTTGTAACGTTCAAAGTAATTAGTTTTACCTTGTTCTTGTCTATGCTGCAGTCTTTCATTCCTCGCTGCTTGCTGCAGGGATCTTGTCTCAAAAATCTTGTCATGACCAGACATATGACCGTTCCTCTCAGTCTTTTGGTCTTCGTAGAACCTGATATCCTCATCTTTCTTCTCTCTGGATAACAGTCTGTTGTTCTGTATTTCCTGGATTGCATCTGGAGCTCCTATATCGAACAGGCTGTCTAATAATTCCAGCACAAATGCTCCTCTTTTTCCTCCAGGGTTACTTGCTCTTCCTTTGCTTTTCACCAGAGCACGATGTTTCTCATGTAGTTTCATGAAGAGCTTCATTGCGTTGTACTTGGTCATTGTCTTGATCCTAGCCATCTGCCAGAATGGGATGATAGATTCAACTGTTTCATATGCAAGGTCTTGAACCATGGGCCTCTCTGCATTTTCCGGTAAATTCTGAAGATTAAGGAAATACTGGAACGCCTGTCTGTTGGTGGGAAGCTGGGAACCACTGATAAAAGCTGAAGGGTATCCAACCAGGAAAGTTTCAGTGAGAGATCTGGTAGATGGCCCAGTTGACACCTGCCTGTGGACAGTACGTGGAGGTTCTGAGATATCAACTGTGCGCCCACGGAGCTCCCTCAGCTCCTTGCTTAATGCCATTGTGAAGTTGTAACTTGTAGATGGTTTTCTAGATTCTGATTGAGTTTCTGTTGTTTCCTGAAAAATTATAGTTAATTATTATTATTATTATTAATTATTATTTATTTATTATTATTATTATTATTATTATTATTATTATTTATTAATTTTATGCTCTTTCATTTGATACCTAATTTGTTGCTCTATCTTGTTTAGATCAAAAGTTAAAGTGCAAAACATAATTCAAGGGACCCCGGAATTGGCGCTTTGGCCGATTTCAAGGCAGAAAATTTAAAGCTCCATGCGGCAATGCTTCCCAACATCCTAGGTCAAAATAGTTGTGATTTTCGGCTTTTTCAGGTCAAAAAGCATGGGAAAATGTACAGAAACCTATGAAACTAAGAAAAAGTTGATTTTTGAACAGGCCTAATGCAAAGCCCCAATAGCAAAATATATACGAGCACAACCACCACACAAAAAAAAGCATCACATCACCAACAATCGTCTAAGTATAGACTTTTAGGAGCTCATCCCATCAACAGCACATGGTGAGATGAGGGCTACGACTTTTAGGAGCTCATCCCATGAACACCACATAACCAATATGAGCGCTACAACCAAGCGTCCAAACTTAGACGATTGGTGGTGAAACAGTATTACACAACCACCATCAACAAACCACCAACAAACCACCAACCACCTCCACAGCGCCACCACCACCGCTTTACTTACCAACTCCTGGTAGACCGACAAGGTCTCTAAATACGACCTAATAGACAGAGCTATTAAACATAAACAATACGTTTATGGGGCCAAGTCAAAAAAAGGCAACGCCAATAGTTTTTCTATTGAGCTTCTCATGTGAAACGAGGCCAATATGACATTTGGTGGGCGATCTTTTAAACAAAACATCGAATAAGATAAACTAAGTTTAATTAAAAAACAAATTTTATCCTTAAACTATAACATGAAAAACATTAATATGATTTTTAAAACAAAATAGAAATTAAATTAGGGGTAATTTATTAATTTTTCCTCTTTTAGCCAATTATTGTGTTTTAATATAAATTTATCTTTAACACACCAATATATCTTTAAACTTTATTACAAAAATTATTAATATGATTTTTAAAACGAATTAGATTCTATTTCGGGGTAACTTATTAATTTTTCCTCTTTTGGCCAATTATTTTGTTCCAATATAAATTTATCTTTAAGACACCAATATATCTTTAAGCCTTATCACAAAAAATATTATGATTTTTGAAACAAAATAATTGGACAAAAATGAATAAGTTATCCCGAAATAGAATCTATTTCGTTTTAAAAATCATATTAATATTTTTTTTAATAAAGTTTAAAGATATATTCGTGTGTTAAAGATAAATTTATATTGAAACACAATAATTGGATAAAAGAGGAAAAATTAATAAGTTACCCCTAATTTAATTTCTGTTTTGTTTTAAAAATCATATTAATGCTTTTTATGTTACACAGGGTGTCCCACAAGTCCGGCATCATAGGAGAAATTCATATTTTTCTATTTCTACAAACCATAATTCTCGGGATGCCAATTTCCAGTCCACCATTCTGTTCAGTGACGAGGCTGTTTTTTATGGAAATCGTGAGGTAAATCGACAGAACACCCGCTACTGGTTTCAAAACAACCCTCACTGGTATACCTCTTCAAAGGAACAAGGTGCATCTCGGGTGATGGTATGGTGTGGCATTTGGAAGGATCGCATCAGAGGCCCCCTCTTTTTCGATGAACATGTCACTGGAGGCACCTACCTACGTATGCTCAAGGAAGAAGCATTTCCCAGTGTCTTGGACGAAGAAGGAAATTTCCGAACATGGTTCCAGCAAGACGGCGCTCCTGCACATTACAGCACCCAAGTAAGGGAATACCTGTACCAACAATTCCCTGGCCATTGGATAGGACGTCGAGGGCCTGTGGAATGGCCAGCTAGAAGCCCGGATCTCACGCCACTAGATTTTTATCTTTGGGGCCACTTGAAAGCGCTGGTATACGAAGAGAAAATTAGGAGTGTTGAACATTTGCAGCGGCGCATTATTGGTGCATATAACACCATTACTCCTGACACCATTCACCGTGTGCTTGCTGACTGGGTATCACGTCTGAATTTGTGTATTGAAAACAATGGTGGACATATTGAGCACGTTCTGTAAATAAAAGCTTTTGTTTTGCTTTTTTATTATTTTTCCTATGATGCCGGACTTATGGGACACCCTGTAGTTTAAAGATAAAATTGTGTCTTAAAGATAAATTTATATTGAAACACAATAATTGGCTAAAAGAGGAAAAATTAATAAGTTACCCCTAATTTAATTTCTATTTTGTTTTAAAAATCATATTAATGCTTTTCATGTTATAGTTTAAGAATAACATTGCGGATTATGATGAAAATTTGTTTTTGTATTAAACTTAGTTTATCTTATTCGATTTTTTGTTTAAAAGTTCACCCACCAAATATTAAATTGACCTTATTTTACCACGAGAAGTTCAATATAAAAACTATTGGCGTTGCCTTTTTTTGACTTGGCCTCATAAACGTATTTGTTTATGTTTAATAGCTTTGTTTATTGGGTCGTATTTAGAGACCTTGTTGGTCTACCAGGAGTTGGTAAGTGAGGTGGTTGTGTAGTACTGTTTCACCACCCTCATCTCACCATGTGCTGTTGATGAGATGAGCTCCTAAAAGTCTATACTTAGATGATTGTTGGTGATGTGATGCTTTTTTTGTGTGGTGGTTGTGCTCGTATATAATTTGCTATCGGGGCTTTGCTTGCATCAGTTTGTGTGTGTGATAATAGGGGGTTTATGGGCGTATAGTCAGGGTGTGCATTTGTGTACGCTCTGGGTCGTATTTAGAGACCTTGTCGGTCTACCAGGAGTTGGTAAGTAAAGCGGTGGTTGTGGAGGTGGTTGGGTGGTTGTGGTGTTTCACCACCAATCGTTTAAGTTTCGACGCTTTGTTGTAGCCCTCATTTCGGTTACGTGGTACTGATGGGATGAGCTCCTAGAAGTCGTAGCCCTCATCTCACCATGTGCTGTTGATGAGATGAGCTCCTAAAAGTCTATACTTAGACGATTGGTGGTGATGTGGTGCTTTTTTCGTGTGGTGGTTGTGCTCGTATATATTTTGCTATTGGGGCTTTGCATGCATCAGTCAGTTTATATCTATATATATATGTGTGTGTGTGATAATAGTGGTTTTATGGGCGTCCAGTCGGTGAGTGCATGTGCGTTTGTGTGCGCTTTTAATTCGTTCGAAGGTTATACAGGCCATTTATGCCTTCTAAGAAGCCTTCTAAGCCAACTGGCGAACTAAGCCAACTGGCTGATTAGGAACTTATATATATATATATATATATATATATATATGTGTGTGTGTGTGTGTGTGTGTGTGATAATAGGGGTTTTATGGGCGTACATTCGGTGAGTGTATGTGCGTTTGTGTGCACTTTTAATTCGTTCGAAGGTTATTAATATACACAAGCCATTTATGCCTTCTAAGAAGTCTTCTAAACCAACTGGCGGATTAAGCCAGAATATAATTATGCTTTAATTAAATAAATAGCGCAATCTGGCAACTCTGCCAGTTAAGCCAACTGGCTGATTAGGAACATATTAAGACAACGGCCACTCGTCTGAAGTCTTAATTTGCGCTTGGCTCTGGCCAGGCGAACACCCTTCTTCCTCTCTCTCCTTCTCCTCTCTTTTTCTTGGGGGATAACTCCGCCTCCAAGTTGCATAACCCTTGTTGCTCTTGCAACATTCCCCCCTTTTTTGCATAACATCTTGGTACATTCCCCCCACCTTTGTTGCATAACTTGTGCAACATTGATCAACATTTTCAATTGCATTGCACTCTCTCCTCTTGCGCCCATGCTACCCATACATACATACTTACATAGACTTAAAAAAAGTCTCATTTCTCGATTTGAGGTGAGAAAGCAGAAACAACTCGAATGTAAAGTACAGAAAGTAGTGAAAAGAGTGAAAGAGTACACATCGATACGGAAGAACGCATGAAATCTGGAAACGTTTCCTTATAATCTAAATGACTTCAAGCTGTGATTGTTCGTAAAAATTAACTTAAAGTCAGTCTAAGGGTAGAGGTGGAGTTAGTAGTAAAGGAGTTTAGGTTGAACCGAATTTTCTCTGATATATATCCACAGTATGGAAATTCGAAATATTGAATATTTTTCTACGATTTATATTTTAAGATATTTCTTATAGGTAAAATGTTTTTTTAATGAAGGTAATTCAATATTTCAAATTTCCATAGTACGGGATCTTGGGAGCCCAAGCGTCAGGGCCTGCTCGTCCGAACGAATGGTCACGAACTTTCTCGTTCAGAATAGTAAGGATATTACTGCTATGATGAGGTGGAGCTCCATCTTGTTGAAAGATTTTGTTAGATTCTTGTTAATTTTGAGGGATAAAAGGGTTTTCAAGCTTATCCAAATAGGTTGTGCCGTAGCCATTTCCTCAGCGAAAAAGAAAGGAGCTAGAACCATGTCATTCATTAGCGTCCATCACACATTCACTTTGCGGCTCTCGTCCACGTATTCGATGATAGCATGTGCACATTCTGAGCCACAAACTACAGTTGTGGTGACTTCCCTTCCCACTTGTGTGAAGCGTTTCGTCATTTAAGTGAAAAACTGTGATTAAAAAAAATTGTTCTTCATAAAAATTTTGGAACACGGAAGCAGGAAACTGCACACGGCTCAGTCGATCGTCAGGTTTAACTTCATGAAGGAGTTGGAGTTTATAATGTAGAGTGCAATGCAACTGCATGCGCCCTGCAACACTGCAACATTGCATGCAACATGATGAGAGTATTTTTAACTCCCCTTCCCCAGGCCCCCCCAAAAAATTATATACATATGAATATATATAAATCTGTGTATATGAACTCCAAGGGGAACCCTAACCTGGCTGCTCAGGCCCACAAAAATGTATATATGTGGTGTGTATGTATGTATGTAAATGTGGGTATCCTAAAATAAAACACAAGGAGTAGAGAGGTCCTTTCACTGCGGCGTCTCGAAGCATTTTGAATTCTCCATTAGTCTTCCTGGGGCGGCTTTAGCATCATAGACAGTTGGCTTAGAAGGCGTATAGCGTAATCGCCTTAGTTTAGTGACCTATATATACATATATTGGCCAACTGGACCGTCACCACCACTCACAACAAATTCTTACGTAAAATGTGTCTTTCCTAGTTGACTTCAGCGAAACAGCTAGAGAATACAGCCAGTCACCTTAGACACACCTACACACACTGTATCGCATATATATATATATACACATATATATCCATACAGTATGTGTCCCCTTCATCTCCATTAATATTTGTTTATATGGTGTAAATAAAACACAACTACAGCGTTCTGTCTATTTAATATACAGTATATCGAAATACAAAAGCATCACACACAGTTGTGTATATACACATATATTAGCTAACTGGAGCGCCACCACCACTCACAGACGTATGGCGTAATCGTCTTAGTTTAGTGACTTATATATAAACATATTGGCTACATATATGATTTGTATATATGTGAGAGTGAATAGAATAAAACAAAGCTCGTATACATATAAAGGAGAATCAGCACAGTTCTATCCTAAAAAATACGCCACACCACACACTCTGTATAATTTATATATATATATATATATATACACACATATATATATATATATACTGCGCCCTCGATATATGCGAGGGATAGGTTCTGCTAAAACCTCGCATAATGCAAATTCGCACATATCGAACTTATAGTTAAATGAAAAAAATAGGGATGCGTTCCACAACCAGTTTTTTTTACCCTCCCGGCACCCCAACAATAAATATGCCACTTTTTTATACCAAAAACATTCAACAAGATGACAGTAATGCTATATTACATGAGTACTGTAGAGTATAAATATTAAAGAACATAGTAAGCTGAAGGCCCAGTACTAGGCAGAGGACGTTTAGAAGCCATGTCTACAGTACAATAAACAGTAAGACAAAACTGGAAAAAGCACTAAAAAATAGTGAAAAACACAACACAGTCTAGAGCACAACGCACACGCTATAACGGTTTATGCGAGACTATTGTTGTTTGGCGGGAACACGTCGGTGCGCTCAGCGGTTCAGCAATATTTCACACTAGGTGGCGCATAAATGCGAAATTTTCCGCATATACTGAATTCTTGGTAGAAATAGGGTCTTCGCATAACAGTTTATTAAGTTAATTATCACAGTCCTGCGATGGTTTTGTTGTCCGAAATATTTTTTCACTTATATAGTGATATTTGCACGCTGATTCCGAAAATAATATTCATATTTCGCCATCACGTACAGATTTTTCACGGGAAACAGGATACGCCAGAATTATAACATAAAAGAAAAGGAACAGCGCATCCATTCGAGACAAAAAGCCATAGATCTCATAAGAAAATTCAGGACAAATAAAGATGAATATGTAATTGACGTTAATAGTCTTCTTTCTTTTTAAAGTTGTTTGCATTTGTAATTAGTATAACAAAGCGAAATAGGTACCTAATATAAATTTAAATAAATAATATTTATTGCTGTTGTTTTTTTCCTTCCACTTTGCAGAAAATCCTTACGTGATAGAAAAAATGGTGCTCCATCTTGTTGAAACACAACATTATCAAGAATGCGATCATCAAGAAGCTGTGGTTCGAGAAACTGCTGAAGCATATCAAGGTAGACGGTACCTGTTAC